>JAJPUD010000034.1:918826-1003772 GCA_023553655.1 Myrmecobius fasciatus
CCGAGTGCCTCAGATAAACTCCAGGTGTTTGGAATTTGGAGTTTGGAGTTTGGAATTTCTTCCACAATGAGCTGAGCTGAGTCCCACCCTCACTTCCGGCCTGCACAGGGGTCGTCTATTTATCTCTCTGTCCAAGTCCGACTAACCTGATATGAAGTTCTCCATAGAGCCGTGCCCAAATATTTCTGAGTTGGTTGACTTGAAGATCAGTTCAGAGGCTTATTTTATTGTTGATTTGAGAGAAGATCAGAGGAGAGGCAGAAAGTCACCTTTTCACTCCGCCATCTTGGCTCCGCCCCCCAGTTAGCTTTTTTTAAAGCATTCTTTTCCATTTGGCCAATTCTACTTTCAAAGGAGTTTTTTTTTTCAGTAGATATTTTTCCATTTGGTCAGCAGTATTTTTTTTTTTTTTTGATTAAGTTTCTTTTTTTTTTTTTATAAAGCTTTTTATTTACAAAACATGAGTGACCTTTCAACATTGACCTTTGCAAAAAAACTTTTTTTTTCCCAAGCTTTTCCTTTCCTTCCCCCCACCCCCACCCCTAGATGACAGGTAATCTAATACATGCTAAATAGGATAAATTATATGACAAATACAATACATGTGTACATATCTATACAGTTATCTTACTGCACAAGAAACATCAGATCTAGAAAGAGAAGAAGAAAAAAACAACCTAAGAAGGAAAACAGAATGCATGGAAATATTCACAGAAAGCATTAAAATGCTGTGCTGTGGTTCACTCTCAGTTCCCACAGGCCTCTCTCTGGATGTATATGACTATCTTCATCACAGCACAACTGGTTTGAATCACATCATTGTTGAAGAGAACCATGTCCGTCAAAATTGATCATCGTATAGTCTTGTTGCTGTGTATAATGTTCTCCTGGTTCTGCTGATTTCACTCAGCATCAGTTCATGCAAGTCTCTCCAATCCTCTCTGAAATCCTCCTGTTGGTCATTTCTTACAGAACAATAATATTCCATAACATTCATATACCATAATTTATTCAGCCATTCTCCAATTGATGGGCATCTTTTCAATTTCCAGTTTCTTGCCACTACAAAAAGGGCTGCCACCAACATTTTTTCACATGTGGGTCCCTTTCCCTCCTTTAAAATCTCTTTGGAATATAGGCCCAGTAGAAACACTGCTGGGTCAAAGGGTATGCACTGTTTGATAACTTTTTGAGCATAGCTCCAAATTGCTCTCCAGAATGGTTGGATCCGTTCACAGTTCCACCAACAATGTATCAGTGTCCCAGTTTTCCCACATCCCCTCCAACAGCTATCATTATCATTTCCTGTCATTTTAGCCAATCTGACAGGTGTGTAGTGGTATCTCAGAGTTGTCTTAATTTGCATTTCTCTGATCAATAGTGACTTGGAGCACCTTTTCATGTGACCGGAAATAGTTTCAATTTCTTCGTCTGAAAATTATCTGTTCATATCTTTTGACCATTTGTCAATTGGAGAATGGCTTGAATTCTTATATATTTGAGTCAATTCTCTATATATTTTAGAAATGAGGCCTTTATCAGAACCTTTGGATGTAAAAATATTTTCCCAGTTTACTGCTACCCTTCTAATCTTGTCTGCATTCATTTTGTTTGTACAAAAACTTTTCAACTTGATATAGTCAAACTTATCTATTTTGTGATTAATGATGACCTCTAGTTCTTCTTTGGTAACAAATTCCTTCCCCCTCCACAGGTCTGAGAGGTAAACCATCCTACATTGTTCTAATTTGTTTATAATATCATTCTTTATGCCTAGATCATGAATCCATTTTGACCTTATCTTGGTATATGGTGTTAGGTATGGGTCAATGCCTAATTTCTTCCAGACTAGTTTCCAATGATCCCAGCAGTTTTTGTCAAATAGTGAGTTTTTATCCCAAAAACTGGGGTCTTTGGGTTTATCAAACACTAGATTACAATTGTCATTGAGTATTTTGTTCTGTGAACCTAACCTATTCCACTGATCTACTACTCTATTTCTTATCCAGTACCAAATGGTTTTGGTGACCACTGCTTTATAATATAGTTTTAGATCTGGTGCAGCTAGGCCACCCTCATTTGCATTTTTTTCATTAATTCCCTTGAAATTCTTGACCTTTTGTTTTTCCAGATGAATTTTGTTGTTATTTTTTCTAGGTCAGTTAAATAATCTCTTGGGAGTTTGATTGGTATAGCACTAAATAGATAGATTAGTTTAGGTAGTATTGCCATCTTTATGATATTTGCTCGACCTGTCCAAGAGCACTTGATGTTTTTCCAATTGTTTAGATATGACTTTATTTGTGTGGAGAGTGTTTTGTAGTTTTGCTCATATAGATACTGACTTTCCCTTGGCAGATATATTCCCAAATATTTTATACTATCGATAGTTATTTTGAATGGAATTTCTCTTTGTATCTCTTGGTCAGCAGTATTTTTTAAGAATTATTTTCTTCAGTAACTTTTCTCCTATTTAGCCAAATTCATTCATTCATTCATTCATTTATTCATTTATTCATTTACTTATTTACTTATTTATTTATTTATTTATTTATTTATTTATTTATTTATTTATTTATTTATTTATTTATTTATTTATTTATTGCTGAGGCAATTGGGGTTAAGAGACTTGCCCAGGGTCACACAGCTAGGAAGTGTTAAGTGTCTGAGACCAGATTTGAACTTAGGTCCTCCTGACTTCAAGGCTGATGCTCTATCCACTGAGCCACTTAGCTGTCCCTCCACATTTATTTTTTAAAGAGTTCTTTTCTTCAGTCAATTTCTGTATTTCCTTTTCCAATCTGTTGACTCTTTTTTTTCATAATTCTCCTGTATAACTCTCATTGTCCTCCCTTAAATTTTCTTCTACCTCTCTTGCTTGATTTTTAAAATCCTTTTTTGAGGTTTTCCAAGAGAACTTTTTGAGCTTGAGACATATTCCCCTTTGAGGCTTTACATGTAGGCATTTTGCTCTTGCTATCCTGTTCTGAGTTTATGTTCTGCTCTTCCCTGTTGCCATAGTAGCTTTATATGGTCAAAGCTCTTTTTGCCTTTTGCTCATTTTCTAAAATTGAGCTGTGCTCCTAAGGCACAGGAGACACTGTCCCAAGCTTCTTTTGCTGGGAGACAGGGGTCTTGTCACTGGCTTTCTGCGCAAGAGCATGAGAGTCCAAAATTACACAAAAAAGGAGGGAGAAGACTCAGAATTCATTTCAATCTCTGATGAAGGTTTATAGTAAATGATGAACACTGAAGTAAGAACAACCAGGAGACATGTAATGCAGTAACAAAATAGCAATACAAAGACAATTTTTAAGGATTTAACAACACTGTTTAGTACAATAACCAATCATGACTTGAATTGATGATGAAGAATGCTATCCACCTCTTGAAAGAGGGAGCATAGATTTCATATGCTGAATGAAAGACATATTTTTGGACATGGCCAATGTGGGAATATGCTTTGTATAATTCTGCTTATTTTGTTACAAGGGTTTTGTTTTGTTTGTTTTTTTTTTTAATTGGGAAAGCAGTTGGGAATCAGAGAAAAATATTTTTTTAACTGAAAAACATTCTTTTTAAAAAAAGATATTCAATTCAAGTCCTTTGAATGAAGGTCCAAAGATTTTCCAACTCTACTACATTGCTTGTTATCATAACTTGATATTATTGGTATAACATTTATATACTTTAAAACATATTATCTCATTTTATCTTCACAATAACCCTGAGATATAAGTGCTATTATTGTCTCCATTTTATGGATGAGGAAACTGAGCAGGCAGATTAAGTGCCCAGGATCACATAGCTAATAAATATGTATCATTGGCACAAAAATAAAGTTTATTCTCTAAGTAACATGTATTTATCTTCAAAAAAACCCATGAAAACTATAAAATAAAATAAAATTTATTCTCTAAGTAACATATATTGACCCTCATGGGCTGGCCATACAAGGCTTTTCTACATCTGAGTCTTAATGCTTTTTTCTTTTTCCCTTTCTGGTTCACTTTTGTAATTGTTTACTTTCCCCTTTGCTGCTTCTTGTCTCCTCTTTTTCTTTTGCCCATCTCCTTTGTCCATGTTCCCCTTATTTTTTATTTTTTTATTGAAGCTTTTTATTTTTAAAATATATGCAAGGATAATTTTTCAACACTGACCCTTGCAAAACCTTGTGTTCCAATTTTTTCCCCTCTTCCCTCCACCCATCTCCCTCTTATTCTGTCTTCTCTCATTTCTTGCACCCATATAATCTACACACACATACACACACACACACAAACACACATGCACATTATATATATGTATATATATAATAGAAATTTAAATTAAGTTAAAAATGGTAACATTTTAAATTCTCAACTACCTCCTTTCCTCCCTTTCCATTCCACATTACAGGTCACCATTTCACATACATACCCCCTCCTTATCCCCCTCCCCCATACACACATGCAACTGTACTATGCATACTTCTATTTATTAGTTCTTTCTCTGGAGGTAGATACCCTCTTCCTTCATATGTCCTTTGTAGTTGATTTAAATACTTATAATACTCAGAATAGCTTAGTCACTTATAATACTGCTATTACTGTATGTAGCGTTCTCTTGGTTCTGCTCATTTTACTCTTCATTATTTCATGCAAATCTTTTCATGTTTTTCTAAGATCATTGAATTTATAATTTCTTACACCACAATAGTATTCCATCACAACCATATACCATGTAAACCACAACTTGTTTGACCATTATCCAATTGATAAGCATCCCCTCAATTTCCCATTCTTCACTAACTGCAGGATACTATTATAGACCCTTTCCACCCTAGTGGAAATGCTTAAGCTAAAGATTCTTAATTTGTGTGTGTGTGTCCATGTGTGTGTATGTAATGGGCTTCTTTGGCATTCTGATGAAGCCAGTGAAAGTCTTCTTAGAATAATGTTTTTGAATGTGTGAAATAAAAAAAGAAAGAGGATTACAAAGGAAACCAATTATATTGAAATATATCTATGAAAACATTACAAAAGAAGAAAAATTGACAAAGGTCTTAAAATTTACCCAAGAATTCCTTAAGGATCTGTTGACTCCAGCTTAAGAATTATTGGCCTAAGCAAAGGGCACAATAGGGGTTATCCCTCCCCTCCAGTAATCCAGAATTAGGATAACTGACAAATATAATACTTCAAAGTTTACAAAGTGCTTTACATACATTATCTCTTTTGAGCTTTATAACAACCTGATGAGGAAGATTCTATTCCTATTTTACAAATGAGAAAACTGAAGCTAAGAGAAATAAGAGCATAGGGTCACACAGTAAAGTATCAGAGATAGTTGAACTTCCTTCTTTTCTGATTCCGAACCTAGCATATTCTCTCCTGCATTTTTCTTATTAATGTCTATCTATGTCTCTCTGTCTCTATTTGTTCTGTTTCTGTCTCTCCCTTCTTTTTTTCCTTCCCTTCTCTCTTCACTGTCTTCTCTCAGTCTGTCTGCTCATCACTCTCTCTATTCCTTGCCTCTCTCATCTTTCTTTGTCTCTTTCTCTTTCTTTCCCCCTCTTTTTCCTCTCTTTCCCAGTTTTCCTTTCCTCTCTTTTCCTCTTATCACCATCCTATTTATCATCATTTCCTACAATTAGATTCCCCAAATCTATCAGAGGAATAGTCCTATTTCCTTTCTTTCATCACATTCTCAGAAATCTCCAGAAGATGGCTGGAAAACTCCATAAAACATGGTAGCAAACCCAAAGCTTTTACCAGGTCTTTCCTTTTTATTTATTTAAGAGGGAAAAAAAGTTCACATATTTTGGAAAGGGAAATAATATCTGCAGATCCTGTGTGGATCTACAGATCCACTGAAGAAATTTCATGAAGAATAATCACATAATAGATAAAAGACAGGGCAAATGGCATCTCTCAGGAGATGTCTCATTGATGTTGCTTGTTCTTTAGTTTCTTTATTCATTAAGGGTGTCATCTTTGGGGTATGAATAGTATCTAGGACTCATTGCTCCTGTCTGGGATGAGTATTGATGCTATAGATGCTATAGAGGTCATAGATACTAGGCATCGTCAGAGTCATTAGCAACAGGTGCCAGCAGAATAAGGTCTTACGAATATGAGATATGAATGTTTATTTGACTGTAGCTAGGTGGCACAGTGGATAGAGCACTGGCTCTGGAGTCAAGAGAATTTGAGATTAAATCTGACTTTACTAGTTGTATGACTCCGGGCGAGTCACATAATCCTGATTGCCTTAAAAAAAAGAGATAACCTCATTCTCTCTTTCTCTCTTAAAACATTGTCACTTCTTTCTTTGTCTCTTTCCTTTTTCCTATCATTTTTCTTTTCTAAGGGATTACTCATTTAGCTGGAGTACCTTAGATGTGACAATGGCCACAGCCTACCTCAAAGTGATGTAAAATCTACTGGTTTACAGTCTCCCCCCTCACATCTGTTATTATATCCATGAGCACCAGGCCCTTACTCTTGAGGGACAGAAATTAAGATGGGCATGCCAAGAGTCATCTCCAGTAACCAAGTGGTTAAAAGATGATCACCTGCACATATTGGGCAAAAATAAGTTGGGAGCATTTCCAAAACATCAAGGCATCCCATCCATAGAGGGTTTGGAAATGGAATTTTAATAAAATAAAGATGGAAATATCTTTGTCAGCATTCTTGTGGTTGTGCAAGTGAGCTTTGTAACTGGTAAACAAGTAGTGAACATTACTCAGTTTGTTTAAGGCCTACCATAAGAACCTAGGTTATCTAATTATCTATATATGATTTATGTAAAATATCAAACTGATTAATACTAATTGGAATATCATGGGATATACTCAGCCTGGGATGGAATGGAGGTGTTTCACTATTTGCTGAGTAGAGCTGTTGTGCTGTAATAGATTTTTATCAATAAATTTTTTTTTTAAAATAGTAGGTGGAGTTGAAGACAGATTAAAGACTTCTCTGAGATTAGGAGAGAAAGAAGAGAGGGAAACTCATTAGAGATTGCTAAATCCTGGCTAGGGAGTTTAAGAAGCCTGTGCAATCAAGGACTCAGCAGCAACTGGAAAAGGGGTAGGAAAGATTTAGCAGGAGACTGGAGGCCTTCCAAAGGCCCCAGGCCTTTACCAAGTGAAACAAAAGTGAAGAAAAATAGTTTTCCTCAAAGAAACAAAGAAACCCATCAACAACTTACAGTTAAGTGAGAGGTTCTTATTTGGTGCTTGGTTGTCTTGAAAATTTTCTCCACAATAGAAATTTGTTTCACAAATATCTCTGATTATCAGCAGTTATTTATAGAAAAAGCATAGCTGCCTAAATTATAACACATTGTAGTTGGAAAACATTGAAGGTCTAGTCTGACCTCATCCTGCAATTAAGGAAACTGAGGTTCAAATAGGATAAGATGTGTACAAGTTTGTGTCAATAAAGTCAATTCTATGATTCAGATCTTGGATTTGTGTCTAATGTTCTTTTAATTCTTCTAGTTGCTGTTGTTCAGTTGTGTTCAGCCATATCTGTTTGTGACCCCATTTGAGGTTTTTTTTTTTTTTTTTTTTTTTTTTTTTTTTTGCTTTTTGCTGAGGCAATTGAGGTTAAGTGACTTGCCCAGGGTCACACAGATAGGGAATATTATGTGTCTGAGACCAGATTTGAACTCAGGTCTTCCTGACTTCAGGGCTGGTGCTCTATCCATTGCACCACCTAGCTGCCCCGAGGTTTTTTTGATGAAGATATTAAAGTGGTTTACTATTTCTTTCTCCAGCTCATTTTACAAATGAGGAAACTGAGGCATACAGAGTTAAATGCCTTGTCCAGGATAAGTATCTGAAGCCAGATTTGAATTTAGGAAGATGAGTCTTCCTGATTTACACCATTTAGCTTCCATTTTCTTAGAGGATCTCTAAATCAGGAGTTCTGAAGTGAGCTTGAGAAAGCTGGACTGATGATCTAATATAGCCATAACCGTTGGCACTATTATTTGTCTTAGTGTTTATAGGCACATTGGGAGGGAGGAATGAAGCAGTCTTTGTAGTTATAGTTCTCTAACTACTAGCTTAGAGTCGCACAAGCACTTGGATTTAAGATTGTTCTGTCATAAGATCGTAGATTTAGATTTGGAAGAGACCTTTGAGGTTACTGAGTTAACCTCTTCATTTCAACAGATGAGGAAACTGCATCCCAGAACGTTACCATGATTTGCAGGGAGTCATGTAGGCAGTAAGTGGCAAAGCTGGGATGCAACCCTAGCCCCTCTGACTTCAAATTCCATGCCCTTTCTACTTCTGCCTCTTCCATTACTCACCAGCAATACTTGTGCTACCAATGTTCCTTATTTATTGAAAGCTAAAATCTTTTCTTCCTCTTCTTCTTCCTCCGCATGTCCTGTTCCTTTCAAGCCTCTGCTTCTTCTATATGTCTCATCCAGCATCACTGGTAGAAAATTTACATGCTTTACTCAATATTAGTATTGTTTGAATTAGGAAATATTATTCTATGGGGCAAAGCTATAAAGTCAACCTCAAAAGCAATGGCAAATGTGCCTCCGATTAAACTGTCACCTTTCTAAATTTTGGGCTGTCCTGATGTGAGAGAGATCATGGATACTTAGTATGTGCTTCTCTAGACCAAAGGGAAATGAACTGCTATCAAATTATTTGATTAATTTGAAACTGTTGGCAATAAAAAATCGCACCCCTTTTTGTGTCTTCATTACCCAAACTAGTTAACTGAAATTATTGTTTATTTTCTTGCACTTGGTGCTATCTAGACACTCTACATTCAGAGTCTATTATAAATTAATTTTTGAGTTTTTACCCTTCTCTTGCTTTTGAGTCCAAGTATATGTATTACAGAGCTGCATTTTTTCCCTGACAACTCTCAACTTTTTCTCCCAAGTGAATGATAATGTTGATGGAACCATGGAAGCAACACCAACAAAGAAATTATATCATTTCAAGGTTCCATGGTCAGGAAATCTAATGTGCTAGCATAGAGTGCCTAGGGATGAATGTACAACACTGCCAAATGCTTTTCAGAAGTTTGTTTTATTCAATAGTGGTTAAAATACAATCAACCTAGATTTTTTCTCCACAAATAAAATAACCATTATATATTTATATTCTAAAATTATATTTTTCATATGTAATATGTACACATATAACTATAAAACTGGCAGATGGTATCATTAGCCAATAACTGTATTCTTAATAGCATCCTTTTATGGACACCTTAATTTAAGGTTCTTCCATTAGCATTTTTGATCTCCTCTATATATGCAAACGCTTTTAGTATTCTAATATATTTGTTTTTCTCCTTCAAAAAAGCTTTCTGATAATTTTCTACCTCTCCTCTCTCCCTCTCCCCAACATCCTTCCCTTTCACATTGAAAAACTACAAACTGAAGATGCTAACTAATGTGTGAATTAAAAATTCTGCTCAGTTCTAATAAAATAACTGCTTGGTTTTTATCAGAGGATTCATATAAATATAATCTTAAATTGGGAAATTGAAATCTATGTGGCATATAGTTGTCAGCATATTCCTTCCTATCCTTTATTCTGTATGAATTAAAAATGATTTTGTCCATCCATGTAAAATGAAGAACTGACATAGCAAATATAAATTTTGGCATTTAGCACCGAACCAAAGTGCTTTGATTTTTCTTTCCATTTTATGCCAAACATTTGTCAGGATCTCTCTGTGTCACACCTGTTAGAATTATTTTTCATTACAGACTTGAGGAGTCCAATTTCTCCAAGGTAGAATTATTCTATGCAGTTCCATAGTCACATGAGTATCTGAATTGTTACTCTGTTGATTGTAATTTCTTCTATGTGCCAGATTTTTTGAAAATGATATATATTCTCACCGAAAGAGTTAAGACAGAAGGATGAAGCAAAAAGCATTCACACATCATATTTGGTATCACTAATTTTGTGATTAGAACTATTTTCATGCTCAGAGACAAATCAAAGAGAATGGAGAGGATATTTGATTCTCTTAAACAGGATGTAATCAGCTCAGCCATGCAAATTAGTACATGTCCAGAGCCTAATGGAAATTTAATAAGCCCTTGTACCCTTTTTGACTACTTTCTTGTTAGACTACTATGAGAATGACTTTGGATTTGGTGTGGGAACCATGTGCCCATGTTTTGCTGAGACATGTCTTCCTGGGTGGAGTAGGTCAATTCCAAGGCTATTTTCTTTCTTTCTTTTTTTTTTTTTTTTAAATTTCAATTTTTTAGTATTTGCTGTTTTTAACTTGACTACCATCAAAAAACATTAACTTTTACATATCCAAAGAACAGTATAAAAGATCATATGTGAAATTTTGAGTCTTTAAATAATCACACTCATATATATGTTTTTTAAAAGTATATAATACATCTAACATTTTAATTTCAAACTTGTTCTGCTTGTCTGTGTCTCTTTCAACTTTTATTTTGCGAATTAAATATGCTTCAATGACTTTTTTCTTTTTTTTTCATCACTATCTCTGCTCCACCTCTCCCAAACCTTTCATTATAAATGAAAATAAATAAGTAAAACAAATCCATACTTTGGTTATGTCCAAAAATGTATGTCACATTTTAATAACTCACTTTTCTGACAGGAAATGGGTAGTATGCTTCATCATTAGTTTTCTAAGGTGTGATTGTTTATTTCATTGATCATGAATAGCTCTTAAATGTTAGTTATTTCATCATCAGTTTTCTAGAGTTGTCCCATTGATTAGAGTTCTTAAAATTTTCAAGGTTGTTTTTCTTTGCAGTTTCTAATAAATTGTTTTTCTGGTACTGCTGACTTCCCTTTGTATGAATTCATCAGCATCTTCCTAGTTTTCTCTAAATCCATTCCTTTGTTAATTTTCATGATGCTATAAGATTTCCTTACATTTTTAGTGCCATAATTTATGTGAATACCTTAATGCTAAAACAAACAAGGAAACAAACAAACAAACAAACAAAAAACCCTAGAGGACAGGTGCTATCATTTTGGGAAGATCTCTTATGGAGGATTTATGGGAAGATATTGACCAAATTTCAGAAGACGAGAGTCTGTGGATAGGATGCATTTTGTATTATTGGAAGAAGTATCCACACTAATGAAATTACAGCTCCATTGGCATTGAACCACTGTTCAATTTTCTCTTTTTGCAGTGATTGCATAGTTTGTAATTAATTCTAGCAACTAATGTTATTAAAAGTGTGTTTCTGGTGTTTGTATACCCACAGGCAATACACCCCATACAATGCAGCGACGAACATGCAAATATTCAAATATGCAAAAGATAAAGATAAAACTCTAACTATATTATTAATAACTTATGGTCTACTGCAAGTTATACATATTTCTTTTTTTTAGACAAAAAGTTCAATAATAAAAAAGTTCAAAATTATATGCATTTGGTTAATCATAATGAACCACTTATAACATTTCTAGTATTGTTATCATGAATGGCTGTTGAATTAAGAACAGTCATCTATATTGATGTATGCCTGAGAGTTCCTAAAGCAATGCTGTACTCTGAGGCTAAAAATGTTTGTTGTTAAATTTGTTGATAACAGTTAATTGAAGGTGATTTTATTATTCTTAATAAACTTGATCTATTCTTCAAGTATCAAGATTTATAAGGGACCAATGCATTAATATATAATTCACTAGGGGTCTTAAAAGTTTGGTTCAATTTGCTTCACTGTTATTTTATTATGCTTATTGAATATATTATTTGATATTTAAGTGAAATGGATTTGTCAATTTAGTTAATATAAATTCGCTTAAGATGCCATCCATTATAAATTCACAGCTCAGATCAATGATATACCATCATTACATGTATGTATTTTAGTAGTCATTAGAAATTATGCTGTATAGGAGGGAAAGGGAACCATATTTGCAAAAATGTTTGTGGCAGCCCTTTTTTGTAGTGGCAAGAAACTGGAAACTGAAAGGATGCCCATCAAAAAAATTAAAGAGTGGCTGAATAAATTATGGTATATGAATGTCATGGAATATTATTGTTCTATAAAAACCGACCAGCAGGATGATTTCAGAGAGGCCTGGAGAGACTTGCATGAACTGATGCTGAATGAAATGAGCAGAACCAGGAGATCATTATACAAGGCAACAACAATACTATATGATGATCAATTCTGATGGACATGGTTCTCTTCAACAATGAGGTGATTCAAACCATTTCCTATTGTTCAGTGATGAAGATAGTCATATACATCCAGAGAGAGGCCTGAGGGAACTGAGTGTGGACCACAACATTTTAACGCTTTCTGTGACTATTTGCTTATATTTTGTTTTCCTTCTAGGGTTTTTTATTTTCCTCATTCTAGATCTGATTTTTCTTGCGCAGCAAGATAACTGTATAGAAATGTATACATGTATTGGATTTGTCATATAATTTATCATATTTAACATGTATTAGACTACCTGTCATCTAGGGGTGGAGGTAGGGGAAAGAAGGGGAAAAATTTGGAACAAAAAAAATTTTTTTTGCAAAAGTCAATGTAGAAAAATCACTTATATGTTCTATAAATAAAAAGCTTTAATTAAAGAAAGAAATTATGCTGAATGAAGTATACAAACATAGGTATAGTATTCTCATTCCATACATTTTCTCCTCCATATTTGGTGGGTTTGAATGAATAGATAGCTTCTCAATTTAGACTTGTTTAGTATGCTAAAATAAATGAATATAATCAGAAGATGTGGGGAAAAACTCTTAAACACTGACATTTTTCTTTTTTAAAGGCATATATTAGACTTCTTGCCAATACTTAGTAATAAAAAAGACAAAGTTGCAATATTAATTCGTTAGCCTTTTCAATAAAAATGAGTTCTTATCTTGTTCCCATGCAACTGCTGAGACTACTTAAATTTTACTCTCTGTATATATGTGTGTGTGTGTGTGTGTGTGTGTGTGTGTGTGTGTGTTGTATATGTGTGTTTATCTATATATATGACAGAAAACCCTAAGAAAAATATCTCTTCTTTCCCTATATGGGCAGATCATGTTAAAAATAAAAGAGAAGAGACATAAAATTTTGTGTATTCAGGGAAGATTCTTGGCCATTTTTCCCTATCCTCTCCCCCCTTACCTTTATGTTTTATTTTACTACTCTTTGTAGACATTTTTCAAGAGTTCCTTTCTTACAAATTTGTGGAATACTTGTAATCCCAAGGAAAAGATATAAAAGGAAGAAGAGATCTGGAATATTAAGTGGGAGGAGAAGCAAATGATGTATCATGCTAGGGTATGGTAAAAGCCATGCAAAACTGTCTAAAAGGGATCAGAAGTTGAGAATTGAGGTAAATGCACTTGACTAAAATCAGCCCATTTCCAGGGAGGTAGACAAGGTTGGAATGAATAAGTCATCATTAGTGAAGTAAGAGGAATTTAGGGAACCTCAGGGAGGAAACATTAAAAGTAGGATGGAGACCTTTGGTTCTCTGTACTTCATCTCTCCTCCTTAAAAAAAAATCTGCCTAAGTAATGGTGATTATTCAGTGAATAAGAGGTATATATTTATAACCAGAAGGCACAGGGAAATGCAGGGGTAGAAGACAAACTTCCACAAAAATTTTTTTTAATATAATGATTCAAATGTTTAGAAGGAAGGTGGCCCTATATACAAATGGTGAAGTCCCTCAGTCTTTCATTTTGTGAATACATTCACATACTTTGTTAGCTTGCAGCTTTAAGAAATTTAAACAAAAAAAATGTAGATTATATATGGTGGGAAGCCAAGGCTGAGAAGACCCAGGGCTAGCTGAACCTACATCAGAATGCATGTTTTGTAAGAGCTTCTCCCCATATATAATCTACAATTTTTTTCCCTTAGGAAATACAGAAAAACTCACTGACAGTTGTTTTACCACTGGTGGTGAATTCTTTGTCCACATGATGGCCTTCAGTTGAGGGAACTCTGGTGTCTTCCATTTAACTCAGGGGTTCTTAAGCTTTTTATGTGTATATTCTCCCAATTTGGAGAAACCCATGGACTCTCTCCCAGAATAATATTTTTAAATAATTGAAGGAAATATTAAATTATATTAGGTATTAGTGAATATGAAGGTTTGATTTTTTCCCATTCATGTTTGCAGACTCCCCTGAAATCTAAGTATGCTCCTGTTCATCTGTTGGCACCAGTTAAGAAGTCCTGATTTAATCAGTAAGGGAGGCAATTGTCCTTGGTTCCCCAGATTCCCTAGGTAACTGATATGCTCCTTCTCCCTTATTCAGTGACAATGATGGAGTGTTGGAAAGAGGGCTGAAGGGTGATAAGAATAATACAGTTTTTAGACCAGCAACATGCATTAATTAAATCAATACTTTAATTGTTTAAAGACTAATAAGTTACTGGAGAAAGTGAACTTGACCTTCTTGCTTTAAAATGAAAAGAGAAAACCTAAATGAATTACAGCTAAAATGGAAGGATGAGTCACAGATTCTTTTCAGAAAAGTGCATGGAGGCAGAATTGGTTTTATTATGGGCCATAACAAACATCCTTTTTATGAGTTACTTAGTCATCTTGTCTTGATCATGAGGACTATAAGCCAATGGACAATTATAAAGAAAGTTGCATCTTACATCCCAATATCTGTTATAGAAGATAAAGAGGTAGAGAAATTCTACAAAGGACTTGACAAGAAATTACAAATTGTGTCAGCATGCAATGTGATACTTATTGATTTCAATGTAAAAGCAAGCATAGGGAAGGAAGATGAAAATATGAAATATTGGAAAACATGGTTTGGGATTAAAAAGATGAAAGAAGCCTCCAGGCTTGGAGGTTATTCATAAGTTTTACTTTCATTTATTAGGAATACTTTCATCAAGAAAAGAATGAGAAAGTATTAGAAGTAATATACAATAATCATCACAAGAAAAATTAAATTGCTTGTATTTTCATGGTCAAGAAATAAGAACAACACAGGAAGAAATTATTTCAGAACCAGCTGTGTGTGTAGTCAGATCACCCATCAGTGAGAGCAAAAGCCAAAAGTTATATCAAATTAGGGGAAAAGCTCAAGATTAGAGACACTGCACAGTTACAACAGTGCCAATATGACCTACTTAAATTAGCTACTGAGTTTAATAATTGTAAGTTGTTAAAAAAGAGAAATTAGCTCCGATTTTTAACTTTTTTTTAGAGAAATCTAGGAATAAATTAGAAATTAGACTTGTAAGTTCATTAATACAAAGAATTTTTAGGTGAGAAAATCCTTTTACCAAATCAAGTTAGAACTTTCTCTGCAACTTAAGTCTTAGAGAATTCCCTTGAACATGGAGAAGTTAAATGATTTGCCCATGGTCACACAGCCAGTATGTGTCAGAGATGAGACTTGAAGCAAGACCTGCTTCTGATGTCAAATAGTTTCTTCAACAAAAAGGCCCAAACAGCCTAAAAACAGCTTCAATTAGCAATTGACTTATTTTTCCAGGATTGTAGACTTGCTAGGAAAAGGTTGTTGTCTTAGGATACAAGTTGATTTGTATAACATTGTGGATAATGATGATGATGATGATGATGATGGAAGATTATGGCATCAGTATTGCTAGAAATGGGGTTTGGAAGACTTGAATTCCAATCCAACTTCAGATGCTGATTAGCTGTTTAATCCTGGGCAGGTCACATAACTTTTGTCTGCCTTGGCTTTCTCATATGTTGAATGGGGATAATAATAGCACCTACCTGCCAGAGTTGTTATGAAGAGAAAATGAGATTAAAATGGGTAAGGTGTAAAACTTAAAAGTACTATATGAATACTAGCTATTGTTATCAATTGTCAATAATAATAATGATGAACAAGATTATCTCAAGAACATTTAAAAATGGTAAAGCTTCAATATTTTGAAATTTTAAGGTTTTGTTATTGTGTTCACTATATCACAAATGCAAATAAAAAGCCTTCTGAAACTTAGGAGATGGTCTTGAATATCTACTATGACCAAAATATTCATTACCTTTCAACCTATTTTTATAACATATCTAAGTTGGTCTTCTAAAAACCAGATATATAGTCCATCATTGAACCCATATGTGGTTAGTTGGTGCAGTGGATAGAGCACCAGGCCTCAAATCAGGAGGACCTGAGTTCAAATCTAGCTTCAGATATTTAACACTTCCTAGCTGTGTGACTCTGGGCAAGTCACTTAACCCCAATTGCTTCAGCCAAAAAAATAAAAAAAGAAAGAAAGAAAATTAGGAACCAGTTTCTAAGCTATATCAAAGAAGAGAAGATTTCTAAAAAGAAAAGAAGAGACCATGGATGATGTTACAAAGAGAGAAGACAACCAAGAAGATACAACACCTACTTTCTCACCTTTATACAAATTTTATGAAAATTTTATGCACACATTGAGGGCATCCTTGATGAAAATATGGGAAGGAAACAGTCAAGTCTTGATTAAGAATTTTGAAAGCTATAGGAACTATAATCAATATAATGACCATTCATGATTCCAAAAGGCCAGTGATGAAACATACTACCCATTACACAGGTGATGGATTTAGGGTACCCGATAAGATATGTATTTGTTTGTATCAGTGATTGACTATGCATATTTGTCATAATAAATTTATTTTTTTATTTCAGTGAGGTAGGAGGAAAGGAGAAGAAATAGATTTCTATTTTTATTTTAGAAAGATAATGATGTGAAATGCTTTATGTATCTTCAGATGAGGTCACTGCATTGTTAGTTTACTTAACTGTTTTACTTTATTGTAAGAGACTTCTCATAAAATTGGAGTAATTTCTAAATATTTGCAATGTAAAAATAAAACATTGATAAAATACTTTTTTTGGCTGAGGCAATTGGGGTTAAGTGACTTGCCCAAGGTCATACAGTTAGGAAGTGTTAAGTGTCTGGAACCAGATTTGAACTCAGGTCCTCCTGACTTCGTGGCTGGTGCTCTATTCACTGTGCCATCTAGTTGCTCCTAATAAAATGCTTTTTAAAAAAGAAAAAGATGCAAAAAAGATGATAATATTGGCAACTAACATACAGAGCTTGAATTTGAAAATTATCTCACATGAACCTCAATATAAGTGTGTCAGGCAAAATTAGTTTTTATTGTCCTCATCTAATAAGAAAGGAAACAAGTTCAGAGAAGTTAAGTGATTTGATGATGGTCACACAAATAGTTAATAGCAGAGGCAGGATTTGAACTTTTTTCTTTATGATTTTGAAATCCAACATTCTATCCACTATGCCAAGCATGAACTCTTTGAAGCCATCAAAATACTCAAGTGTAGAATTGTACTTTGCACATAGTAGACATTTTAGCTTATTGGATTTAGAGCTGGAAGTGATTTTAAATATCAGCTAAGGCAATATTCTTAATGATAAAGCTAATGCCCTTAAAGGTTAAGAGATCCAAGGTTACATAGCTTCAATTTCAAGGACACATGCATTTCTGGTGTGGGAATTCTCTTCCCTGACATATATGCTCTATTAAATGTTTTCATGCTCTATTAAATGTTTTCATGACAAGCTATAGACTAAAAAAAAGTGAATTAGTGTTGGTTGTTTTCCTTCTTCCCCCCTCACTTTTCAACCCTTGGAAGTCTGGCTTTGTACTTCATCACTTAAGTGAAACTACTTTCTCTGAAATTACTAATGATTTTTTTGGGGGGATGCAATTGGGGTTAAATGACTTGCTCAGAGTCACTTTGCTAGTAAATGCCAAATGTCTGAGGCTAGACTTCAATTCAGGTCTTCTTGACTCCAGAATCAATGCTCTATACACTGTGCCACCTAGTTATCCTTAATGATCTTTTATTTAAATGCTGTAAACTTTTCTCAGTCATATTCCTCCTTGACTTATAAAACATTTGACAATATTGACAACTCTTCCCTCCCCTAACCCCCTTGCCTATTTCCTGTATACTCTCTCCTTGATTTTTCAGGTTACTGCTTTCTTGATTCTGTTCTCTGGATATTTTTAAAATCTTGTTTGCTGGTTAATAATCCATAAACCACTTCCTAAATCTAGGTGTCCTCCAAGTATCTGCTCTAGATTCTCTTTTCTTTGTTCACATCTTCTCTTTTGGTGATCTCATCAATTCCCATGGATTCAGCAATCATTTAGACTTCTAGATCTAAATATTCAGACCATAATTTTTTTTTTGAGTTCCAGAATCACTAACTGCCTATAGGACATTTCCAACTAAATCACTTATAAAGAGAAAATATTATCTTTTCCATGGAAACTTCCCATATTCCTATCTTTCTTATTCTTGTTGAGGATATCATCATATATCTATTCACATCCATTCGCTTATCTTCAACTCCTCGTTCTCATATCCAATCAAATTTCATTGACATCTATCTCCACAATATTTCTATTATCTATCCTGCTTTCTCTACCTACACTCCAACCACCCTAGTTCAGACCCTTATAACCTTTAGCCTAGATTACTAAAATAAGCCTCCTTGTAAGTCTCTTTGTCTTCAGTCTTTTTTCAGTCAAATTGATCCCTCATATATTTGTATTTACTTATAGGTATACATACTGTTCTTTTTCTGAGTTTTCCCCAATCCCTTAAATAGAAGTTCCTTGAGGTTAGAACTATTTCATTTTGCCTTTGTAGTCCCAGCTGCTGGCATAGTTCCTGACATTTAGTAAATATTTCTGGATTGATTAATTGAATGAATACATGAACAGAGATAAGACTTTCAAACCTAACCAGACTGGAAATGGTGGGCAAGTACCCAAAGGTTTCATTTTTTGGTAGAGAAAATTTGAAAGTAGGTGGAGTAGTTAGAAGGGATTTTAGTAGTCTAGACTTTGGGTAACAAAAGTCTGGAAAGTGAAGGTGGTAATGGTAAGAAGTTGGCATGAAGGGGTGCTATAGGTCAGATCAATGCTATGACCACAACTATAGGGAACAGTCCCTAGGACCTGAAGGTTATGACAAAAACTTCTTAGATATTAGAGGAATTACTAGAAGAATATGTGCTCTTTGATGACAGGGCCTTTTTCATTGTATTTGAATCCTCCGTGCCTGGTATAGTGCCTGGCACATTGTAGGCACTTAGTAAACGATTGCTGATTAAGTGGCTGATTTCCTTTAATATTATAAACTTTTCCTTAGCAAATTGGATGCCAAGGAATGATCATGAAATTTCAAATATGCTATTTTTTGAGGAAATTGATTTATGGAAATGTAAAAAATTCAATTTATATTGTAGTGCCAGCACTATTAAGTAACAGTG
Source organism: Myrmecobius fasciatus (assembly GCA_023553655.1). Classification (NCBI taxonomy): domain Eukaryota; kingdom Metazoa; phylum Chordata; class Mammalia; order Dasyuromorphia; family Myrmecobiidae; genus Myrmecobius; species Myrmecobius fasciatus. The sequence continues at coordinate 938,069 of JAJPUD010000034.1, forward strand.
AAGGTAGAAGAAAAGGTAAAAGGATGCCTGAAATAAAGAGGTAAACCCTTCTATGCAAATATATAAGGCATAATAATGTAATGCAAAGGGAAGGAGACCTGAAGTCTGCTGTTTCTAATCTGGGCTCTGTCATTAGCTATATCATTCTGGTCAAGCCACTTAACTTCTCAGGATTTTAATTTCTTCATTTGAAAAAATGGGGATGAATATATCTATAGGTAGCATAGTATTGTGGAGAGAGAATGATCTCTGATTCAGGAAATCTGTGTTCAAATCCTGTCTCTGATGTGATAGTGGGCAATTCATTTAACCCTTTGCTACTCTGGAAAACTCTCTAAGACTATAAATTGCAGAGAAGGTGCTGAAATGAATTCATAGAGTTTATTTTCCTGAGAGTTTTCTATATTAATTAAATCCTAAGTACTCATTCTTAATAGTTATACTTCCTACCTCACAAATCAGCTGAGATGATATGTATAAAATATATGGCTACATATGTGTGTGTATATCAATGTTACACATTCTGATTATTCTTTATCATCTTAATAATCAGATATTGGAATATAATGAACAATTTCTCTAATGAAAAATATGATTGACAATTATTTTTCTTTAGAGTTGCAAATAAAATAATTAGACCTTATTAAACCTTCTCAATGTGACAGACCAAAATAAAAATCAAGAAAAATAATTCTAAAGAGATAAGCTTCACTTTAAGAGCCTGGCTCCCATCCATGGCATTCAGGGCTGTCAAAGTAGATTTCAGGTCAGTTTAGAAACTGTTCTATGAGACCTATATCCATTTTGATGTGTCTAAGGATAATTTGTTGGGGATTTTGTAACAGAATGAGCCTTATGTTGCAAGCAGAAAGTTCTTTTTGGATAGGGTCCAGTTCATGTTTCCAAGTTTGAACCATTTTAGGAATCTGCAAAGCATTGAGTTTCTCTCCCATTGGTAGGCTCTGGATAGATAGAGGGGAGACAGGAGGGCATTTCAGGTACGTTGATGCCAGTATTTGGAGAAAAGAATAGCTTTTATTCATCGTTTAGAGGGAAATAGTGTGGCAGAGAAGAAAAAGTTGGTCTAGGAATCAGGACACCTGGCTCTGGTCCTGGCTTTGCACTTAGCTGTGTGACCTTATTCTGAGGGGTAGAAGAATTAGAGTGCATGGTAAGAAAGAATGAAGAATGGAGTTAGAGAAAGATGGAATGACCAGAGATTATGACCAGTAAAGGAATTTATAGCTCTTGAATAGGGGAGCAGAACTCTTATGGGTAATGGCAAGATCAAAGCCATCTCTATGTGTAACTGAGGTAGAGTTAGCTCTTGGGAACTTTGTCTAGGAACAGGGAAGGTAGAAATTTGAGAAAATATTGACCTGCACATTTAAGTCTGAGGCTAGAAGCTAGGGTAGAATGAAAGACTGTGAGCTAGGCACTATACTGCCTGAGGAAAGAAAGAAAAAATCCCAGGAGTTGACAGATAATAGCCATTAGGATCTGGATTGGCTGATTAATTTGGATTAAATGAAACTCAAAGGAGAGATTCCCAAATGATGGTGATAGGAGTGTCTGGAAGTGACAGTGGGGAGCAAGGAATAATCTGATTTCCTCACCATTACAAATAAGTATATGAGTATACAAAGGGAGCATATGAGTGAAAATGGAACCAGAACTAGAAATGGTAACCTGGAAAGTAGTGTTAACAGGACAGAGACAGAGGATGTGGAATTAATAGGACAGAGATAGGGAATGTAGAGTCAACAGAAGAGAGACAGGTCTCATATAGGACCAGAAGATATGGTAAATGAAGAAGGAAAAAGTTAAAGATAAAAATAAATTTATCATAAAACAGGAATTTCACAGAGCACAATAGAAGGGATGGAAAATCTGGAGTAGGACACTGAGGGTAGGGGAGGATTGGGAGAATGGGATAAAGATGCAGGTAGCAGGAGGATGGGGAATGGGTTTTCACAATGACAACTAGGGTTTCAGAATCACTGGCACAGGGACAGTTTATTGGGGGGAGTATGCTAATCATTAAGAAATGAATCTAGGCAGAATATTAGTGACTGGAGAGAAGTCCTTATAGGAATGTGGATGATTAGACTCTCCAAAGCCATCTCTTGGGATCCAGCTTCATGGCAGGATTTGTAAGATGCAAAAGGACAATCTTGCAGCCTAGGAGTATCTGAAAGTGTGACCTAGGACTATCTGGACAAGAAGGAGGGGTTGTCTGTTTAAGATGGAGATGGCCTGACAATAGCCTCTAGAGCACTGCAGAAGGCCCTAGAGTGAAGACAGAGGCTGGAAGGAGGTAGACTGGGATCTAGGGCTCCAAATCCATTCCTTTTTTGCTGAACTATACTACCTCTTTTTGTCTAAAATTGTACACAGTCAGAGCTAAAGCTAAAATCCAATTTTCCTGCCTCCTTGTTCTAGAGAAAGGGTACTTTTTGCATTATGCTATAATTGTTGACCTCTTTGTTCTAAGAGGAAGACTTAGGCTCTGAGAAGTAAGGTAGACATTCACAGTCCAACATCACTTCTGGTCTATACCAAAGAACTAGATACCATTTTAAAGTCTGATAGAATTAACTCTTCTCTCCCACTCTTTCCCTATGTAAACTCTATTTCTGCCAAAATGGTTATTACCAACTTTTGTTTTGATTCCATTTCTGCAAACTCTGCCTCTGGCATCTCTTTTCCCATATTCAACATGGCTAGGCAGGTATAATTATTTATATATGTTATATATTAATTATGTATAATATATATATACATCATATAAAATATATCATGACTGGATTTCTCCACCAATATAATATTCTCTATTACTGATCACAAAAGAGCCATTTAATTATTTATCATTTAATTATTATTATTTATATATAATTATTTAATTAGGTTATGAAAAAAAATTAAGGACCCCTGTCTGAGAGTTTTCTCCAATGAAGAAAAATTCCCCAGTCTCGTTATTGTGGGCCTGTATTTGTTCACTGACTTAATGACTGATTCCTATTAGACAATGAAGTAGATAGAGCTCTGGGCTTAGAATCAGGAAGACTCATCTTCATGAGTTCAAATCTGACCTCAGACACATGGTAGCTGTGTGACTGGAAAAGTCATTTATTCTTGTGGCCTCAGTTTCCTCATCTGTAAAAATGTGCTGGAGAAGGAAATGATAAAACACTCTGGTATTTTTGTCAAGAATACCCCTAAATAAGGTCACAAAGAGTCTCCATTAGACTCTGAATAGCATGCTTCTTACTTGTATTCTTGTTCCCAGAGGTTGTTGTTTGTCCTTTATTCTTGAAGAGGACCTTGAACTTCTGGGAGGTGATTCCAGGACATGCAAGTGAATTGGAATTAATTGGAGGAGGGCTATGCAAGGTCCCCTGCCTCACTTTCCCCTCCAGAACCAACTGGGTTCAGTGACCAGATATAAATCAGGACAACTGGAGATGGCCTTGGATGATACTATGGCAGACCTTGGCCTTTCTAAGCTAAGGTCTTCAACAGGTCTCAGTTTGACTGAGGCTGCACCCATTCAGTGATTAAGGCTAGGTAGCAATTGAGGCAAAAAGTCCCCTCTTTCACCTAGTAAAAAAAAATGTAAATGAATCTGGGAGGGAAAGACCCTTAGGGTTTCTGGTCAAAGCAAAAATGATTGCTAATCAAGGTGAGTCAATCTGGACTCAATCAATGACCAAATAGGGTTTGGTCTAAGACCAATCAATGAGAATTAGATTGATTTTGGTTTAAGGCATGGTCCTTAAGAAAGAAATCTAGCCAGTAAACTTCAAGATATTTTGGGAGGGTTCAGAGATCCAAAAGAAAAGGAAAAAAAAAGCTTTTAAAAGCATTTGTAAGTAAGGGTATGATACCCTATGTGGATAAAGGGAGAGAAGGTAAAGAAGGAAGGAAGGAAAAAAGGAAGGAAGGAAGAAAAAGAAAGAGGGAGGGAGGGAGATAGAGGGAAGGAAGAAGGGAGGGAGTAAGGAAAGAAGGAAGGAAGAAAGGAAAGGAAGGAAGAAGGAAGGAAGGAAAGAAGGAAGGAAGGAAGGAAGGAAAGAAAAAGGGAGGAAGGGAGGAAGGGAGAAAGAGGAAAGGAAGAAGGGAGGGAGGAAGAAAATAGAAGAAGGAAGGAAGGAAAGGAAGAAGGAAGGGAGGGAGGAAGAAAATAGAAGAAGGAAGGAAGGAAGGAAAGGAAGAAGGAAGGGAGGGAGGGAGGGAGGAAGGAAGGAAAGAAGGAAGAAAAAAGAGGGAAGGAAGAAAAAAGGGAGAAAGGAAGAAAAGGAGGAAGGGAAGGAAGAAGGGAGAGAAGGAGGAAGGCAGAGAGGGAAGGAGGGAGAAAGGAAGGGAAGGAACAAAAGAGGGAAAAAGGAAGGAAGAAAGGAAGGAAAGGAGGAAGGGAAGGAACAAGGGAGAGAAGGAGGGAGAGAGGGAAGGAGGGAGAGAGGAAGGGAGGGAAGAAAAGAGGGAAGAAGGAAAGAAGAAAGGAAGGGAAGGAAGGAAGAAGGAAGGGAGGGAAGGAGAAAGGAATCTTCCAATTGACCAATTCCAGTTTGTGGGTCAGCTTGACTCATAGAGTTTTTTGTTTGTCCTTCATTCTTGAAGACGAACTTCTATCAATCCGAATTCAGCTCAAATTCTAACTCCCAAAAGTCTCATAAGAGTTCTGGTAGCAGTTACTGCCTATACCAATTCAACTCAACAAACCTTCTCATATCATAGATTAGGGGACTGAGAAACACTGAGAAGAAATGGCCATGTTTAAAGTACATTGCGTTTGTGGCAGAATCAGAATTGGTTCTCATCTCCTGCCACATGCTCAATGCTGTTTCTCCACTGTACCATGCTGTTTTTGCTTCTTCTCTTCCATATTTTATTCTGTGACTTTAGGTTCAGTGGGGAATATTGCATTTTAAGAAAGTTATTGACAAGCTGGTGATCATCTGGAGGATGGTGAGCAGATGGAGAAAGGCATAAAGATTATGTCATGTGAAGAACAGATGAAGGAGGTAGGCATTCTAGTTTGCAGAAGATTTAAGAGGAGTGTGGAGAGGTATGATAGATGCCTTCAAGTATTTGAAGGACTTTCTGTTATTTGAAAGGAGATTCCATTTGCTCTTCTGGGTCCTAGAGGACAGAATTAAAGCAGTGAGTAGAAGAGCTAGAGCATCAGATTTCTGTTTTATATAAAGAAATAGTTTCTCTATACTCAAAGGGCTATAAAAACTGTGCATGCTCTTTGATCCTACAGTGTCTCTACTGGATCTATATACCAAAAAGAACATAAAAGAGAGAAAAGGATCCACATGGGCACATATGTTTGTAGCAGCTCTTGCTGTCCTGGGAACTGGAAGCTGAATGGATGCCCATCAGTTGGAGAATGGCTGAATAAGTTATGATATGTGAAGGTTATGGAATATTATTATTCTGTAAGAAATGATGAACAGGCTGATTTCAGAAAAGCCTGAAGACTTACATGAACTAATCCTGAGTGAAGTGAACAGAACCAAGAGAACTCTGTACACAGTGAAAACAGAATTGTGTAATGATCAACTGTGATGGACGTGGCTCTTTTCAACAATGAGGTGATTCCAGGACAAATCCAATAGACTTGGGATGGAAAGTGCCATCTGCAACCAGGGAGAGAACTACGGAGACTGAATGTGGATCAAAGCACAGTATTTTCACCTTTTTTTTTTTTTTTGGGGGGGGGGGGGTTCTTGTTTGCTTTCTTTTTTTTTTCTTTTTTGTGGTTTTTTCCCTTTTGATCTGATTTTTCTTGTGCAGAATGATGAATAAGGGATATATGTTTAGAAGAAATGCATGTTTAACCAATATAGGATTGCTTGCTGTCTTGGTGAAAGAGGTGGGAGGGAGAAAAATTTGTAACACAAGATTTTGCAAAGGTGCATGTTGAAAACTATCTTTACATGTATTTGGAAAATTAAAATACTGTTAAAAATAAAGACAACAATCCATCAAGATGTAATATGATCAAAAAATAAAAATAATGTAATATGATCACAAAATAAACTCCAATGCTCAAGACAAAAAAGAAATAGTTCCTGATAACTGGAGCTACCTGAAGATGGCATATGCTGCTCATTCACCGGCAGTCAGCAAATATAGGCTTGGTGGTCACTTGTTAAAAATGGAGCAGAGGGGATTCTTTAGATGTAAGCTGGACTAACTAATTGACCTCCAAGGGCAGAGCCCCTGCAATCTCTTATCCATGATTAGAAAAGTGGTGGAAAGAACAGAAGTCTTTATCAGAAAATTTGAAAATTTTTACCAGTCATGTGCTGGTAGTTTTCTGTTACCTGTCTGGTGAAGAGGTGGGCACGGGTGGGAAAAAGGACTATTTCTTCTCTAATTGCTCCAAATTCTCCTATTTAACATTGAACAAATTTCTCTTAAGCTCATTTCACTACTAAATGTTTCCTACTCTCATTACCTTCTCATTACTTGCTTCTCTCTCGCTTTTAATTCAGAAAGAACTCCCTTCTTCAGTTTCCATTTTCAGATTTTGAGCTGATATCAGAAAATGAATTTTTATTTTGCTCTTGGGTTAAGTTGCATCTAGCAAGCTTTTATTTATTTATTTAAAAAAAGAAACACTTACAATTCAAAATCTGTGTCCCTTGTTTTGATCTGCTTAAGGGGGGAGCTGGGACTTCTCTGGCATCTGGGATGCTACATTTGGCCTCTGCTCTACTGGCTTACCTTTTTAATCTGGTATTTGATACAGTGCTGGCCTTGATTGGCTTGCTTCCCAGCTCTGTCCATACTCATGTGAAAATGGATCCTATATTCAGAGCCAGAAGGGACTTTGGAGGTCATGTAGTAAATCAACAAGCATTTACTGGGTGTCGGAAACTGTGTATGAGCATCGGGGATATAAAAAGGGAGAAAAATAGATCCTCTATGCCTAAGGAACCCACATTCTGTGTGATGGGGGAGACAACGGGCATATCCACATACAGACATGCAATACACATATACACCTGTCATATATATGTATACATGTATATATATGCACACACAAGTTTGTGTGTAAAACAATGACACACATGTAACATGCTATACATACATGTGCATGTGCACACAGCTGCATGTAAAACACATGATACACATGGAGATGCAATCTGCTATATACATGCAGTCCACACATGTTTGTGTGTAAAATACATGACACACAATAGACACATACACATATGGGTATATACTCATATTTGTGTGTATAATACACACACATATATACCCACACAATGCACACACTACATACACATGTACAATGTATAATTTATATACAATGCATTCATATTTGTGAAATAATACATACTCACATATGCTCACATAATACACATAGTATGTACACATATATACATGTATATATGCTTCCATACATTTATGTGCATATAATATATAATTACAACCCACATATATGCACATACACATGCAACACTATGTATATGTCAATACAATATACATATATGTACATAAATCCATGTTTTGTGTAACATACACAAATATACACATACATACAACACATGACACACATATACATAGATGTACACACTCTCATGTTTGTGCATGTATGATACACACATATGTGCACAAACACACACTCACATACGTGCATGTACATCACACACATATACACGCACGCATATACACACTACATATACACATATGTATATACACTCACATATATTTGTATGTATGACATACATATACATGCACACATATAAACACTATATATACACAGTATAATATATTTGCATGTATAATATACATATACATATGCCTGCACACATCCATATACTATATATACACAGTGTAATATATATGTACACTCATATATTTGTGTATATAACATGTACACACATACACATCCATGTGCACACAAATGTATAATACATACTTGTATATTTAGACATATACATGCACACAAATGATATATCACACAAAGTATAAATGGGAGAGGAGGCACTAACAATAAGGGAGATGAGAAAAGACTTTTTTGCAGATTTTAGCTGAGTCTTGAATGAATGAATAAATAAAGAATTTATTAAGTGCTATTAAGTTCTTAATACATGCAAAACACGGTGATGAGCTTTGGACTCACAAGTAGAAAAATAAGACAGTCCCTGCTCTCAAAGTACACATCTCCTGATGGAGGAAGCAATATCCATGGGGCATTTCAGTTGGAAGATGAAAGAAGAAGATCTATGGTCTTTAGTGTGCAATGAGAAAGCATTTTTTTTTTAATGTTTCTTCTTTAATCTCATTTCCACTGGAAATTTTTTTTTTATCAATTTATAATGTTGAACCATGTGATAATTAATGGTAAGGATTTTGGTGGCCACCATTTTCTTTTCTAGGTCTTTGGTAGCTATGGTTGTAGCAGGTACCAGGTTTCGTCTCCATAGGTGTTAACTTCCCAGGATGATGACTGAGGACAATGGAATGGACAATGCTACTTCCAACACTCTTGGACCAAGAGTGCTGGGCTACCGCTATCAGCATCTGAATGGAGCTAGTGTTCAAAGTGGTGCTTGAAGTGGGCTTGCCTGGCCCAAGCTGCCTCCTCCTCTTCATCAGGGCACCTTGCTGCTTCAGCTAGGCTGGCTTGCCTTCCCTCTGTGAACAGTTGGTTGACATTTGGTGAAGAAGGTTAGACCCTTTCCTAAAGAAACTGCTGTGACTGAGGTTTGGGCTGGAAGGAGGACTTTAGGGAAGATAGGGAATCTAGGAGGCAGAGATGAGGAAAGAAGGCATTTAGTCTGGAGATGAAGTATCACGTATGAGGTACAGTCACACTGTCACTGGTTTATATGTGTAGGGGAGTAAAGTATAAGAAGATTGAAAAGATAGGAAGAGGTCAGGTTTGGGGAATTTTTTTTTTTTTTGGTTTGTTGTTGTTGTTCTTCTATATTGTCTTTTGAGAGCTCTGAAATTTTGTCAAATTTAAGGTTTAATTAGTTTTTATTCATGTTTTAATGGCCAAGTCTTTAAAGAAAAATTCCTTCACCGGAGAAAAGAGATAAAATCAACAACATTAATTAATTAGAATAGTAATCATTATTGTTATAGTACTTCAAGATTGGCAAAAGCACTTTACATATTTTATCTCACTGGGACATTTAATTAACTCAACAATTATTTATTAAGTGCCTACCATATACAGGCATTTTGCTAGCCTTTGGGGATCCAAAGACAAAATAACTCCCCCCAAACCAAAAACCAAAACCAAACCCTATAATCCCAGCCCTTGACCAGCTTCTCTTTTTGTTGAATACTTATTTTATATACCTATATACTTGGGATAACGTAAACATTTCTTGGACAAAAAGTAGTTATGAATGGAAAAAGGTTAAGAAGCCTTGGTCTAGGCAAGAGATAATAATGATCTGAATGATGGTAGTGTCAATGTGAGTGGAGAGGACATTGACTTAAGAGATGCCACAGAGCTCAAATTGATGAAATTTGGAAACTGTTAAGATTTTCATTTCTATTGCTATAGGATTTGGGTGATGAAAATATTTCATTATAAATCTCTCAGGAGTTCTCTCAATCTTAAAAAAAAGTTTTATTTGGGCTTTTTTTCCTTTTGTTTTCCAGTACTGTCACATTTCTGTCTTCCCTAATAGAATTATCCCCTGTAGCAAATAAGTGATGTCAAGAAAAACAAATCATAATGTGGCCAAATCTAAGAACATATGCCTCATTCTGCATCTCTAGTCTACCACCTCTCTCCTGAGAGACTGGAGGCTTACTTCACCATCTGGTTTTTGAAGCTTTTATCAGTTGCTATATTGATCAGTTCTAATGTTTTTCACTGTTGTTTTTCCTTTATGTAAATGTGTGTGTTTTACCTCCTTGGGATACCACACTTTCTCTGGGTCGAAGTCTATGTGCAATTTAGTGACTTTCTATGTATAATTCCAAAATCTTTTCCAGCATGGCTTCTAAATTTTCTTCATTTTATCTCAAACACATATTAGATCCATGGAGCTGGTTGCTTGGGTCTCCTTATTAACTCCAACTTAATCACTAAAAATATTGTCAGATAAAAAAAAAAAGCAAAACCAATACTTTGGATAGTTTTTGCACACATAATCTAAATGGTAGTGGCAGCGATAGAACTTTCATTTTGGAAGAGATTTTTTAGAGGCTATTTTTTCAACCTTCTTCATTCTACAAAGGAAGAAATTAAGACAGAGAGATGAGGAGGCACTTTAGGTTATGACAGAGCTGGACTAGAGTTTTGAGTAGCCTTGTGCCTTTTTCAAAAAAACTTACACTTTCTTCTAAGGGGTAGACAGGTAGCATCATCTTTTGTTATGTAGGGGTGCATATTGTAATTTAAAGAGCATTAAACTCATAGGATCATATATGTAGACTTGAGGTCATCTTAGTTGGTCAACTTAGAAGTCATCTTGCCAGCTCTCTCATTTCACAGTTGAGGAAACTGAGGCTCAGAGAGGTTAAATGCCTTGCTTAGAATAATTTTGCTAATATCAGAGGAATAATTTAAATTCAGGCCTTCTTGCTTCCAGATTCTGAGTTAATCTTTGACCTGACATTGCCTCCAAGAACCAGATGAATTGAGTTGAAGTCTTTACAACTTAATGGTTTTGTGACCTGGGATAAATTATTTAACCTCCTCTTTATTTTCCTCACCAATATAACATATACATATATATATATATAATAAAAATTGTACATATCTACTACATATTGCTATATATGTTTGAATTAGTATTAAGGGAGAAATGCTTTGGACTTTCTCCCTCTTACTTCTCCTCCCTCCCCCCAAAAAAAAACCCTAGCACAGTGCTAACAATAAGGTTATTAGTATAAAATAACCAATCAACAAGTGTTTATTAAACTTGTCTGCCAGGTACTGTGCTTAGGAATGGAGATACATTAAAAAAATCAAGTCTTTCCTTTAAGAAGGGAAGAGAATTAAATTCTATTGAATGAAAGAACCTATAAGAAAATAACTTTTTGGCTCTTTGAAGTATGGAAGTAATGGAAAATGCAAGATTATTTATTGAAAGACATTTTTACCAAATGTTCACAAGAACTCCTGACATTTGAACTTTTCAAAAAGGATGCTAGAAGAAAAAGGACATGGAGAATTCATCTTGGCTGGCCATGTGGAGGGGAGGGAGAATGGAGGGATGCTGTTGCCATGCTGGGAATCTGGCCAGGGACTGGGATTGCCTCCAAGACTGTCCAGGAAGAGTACAGAAATCATGGCCTGAGGCCATTGCCCCTTGGACCCAAGGGGAGGATGAGTGGCAGAGCTGTGAATGGCATGGCATCAGTGGAAGCAGAAGTTCATGGAAAGGGCTAGTGAGCCACACATACTCAGTCCCTGATTTCTCCCTTGTCCTTGGCAGGTAAGAGGCTCTCTATTAATTGTCCAACTATTCTCTTCCTGATTATATTCCCTCTTGAAAAAGGTAGGAATTAAGAGAGAGGTCTACTATGTTCTCTACATATTCTTTGGGGAGGCTTCCATCATTTCAACTGAATTGTTCTCCAGTTGTTTACAGTCTTCCATTGATTATAAATTTATTTCCATTAACATTAAAAAGAAAAAACTGATGGCCTCCAATTTTGAGTGGAATGGTTAATAATGATGTTATGGCAAGGCCAGGAGAGACACTTTCTTTTCTTAAAGTAAGAGAAGATTTTCTGTTCACTTCAGAAATAGCTGGGGAATTGGAGAAATTTAGAGCCTATGGGGGAAAATAAGTATGTAAATCACCTCCATCTTCTCAATCTAATAGGAGAAATCATATATCATTAGAGAGGGAACCTTATTATACATGATTACTCTTTTTTATTATTATTAAAACTTTTTATTTGCAAAACATATGTATGGGTAATTCTTCAACATTAACCCTTACAAAACTTTCTGTTACAAATTTTTCCCCCTACTCCCCATCCCTCCCCTAGATGGCAGGATATCCACTACATGTTAATTATGTTAAAATACTTGACAAATCGAATATATGTATACATATTTCCACACTTATGATTGTTGTGCAAGAAAAATCATATCTACAAGAAAGAAAAATCAGATAAAGGAAACACAATGCAAGCAAACATCAATCGAGAGCATGAAAATGTTATGTTGTGGTCCACACTTCACATCCCTCTCTCTGGGTATATATGGCTTTCTTCAGTGGACAATTGGAAGTGGTTTGAATCACATCATTGTTGAAGAAAGCCATGTCCATCAGAATTGATCGTCCTATTGGAAACAGTTCAGAGAGGTGATCTACTTTGACTTCTCTGTCAAACACACACACATATGTATATATTACATGCTACTCCTGGGAGCTTATACCTTAAATTTCAGGGCTAACCTTGTGGGCATTAATATCTGCCTCTATTGCTCATGAGCCCTCCACTAGCATGTTCCTCCTTTACAATTAGCCTGTATATTATTAAAAAAGGCATTTACTCCAATGGAATAGCAAAAATATTACTTACAAAACTTCCCTCTCCTCTCTCTCCCACCAATTATACACAGAATCCATGTAGGAGATTAGGTACAGACTTTAAAGTACAATGATGGTGAGGCACAAATAGGGATAACCTGTGGCCAAGGTAATTTCCAAATCATTAATATTTCAAATATTGATGTAATTTTTCTTATTTAAGTGACCTCATGAAATTCACTGAAGCTTATGATGATACTAAATGGTGCCTCAGCTACTAGACTATGTTGGGACCTTGTAGGGAAAGGCATTTAATTTGGATAGGTGGCTCAATTGGGCTGGTTTTTCACAGGATATATGATAATTCTGCTGGAGAGAACAATCTACTACTGGGCTAGGACAAGCAGGTTGCTCCATCACTCCACTGGCTCCTCTTAACTTTGTTAGATAGGCTGATCTGTTAGTCACCTTTCAGGTGGCACCTTCAAAGGGTAGCTGTGGTCTCTACCACTTCTAGCCTCAGGCTTGCTGGCCTGGATGCTACTGAGCTTTTTGGCTAGAGTATTACTGTTCTCTTTCTGAAAAGGTAGAGAACTTTGGCTTAGGAATTGATCTGCTACTTTAGGATTAGCAGAAACATCTTCAGTTCTGTTTCTTCCAGCTCTGAGACTTTTCTTCTCCCAGGAAGAAGGCAGAAGAATTTTGTTGTTGTTCAATTGTGTTCGCTTCTTAGTGACCACATTAGTAGTTTTCTTGGCAAAGATTGTGCCATTTCCTTCTCTAGCTCATTTTACAGAAGAGGAAACAGGCATATCGAGTTAAATGACTCTTTACAGGTTAAAGATGAATCTTATTGATGGTTCTTGGCTCAAAGCTGGATTTCCTTAGTGAGAAACATACCCTAACTTGGAGTGATCATCTAATACATTTCTCAAATTCTTGCTGGTCTAGGCAAAAAATGACTGAATGAAAAGTTACTAAGGCAGGCTGTGTTCAGGGCCAACTTCTTTGTCTCTGCTGGCCTTTACATATGCAATTGAGCTACTCTATCACATTGGAAAGCTATAGGTGGAACAGTGGTTAGAGCACTGCCCTTGGAATCAGGAAGATTCATCTCCATGAATTCAAATCTAGTCTCAGTCACTTACTAGCTGTGGGACTCTGAGCAAATCATTTAACTCCTATTTTCCTCATTCCTAGAGAAAGAAATGAATGGTAAACCTCTCCAGCATCTTTGACAACAATACAGCATGGATTCCTCCAGGATATGGAATATTTCCATTATATCTGCACTGGCTTCACCTTTTATTTGTATTTTATTGTCTGTCTTTACCCCCCTTAACATTCAAATTTGCTAAAGTCCAAAATGGGTCTCATTTTCATATCAGTAAATATAAAATATATAGAAAATGAATATAAAGTAAGGGGATTAAGGAGGCAGTAATGGGTGAAGGAACAGGAATGGTCTGTAGGAAGCAGAGTTTGAGCTGAGTACTGAAGGCAGTTTGGGTTTTATTTTAATAGGCAGAGATGAGGAGGGAGTACATGCCAGGCATGGGGGCCAGCATATATAAGGGCATAGAGATAGGAAATGGAATGTTGTTTGTCAGGAACAGCAAGTAGAGCAGTTTGGCTGGACCACAAAAGGGTGTGGGTGAATGGGAGTAATAAAACTGTTTTCTTGATTTTTGTGCTGATCAAAATTTCTGTGCATATGAAAATCATGGAGAATTTTTTCCAAGTGCCAAATGTTGTTTTCAATCATGGGATACAAGCTACCCTTATTTACATAGGTTATTACTTGCTAAACCAGCTCTTCCTCACTCTGTGTTCCTTCTTATTCCTTTAGCCTTAGAAATGCAAGATAGGAAGAGCTATTCCTACCTGTCTCTTTGCATTTCAGATATTAAAGACAAAAACTCAGCAATAGCTTGGCCCTCTTGATTGCTTTTAATCATAGTTACAAGCATGCTTCCCATCCTCCATTCTCCCCGGAAGCCAAGGTCCTTCTTTACTCTGTTGTTTGATTCTCTACATGGTTTTCTCTCCCCTTCCTTTAGCTAGTTCCCAGATAACTATATTTACTAGTCTTCTTTACTTGAATTAAGTCTTTTTATTCAAAGAAAATTCAGTGAAAAAGTCATTCATGCTCTATGGGAAACAATTCAGGCAGATAATCTACCCATGGGCCTCTTTTGAGACAATGCCTTTAGATCAGGATGAGGTTGTTTAACTAATCTACACCTCTCATTATTATTGAGGAGAAACAGCAAATAGGCCAGTTAGACCTAGAAAGCTGCTGGATACAGCTCAGATGCCAGTGTGGAGACCCTTACTCCATCCACTAGCTCCTTCCTTCTACCCAACCATAGTAAATCTTCACCCTGATATAGTCGTTTGCTTTGGGACAAGTTAGGGAAGACAGGAAGTAGAGCACAAGACACATTATTTCTGCATTTGCAGTGAAAAATAGTCACTGTTGCCTTTCTCTCTAAAGTGAAAAGAGGCCATGGAAAAACTCAGGAAAAAAAAGAAAGAAAAGGAAAAAAAGGTGACTTTTCTATCATGTTAGTAAATAATGGTAAAGTGTGATATATGTATATATATATATATTTATCATCTAATTTGATTATATATATGTAATCAAATATATATATATGTTGATTACATATATATGTGTGTGATTAGTTTATCTTCATTTTGTGCCTTAATAAAATGTTACAAGATGATATGCTAGTCTTAATGTACCTATTGCATTGACTTTGGTCAGACATTTTATAAACATTTGTTAATGTTTATAAAAGTGTTTGTAATATTTGGGTAGACTAGCACAAGTGTGAGGGCTTGCTGAATCCTTTTCAGGGTACTCACCCACCTTCAGTGTTCACCTGTCACTTAGCTGTTACTTGTGGTTCCAAGAAGCTGTAGCATGTAGCTACACTTCAGAAAAATTGCAGTTTTGGCAAAGGGATTGAACCAGATTGAGGGTAATGACAGATCTCAAAATGGTCAGTGAGTCTATCCCGAGCATGTAAAGACTTCTATTGGAATGGACAGATGGAAACAATTTTTTCCAGTGGCCATGAAGACAGTTGAAGCAGATTCTGTGGAATATTTAGAGTTTGATCAGACATTAAAGACTCCAAGGTCATCCATTGCATCCTATGCCATTGCCAGTCATCCTGCTACTGGACTTTTGAATCTCACCACTGGACTTTGATGACTCTGGAAGAAAGAGTGAGGCTCATGACTGTGCAACTCTGCCTCACTTAAATCCAATTCATGAGCAATACCAGATATTATTATGAGATATCACAGATCCTATTCAAAAATGAAGGATGAACAACATGAAATACCTACTATGTGTCAGAAAAGAAAGGCAAAAAAATTCCTTCTCTCAAAAAGCTCAGAGTCTAATGGGAGAAATAACATGCAAACAACAATATACAGACAGGTTATGTACTGGATAAATTGGGAATATTAACAGAGGGAAAGCACTAGAATTAAGGGGATTGGGAAAGTCTTTTTGTAAAAGGTAGGATTTTAGCTGAAGGAAACCAGGGAAGCTGGGAGGTAAGAGATGAAGAGGGGGAGCAGGCAGTAAAAATGTTGGAACATGGAGATGGAATGTCTTGTTCAAGGAACAACAAGGAGATCGGTGTCACTGGGTTGCAGAATTCATGGATGGAGGTGTAAGGTATAAGAAAACTGGAAAGATGTATGTGTGTGTGTGTGTGTGTGTGTGTGTATGTGCAGGTTCTGAAGGGTTTTCAATAACAGAGGATTTTAGATTTTAGTCTAGAGATGATAGGAAGTCACTGGAGGCTATTGAGTACATGTATATATCTGTGGATGACATAGACCTGCACTTTATAAAGGTCACTTTGATAACTGAACAGAAAATGGAGAAATTTATGACAGAGAATTCCACCAGTAGATTATTGAAATAGTCTGTGAGGATGCTGATAGCTCCAGAGGAAAGGGACATTTTCAAAAGATGACATGAGGGTAAAATCGACTGGTTTTGACAACAGATTGGATTTTTGGGTATAAGAGTGAGGAACAGAAAATGATCCTACCTGTGTTGGGAGCCTGGGGAAGCAGGAAGATGATTGTACACTTGACAGTGGAGACATATCTCAGAGATATTGCAAAGTTAGAGGTTTTTTTTTTGGGGGGGGAAATAAGTTCAATTGTAGAGATTTAAGAAAAGAATGAGAAGAAAGGAAATAGGATAATCTATTGTAGAAAGCCTTCTCAAGAAAGTTAGCAATGAAAGAGGAAGAGATATGTATGGGATAATAGCTAGCAGGGAAGTAGATGGATCATTTGAGGATGTGGAGACATGGACAATAGACAATAGGAAAACAGTAGACAGGAAAAAACTGAAAATAAGTGAAAGATTGAAGATTAGAGAGATGGTAATATGCTGGAAAAGATTGGATTGGAATGGACTCACTTTTGCAGGTAGAAGAATTTGCCTTGGCAAGAAAAAAGAACTACACCATTATGTATTGATGAAGGAGGAGATCATTTTAGAAGGTATTTGGGAGATGTGAGTCGAGGAGAGAAGAAAACATTCTCACCAAGTGGCTTCATGTAAAAAAATTTTTTAGTAAAGTTTGAGATTAAATTCTTAGCTAAGAAGGTCATAGGAAGGAAACCTTGGGAAAGTATGAAGGATGATAAGGTTTGGAAGAGGAAATATGGTGACAAGGATAATGACTAAATTAGAGAACGCAAAAGGATTGCCTTGCAGTGGTGAGAACTCAGCTGAGATTGTATAGCATAAGTTTTTAGTGAATCCAGTGAGTACAATTTCATGATTATTGTTATATTTTTTTTTTCAACTGGTGTATAGGAATTAAGGCAGTAGAAGGTGATAGTGATCCAAGGCTGAGCTTGAAAGGACAAGATTAGTATTATGACCAAGAGGCAAAGAGCTCAAGAAAATAGGACAGAAAAGTTGAATTCCTGGTTCAGTAAAGAATCAAAATGGGGAAAAGAGAAGGTTAACTAGTATAGTGTGGGAAAAAACTGGGCAGGGTTGGGGGGGGGGAGAAGAAAAGGGTTTATAGTAGTAAGGCAGAGGAGAGGTGTTTAGATAAAGGCATTTCAGAGTTTAATAAACATGGAAGTGGTGTATTTGTGGATGATGGCAATATGGAGGATATCTTTGTGTGTTGTTGAGGTGAGGTCATGAGAAATGAATAGACTGAGGAACTGGGAGGTTAGAATGTTTGAGTGAGTATCAATATATATATGGTGAAGTCCCCTAATGTGAAAGTAAGAATTGGAGAGATAAAAAGTCTGTGAATATAAGAGATAAAAAGATATAAGAGAAAAAAAAGATTGTAAAAAGACCCTGAACTCTTTGAATAGAGAAGGAGAATGTCCTGGAAGTATGTAGATAAGAGCTATCAGAATTTTGATTGATTGTTAGGTGTGAATTGGATGAATCTCAAAGAATGAGAGGTTTTGTGGATTTTGAATGTGTTTGAATGTGTGCATAGATTAATCATCACAACCCCCCACCCCATTGTTGTTATTCGGTTATGTCTGACTTTTTGTGACCCCATTTGGAGTTTTCTTGGCAAAGGTAATGGAATAGTTTGCCATTTCCTTCTCCAGCCCATTTTACAGATAAAGAAACTGAGGCAAACAGGTTTAAGTGACTTGCCCAGGGTCACATAGTTACAAAGTATCAGATCAGATTTGAATTCCGGAAGAGAAGTCTTCCTGACTCCAGGCTCAGTGCTTTATCCATAGTACCACCTAGATACCCTATTAGAAATGCTGATTATTGACCTGATTCACTTAGGACAGTCAATAGCTGTTCATGAATGCCAGAGTAGTCAAAAGGAAACATTTGATTAAAGGTGAGTAAACTTTGCATTCTTCTTTTATCCTTTTATTTTCCCATTTCTTTTTTTAAAATAAGTTCAGCAAGTTTTCAAAATCTTTACATTTACCTTGAAATTTTATGCTCATTTGAAGGAAATATATTAGTTCCTATTTTTTGTCACTTTTGTCACCCCTCTCCCTACTCCCAGACTTTGCATAGTGTATTATGTTAAATGTTTTCTGAGCCTTTAACATACTTACTTTGAAGGAACTGAAATTTGAGTCAGAAGACCTATTTCTTATACTTAAACTCCTTATATTCTTGGGTGAATCTGTGAAAGTCATTTTTACCTCCCAGGGGCAGCCTTAGTTTTTTCACAAAACTCAGTGTGTCCAAAGTGGAATTCATTATTGCTCCTTCTAAACCACTCCACCTCCAAAATTCTATTCTTTTATTGAGGGCATTGTTATTGTCCCAATCACTCAGATTTTTCTTTCTCCCTAACCTCCCACAACTCATCAGATGCCAAATTTTATGAATTCTCTATCTACAATATCTCTTGCCTTCACTCTCAGAGAAACTGACCTGATTCAGTCTTTAATTACTTCTATTATAGAGTATTGATAATTTCTTAGTGGTGTCCTTACTTCCAGTTTCCCCAGTACTGCCCAAACAATCTCCCTAAGACAGTAGTTTGGTCAGTCACTCATCTGTTCAAATACTTTTAAAGGTCCCCTACTATGTATAGAATAAAACACAAACTCCTTAGCTTTTCTTCCTTTCCTGATTATTTTATCTTGCTCCTCTACAATTCTAACCAATTTGCATTTCAATCTGTTTCTTGACCTTGATGCTCCTTCTCCTACTTATATGCATTCATATGCATCATCACTGTCATGCTTGAAATATGTTCCTTCCTCATCCATACTTTTCAGAACTTCCTTCAAGAGTTGGCGATATGCCACTTGCCCTGAGAAGCTGTTGCTGATCATTCTACTTGTTAATTCTCTTTTCTGCAATTTTTCTTGTACCCCCGAAATTTGTGTATATATTGATTCTTCCAGTAGAATATAAACTCCTAGAAGGAAGGGTTGTATAATTTTCCCTTTTCTGTTTCTGGCTTGGTGCCTGTCCCATAATAGATATTTAATAAACATTCATTGAATTCAATTGAATTCCTAGATTTTCAGCATTCCACTCCTCCTTTTGACATCTTAACTCTTCAGGGCCTTTCAGAGCCCCTTCCTTCCTATCTCAAACCTGTTTCCCCTCCCAGGTTCTTACTAGCTATAGGATATCTGAGACCTCTCATTTGGATGTCAAAAACTCAGGAAATTCTGATGACAACAGCTTGAGTCTAACTATCTCTATCTATCTTTTAAGGTCTAGTTCAAAGTCAACTCTTTCATGAAGTCTTTCTTGAGTTTATCAACTACAAGTGAGTTCTTCCTCTGAATTTTCACAACATTTATTATTTGCACCACTCTATCATGTGCTTAGATAGTTTTGTTTTTTTTTTTTTTTGGTCTGGAAAAGATAGAGGGAAATGGGACCAGAGCCATGACTGCCTTCATTGGTATAGGAAACTACTGGTGAGGAATCTTCCTCTACTAATACAGTAATATCTATGGTACAGTGAACAGACTTAGTGTCTGCCTCCTTCCTCCAGCTTTCTTTTTATAAGTTCAGCCCATTTTCAAAATCACTTTATTATGTGTCTTAGTTTCTATTACATTCACTAGCACCTGATGCTTACCAGTTATTGAATGGATGGATGGATTAACGAATGAATATACAGGAGAGAAGCTTCGCTTATTTGGAAGGAAAGGGGACTGCTGCTATATTTACAGATTCTGAGCTAGTAGATGCTATGTTCTGTTCTGCTCTTCTCCCTGGGTACATCCTTGGCTGTTTTTCTGGTTGAATTAGTTGTGATAACATTAAAAATGCAACTTTGGAACAGCTACCAATGACTTGAGACATGTCCATGTGGAGTCTTCATAAATGAGCTAGAGATTCTGCTTTGACTTCTACTTCTGGAGGTGAGTGGGTCCCTGGCTTGCACCCATCCTGGATGAGATCTGATGGAAGGCATTTCTGTGGGAGTGTGGATTTCAGCAGCCCGGGGCTCCTGACTTTCAGTTCCAGCTTTCTTTGCTCTCTTGGGTAATGGAGAAAGGAAGGTCTATTTTGTCACTGATGGTGACCAAGGTGACCTGGAGGGAGAGTGGCTTCCTGGAGCAGGCAATTCTCCTACCTGCTGATTTCTTCTCCAAGTGGCTGAATTTTGCTGGTGCCTTCCTTGCTTCTATCTGTTTAGATTTTTGTCAGGCTCCCAGAAGCTACAAAGCTTGGGAAGGCAGCATTCCATCAAAGCCAGTAAATGCACATCTTGTCAGCCTCTGAGCTCAGCCTATAAATGCCCAGGGTATGCTACAGATGTTCTTTCTTGTTTAAATGGATTAGTCCTACTTCTCATCCCATCAGGGTGAGATTCTCTGTGCCTTCCAACATGGCTATAATTTGGAAAAATTGATTTGAATTACTGTATAAATGAGAATGGTGCTGGAGGAAATCAGCTAGGTGGCAAATGTTTATGTTATGACAGCAGCCTTTTAGAGAAAATTCTTACATGCATTGCCCCCTCCCAATTTTGTTGTCCAAACCAATTAAATCAATGCAATGGAATTGCAGACTGAAGGATAGGTCAGGATGGAAGAACATTATAAAAGCTGTATCACTCAAATCATTCTGTATAGCTTGTTGCTCATTTTGCCTCCGTGGAGTGGGCCCGTAACTAGTTAGTGGGAATGGAGAGGAAGTTGACTTGAAGGCAATGTATACTATCACCTTTTGTGTACAGTGCTTTAGGGTTTTCAAATATATTTTCTAGTCCTATCTCATTTAATTAATTAATCAATCAAAATTTATTGAGTCTTCTCTACTTCAGAGATTTCCAGGTGCCAGAGATACAAATATAACTAAAGAAACAATTCTTGCTTTCAAAAAGCTTATATCCTAATGGAAAAAGCAAGCATATATATGGGGAAGGGAATAAGCATATCTATAGAGTTTCCAATGTGCCAGGAACAGTACTAATTGTTTTATTTTTATTTTTAAGCAAATATTATCTCAAGGATAGAGAATGAATATTACACAACAATTAAATGCATGGCAATTAGGGAGAGAGGGTTAGGAAAGGCTTAAGTAGAAGGTGGTACCTGAATTGTGTCTTGAAATGAGAGGGATTCTTTGAGGTAGAAGTAAGAAGGCAATGCATTTCAGGCAGAAAAAGTTAGCCAGTGCAAAAGAACAGAAGATCTTATTATTTGCATTTTATAAGTGAGGAAATTCTGATTTTTGACTTTGATAAGAGGTCACAACTGTAGAGTGACCAAAAAGGGATCTAAGTCTAAAACATTTCCAGCTCCAAGGATGAGATGCTTTCTATTACTGCATATTTGCCACAAGCTAATGCAGAGAATAGACACCACTAGCACCACATGTGCCAGCAATGCTCTCACATGGTGTATTGCATTTTGGAGATGGAGGACAGTAAAGACTATGTAAATGAGTTTCCTATTCACTTCACTGCCAAAACACTCATTCTCTGACAATCACTAAAAGCCCCAGCTCTACCCTGCCTCATGAAAGTGGCACATTATTTAGACTCAGTCTTCTCTATCACCACCTTCCCACCTTACTCTATTTCCCTCATAAATAGAAGACTAACACAGGATAAAATCTTAAACCTAATAAAAGTCTATTTCAGTTCTGTATTGTGTCCAGCTCATTCTTTTTTCTCTGAGCAGAGGCACAGAGAGATACATAGTTGGGGGACAGGATCGACCTCCCTAAAGGCAGTTTCAAAGATGAAGAATGCTTCCAAACCCAAAACCCTCCTTTGCCTTAATAGCTCATAATAGAATCATCCTTACCAAATAGACCTTAAGCTTTTTTGGTAGCTTATTTATAATTTTAGTTTGTATTACCTCCTAGGATAATGACTTCCTTAAGATTCCTCCCCTGTGGTACAAAGCAGAAATGACTTTTTTTTTTTTTTATGTTTCCTATACATAAAATTCCTTTTTAAATTTCAGAGCTCTCAGGGTTCCTTACACCAGTCAACCAATTGTGTGCTGTATCTGTGATAAATATTTGTTAGTTTTGTAAAAGCAAAACAATTCTCTGGTTATTTTGTTTGTGTTCCCGAAGGGTTTTGAGTTTGATTTTTGTTTGGGATATATGATCTGAGTCTTAGATTAAATCTTTACACATTCAACAAAGTGAAGAATTGAGATATTTATCTGGATTGTTCAAGCAAGAAATTCTTTCACCTAAAATATTCAAATACTTGAAGTTTGATGTAAAGTTGATTAAAGATTTGTCTCAGTTCTCCAGTTTACTTTGCTGGTACGGTAAGAAGGAACACTGAATGGCTTATATGTCAGAAGACTTGCCAGTTTTGACATCATCACTTACTGTGTGACTATGGACAGGTAAGGTCTCTGAGTCTTATTTTCCTCTTCTATAAAATGGGGATAACAAATTTTTCACTACTTACCTCATAGGGCTGCTGAGAGGATCAAAGGAGATAATGGATTTCCAGTACTCTGCAACTATAAATTACCATATAAATGCAAGCTATTATTATGTTAAGTATAATTTGGATTGGGAGGTTTAGCTTTCTCCTCAGAATAATGGTCTAGCATATGGTGAAGATCAAGAGGACTGCATACATATTAAGACACAGTCAACTACACTTAAAAGGATGCCACACAAAAACTAATTAGATAAGGATTTTTGAAAAATAAACCAAATTAACAAATATTTGAGTGCTTGTTGTTTCTAAAAAAAAAAAAAATCTGCTTTGTGTCATGGGAACTATAAAGCCCCAACCTCCTCAAGGAGTTTATAATCTAGCTGAGGAGAATGTAAGAGCATAAATACATGAAAAATTAAATAATAATGAGCACAGACTTGACTTCAGAAGAGATAATGCAAGACATTAAATCATTAATTGCCAAGTGAATAAAATGGACAATAAATGCTAAGAGTTCAGAGCAGGAAGAGAATTGTGTGCCAGAATGGGCTGGGATAGTTTAAGGAGGAAATGTGATCAATACAAGGTCTTGAATATTCAGATAGAATTAGGGTAGCAACACAACATAAAACAAAACATCTGTCCTGTGCTATTGGTATCTAACTGGTTTCCTCATCACCTTCATCCCTTCTCACTTTGATGCATCTTAACCATCACAGTAAGTTTTTTCTTCTGTTATAACCAGAAGCTCATCTCCTTCCTCTCCTGTCCCAAAGCACATAAAGCAGTTGTTAAGAGCAGTGAGGGTTAACACTCATTCAAAGCCATAGCTAATGAGCCCTCACCATTTGGTAACTTTACTGGGCCAATAAAAGGACACATTAAAGGAAAAGCCATTTACAGACAAAGTCAAACTTTAAAAAAGTTTACTCAAGAGAGAAATCTATACTACATGCCAGCCATATTAATATTGTTTTAGATGTATGTGTATGTGTAAATGTATACATATGATATATATGTGAGAGTCTATATGTTTGTATATATGTAGGGTATGTAGCTGTGTGTATGTGTGTTTGTGTGAATGATGGATAGTTATGAATATAATATGCTCTATTATTATATATGCTTACTTAAAAAGAAATTTTATTATTACATATTTTGAATTCTCCCTTATGTTTTGCTGGGCACATGACAATGTTTTTTTCTTTTCTTTTTTGCCTATTTTGTTGTTTTCTTATTTTGTATTTGTTTTAAATGAATACATTAAAAACACATTTAATTAAATGGTACAGTAAAATAAGTGACCAGCAAGATTTCCTCATAGAGGATATTCTCTTCCATCATTTACCATATCATAAATCAAGGAAACAATTCAAAAGAGCATTGTGTAGCCATAGAGCACACATACACACACAGATCCTGTAAAGTCCAGGGAACTTAAATGGAAGGACATATGTGGCTAGGGAATACTCCTTGAGAGATATGCATTTAGTGAAAATGCATGGATTATGAATGTGTGTGGAAGTGGACCAGCCTGAAGGATGAGAAGGAAATGGAGAATGAGTAGCATGGGCCATGAGATGGGGGCTCCAAAATTAAACAATCATTAAATTGGTCTTTACAAGTGTCTTCAGCAACTGTCTCTGGTGAACAACTTCAGAATAAGCATTAATGTCTTAGGAAATAGTCTTTTACAGTGGAAAGAATGCTGAATTAGCAATTAGGAGATATGTATATGTGTATTTCTGTATGCACTTCTCTATTTCTAGTTCTGCCAAAACTTTGTGATATGAATAGAGAAGAGGAGACACACTCTGGAGATCTTGTGAAGGTAGATATGATAAGATAAGCAATACAAGTGATGTGTTCATTTAAGAGTCACACAGTTAGAATTTATCAAAAGTATGACTTCAAGTCTAGTACTCTAGACACCATACACTGTTTTAGAGAATGTCTGTCTCTAAATCCTATGAAATTAAGATTAAAATGTATATTAGGTGAGTAATAGATAATATAAAGTGCCACATAAATTTAGATTGTTTTAGTTGATTATATTATGTATGATTATACTTATTAATCAATCAAAAAATTATCTCCAGTGCCTAGAAGTATCCTGTACACAGAAGTGCTCAACTAACTGTTGATAATCTCTTAGCAAATGTAAAGAGGAACAAAGTTTCTTGGTGGATCATTTCCTGAGGAGTGCTGGGTATTTCCCAGGTAGAGGATGGAGGGAGGTCTGATCAGGATGACAGGGCAGGGAAAGCACAGCTGGCACTGCTCAGTTTATGCATGACATGTCATGTTGCAATTTCTTAACAGCAGCTTACAAGCCGATGCCTACAGATCCTGATGATAGGTGAAATTTAAAGTAGATTGCTGAGAACTTCCAGTTTCTCTTTCTGTCCCGTGGCACAGGGATAGAGCTGAGACTGGTAGTGGGAGTAAACCTTTTCTTTGAGAATTTGTCTGTTTGGCCTCTGGATTCAGATTTCCGACTCCTTTTTTCCTTCTTCAGTTCACCCTCATTAATCAGAATTGGAAGGATCATAGGATAGAATTTGGAGCTGGAAGGAATCTTAGGAATAAACTAGTTTAACCACTTCAGTTTATGGGTGAAGAACCCCACAGAGACCCTGGAGAAGGGACATACTCAAAGTCACACAGCAGGTCAGTGGCAGAGTTGGAATTACAGCCCGAGTGTCCTGAAGTGTCCTGACCTCCACACAGACTCCCAGTCCCAGTTAACCCCTGAACAATAGCAAGCTCACTATTCTGCCACCTTGTCTAGGTATGTTGATTTCAGCAACAACTTTTATTTTCCTTCTTTTTGTCTGGCAACCAGTCACTGAGTCTTTGTGCAGGGTAGATCAGAGGGTTCTGTTATTTACTAAGATGTTTTAACCTAACTCAGGTTACTTGGGTAGAATCTTTGGCCCCATTATGATTCTCCACTTTCCTAAAGCTACACCCAATTATCTTTTTTTTTTTTTTTGTTATGGTTCCATCTAACAATGACTCCTAGTTCTTAGAACACTGCCCTCATACCCTCTTCCTATTCCTCCTAATCCTTCACTACTGGGTTGGAATTGATTGGTCTGGCTGAGTGTTCTATTGTCTATTTTTGCCATGGTTCCATCCAACAATGACTCCTAGTTTTTAGAACACTGTCCTCATTTCCTTTCTACTCTTAATCTCTCATTACTGGTTTTGGGATTGATTGGTCTGACTGAATGCTCTAATTCAAAGCTTTGCATTCATTTTAAATCTGATACTAAAATTCCATTTTACAATTTTAAAGCCAAACTTTGGCCAATTGGGAAAGTTCCCTGTGACTGCATGGCTTTTGATGCTCACATTTCTACCCAATTCTATTTGATTCAACAATTCAATTCAATAAATGTTTATTAAATGACTACTAGTACAAAGCACTTCTGATCACTATTCTCCCAGAGTCAAGGGTAAGAAAAGGGATCATTATGCAAGGTAATAAAAACAAATGCAGTAAAACAATTTTCTCATCATTGAAAAATAAAAACCACAATTACAATCTATCATTTGCAGCAAATTGAATAGATATAAAGCCATAGGAAAAAAAAAATCAGAGTAGGCAAAGTTGTGTTACCTTTAACCCTTGGGGCTGACCCAAGCTCCCATTCTCTTCTTTATGTTCCTTCTTCACTGAGCCTTTAAATTGTTTTTAGAGTTGGTGGCAAGTAAAGACCAAAGGTGAAATGAGCAGCCCTGAAAAGGACTCTGCAAGCTTTCACAGCAGAGGTGCTAGTCTTCCCTCATTATCCCATATAATCCAAGAA
Source organism: Myrmecobius fasciatus (assembly GCA_023553655.1). Classification (NCBI taxonomy): domain Eukaryota; kingdom Metazoa; phylum Chordata; class Mammalia; order Dasyuromorphia; family Myrmecobiidae; genus Myrmecobius; species Myrmecobius fasciatus. Next base: position 964,748 of record JAJPUD010000034.1, read on the forward strand.
GCTGTTGCAACAGAAGCCACGTCCTGGTAAAATGGTCTTGGCAGATGGGCTAATTCTGGTTGAGGATTGTGGATATGTATCAGACTGGTTGGTGTCTTAAGGGGATGTTTATCCCAAGCATGTGAAAACATCCCCCGCCAGAATTGAGTGGATGAGAATAATTTGTTCCAGTGACTATGAAGACATCTGAAACAAGCATGGTGGAATGTCTAGAAAAGATGTCACAGCCATCTTCTGCATTCTTGATCATTGCCAGTCATCTTGACTTTTGTCTTGCCATTGGACTTAGATGATCTGGAAGAGAGAGTAAAGCTGATGATTTTGTGTAACTCTTGCCTGACTTAAATCCAATTCATGAGCAAGACAAAACATCACCTGTGATGCTATTGGTCCTCTTTGAAGTGAAGGACAAACACAACTTGTCTTTAGCTAGCTTTCCTTTCAAGGATTTTTCTCCCTCCCCACAAGCCAAATATAGTTTGGTATGATTATACTGAATTTATCAATGTGACCTTCACACCTAGATCTCCGCTCAATCAGGCTTTGAACCTTTTATCTTATCAAAATATTCTTATCCAATGACTGTGAAGATATCAAATATTTTCTTCCTTCAACATACTTTCATTTTGTGATGAACAGTTCAAGAGACATAGTTTCTGAACAATTAAAAATAATTTTTATTAATTATGGCTAGTGGATAATTAGGAAAAGGGTCTTTTGGCTGTTTTTACTAAACCAAAGACCTTTCATGAAACCTACTCAACACTTATATGGAAGAGTGGAAGAGAATGTTTCTGAGGGTGGAAATCAACTCTGATTAACAGGTAATGAGAGGATGAATATTATAATGAGATGGGCTTATTCTAATGAGGGATGTGATTCATCACTCAGTCTTTGGACAAAGAGACTTACTACAGCAGTCTACCCCCTGTCTAGGGCAATCTAGACAAAAAGGGGAATTCACTTCTATTTAGAAGTGTCTGATGAAAACACAATGGACCAGAATTTATTACTTTCCATAGACTAGAATTTATTTACTTTTTGATCTAAGTTTTCTTGATTGGGTTAGACAGAGTTTCACTCATGATTTCATCTCATTATCAGCTCTGTACATCAAAGATTCACTAAAGAACCCACAGGGCTGCTTTCTGATTGAGGAAATAGAAAAGGGGAAAAACCTTAGTCCTAATTCAAGAATTGGTTATTAATACAAGTGAAATAATCATCTCTCCCAGTTTTTCACAGGGATTTTCTAGAAATAATGTCTTGGTCTAAAGGAATGAATTTCAGGTTGGTGGAGAGGATTTTGAACATTCCAACATATAGGCCATCATCTATCTATGTAGATGTCCAGCTAATCCAGATCCCATTCCAAGGCAAATATCTCATTTTGGAAGAACATTGCATCTGTAATCAGACAATATGTGTTTGATTCCTGGTTCTGCAAAACACTAATTGTTTAACCATTGACAAGTAATTTAACTTCACTTGGTGTAAAGTGGGAGATCAATAGCAATTCATTCTTTCATGTATTTATTCAACAAATGTGTCTTGAGCACTTACATAGGAATGGTAACTGATTTGGTGTATTAGATCATTTCTTTTTAAGACCAGCATTTCCAACTTTTTAACTTGTGAATTTCCATCTATTCTTCCTAATTCTACCCTTTGGGGCTAAGCAAAACAGGTCTAATTTACTCTATTTAAACACTTAAAGATAACTATCATGTCAAGTGGTCATAACAAAAATGTATAGGGAGGAAGAGGGAATATAAGAAAACAACTTCTCTTTATTATTGGTAGAAATAATTTTTTTACTATATATATATATATATATATATATATATATATATATATATATATATATATATATATATATATATATATATGGAATGTGCCTTTCTATTGCAAACCTCTACTATCATCATTTTTGGAAAAGTCAGTTCCTTGGGAGTGGAGAGACATCTGAATTAATCATGGGAGAAAACATGGGAAAGTAGATAGAACTAGTAAACTTGGCTTGCTCATTGAGCTTTGGACCTGGCAATCATCTGTGCTTAGCAGATGAGCTGAGAGTTCTGGTGCCTCTCAGACAGAAAACAGGCACTTAATGGGAAGATGAAGGAGGAGTATGATATAAGATTTGAAATAGGAAGATATGATAATTTTATGTAGGCTACTAGAAGGATCACTCCAATTTAGGCAAGCTCCGGGGATGATGGTGCCAGCCTTCAGGTCACATGGCTGATAGAGATAATAGGCTCAGATGCTAGCTTAGAACAATAGGTAAAGAAACAGAGCTTTACCAAAGGGGCAATGAGAGGCAATGTGGTGTTGCAAAGAACAATTGTCTTGGAGTTAGGGCTACAAAACTTACTGGCTATGAGACCACTGGGAACTTGATTTAACTCTATGAATCTCAGATTCCTCAACTGTAAAATTGGGATAATAATGTTTATGCAACCTACTTTACAAGGTTATTGTGAGCAAGATATTTCATAAATCTGAAAGCATAATGGATATATGTGTGAAAATTTTTATTAACTGGCTAGTGCATATGTTTTAGGCAAACCAACTAGGATGAAGGTGAGGGTGGGGATCTTCAAAGACCCAGACATTGAGGAAGAGTAAAGGAAGCCACTATAAAATAGCTAGAAATCCAGGAATCGTTAGGGGCTAGACAGAGAATTGTCTTCTTCACTTAAGAGTACCAGAGACCAGGGTAGGATACAAGAGGACCAAAGAAGTACTTACTGGAAAGTACAGTACATTCTGCAGCTAAAGGGAACATCCTGGAGTCCCATGTCTTGATATAAAACTGGGAAATAAATTCTGGAACGGACAGGGAATCTATTACAACTAATAATGGGACTGGACTGAACCTTCTAGTCAAGGAGCCTTCATATCAGTCTAATATATGACCCAGATAGGTTGAAGCAAAAAAAAAGATAATAATGATGTTATTATGATGATGATGATGATGATGATGTTATTATTATAACTTTCCATAAGCTATGTTGACCCAGGTACATTTTGGCTACTTTTGAATTACCATAGAATAAGATGTTCATATGTGTTCAGTGTTTCTATTGTTCAAGGTCCAGCCTAGTAAAATTTATGGACTTTTAACACCAGCTTGGTCTTGGGATAATGATTTAATTTTCAGTCAAGGAACCTCTCGAAGACCCTCCACTAAGTGATAGCGGAGTTTCAGTCTGTACTATTGGAGTAAGAGACTGTATTGATTTTTGCACACACAGGTCTTTTCCTTATGAATTGGGGATAATCTGATAGCTAAAATTCTTGAGAAATCCTAAATCTCCAAGCATGGGGCATACTCCTGTAATCCCTGCTATCAAGGATTCTGAGAATGGTGGATCTCATGTTCAGAAGTTCTGAGCCACAATAGGCTAAAGGCAATCAGGTATCTATACTAACTTAGGCATCAATAAATCCAATGCTTCAGAGCAGGGACTCCCAAGGCTTTATAAGGAGGGGTGAATTGACCCACAGTGGAAAGAGTGGTCAAAACTCTTATGCCAATCAGTAGTGAGATCTGGCTACACTTCTAGACTGGGTGAAATAGGGAGATCCAATCTCAAACAAAAACAAAGGAAAAATCAGACAACAAAAAAATTACAAAACAAAATAAGAAAAAGAATCCAACCATGTCTTGGTTCATTCAAAGATAAAGGTGAGTTAACTCCAAATTTAATAGGTAGTGTGATGGATAGACATCAAAACATTTTCATAATGATATTAAAATATTAACCTCTGTTTGCCTCAGTTTCCTCATCTTTAAAATGAGGATGATAATAGTACCTACATCCTAGGGTTGTTATGAGGATCAAATGAGATAGTAATTGTAAAGCCCCTAGCACAGTACCAAGCATATAGTAAGTGTAATCTGTTTTATGTCTTATGTTTGTTCAAATATTCAACATCATAAGTATAAAGTCAGTTTCAGGTTTTAGTGGAACTGAATCAAGCTCATGTACATCATCAGTGTGAGATGGTGGCCAAGAAACCTCAGACTTTCTGCATTAATAAAGACACAGTATTCAAAACTAGGAAGGGGATAAGCTCATTGTACTCTGCCTTGGCCAGGCTACATTCAGAGTGTTATGTTCACTAGCCAAGGCCACATTTATAAGCTGGAGATTATTCAGAGGAGGCTGATAAGGATGGTGAAAGAATTTGTGGTCAGTGCCAGGTGAAAATAGATTGTTCAGGATGGAGAAGATAAGACAGGGGTTGAGCATGTTAAGAGCTATGAGTCTTTGAAGGGATGTCATATGGAAAAGGAATTAACTTTATTTTACTTGGTCCCAGAGCACATAGCACTAGCAACAATGGTCAGATTTAGACTTGATATAAGGAAAACTTTCTAGGAATTAAAATTATCTAAAAGTTAATTGGATTATACCTGTCATTAGCTACCTCCCATATGCTAGAATTCTTTAAGCAAAGCATATAAAACCATTCAGGGGTGTTATTTATAGGGGGAACTTTTGCTCAGTTTTGGTTGAGGTTAAATGGCCTCTGAGATCCCTTTCCAACTTGGAGATCTTTTCATTCTGTTTTTGGAGAGACTGTACTGGATATTGATGATGATTGAGTTTTCTTACTAAAAGCACTCCAGAAGAGAAATAAAGATCAAAAGGCCCAGGAGTCTAGTTTGAGGGTGGGGGAAGCTGTCTCAGCTTCTAGGCTGGGCCTGATGGACCTGTTTATGTTGAGAAGTGAAAATTTAGCATAGGAAGAGCTGGGGGGAAAGCTAAGGGCCAGTTGCTATTACTGACTGCTTCTTGCCTGGGACATTTCCCTCTGAAAGAAGAAGGGAAAAAGGAAAGAAGAAAGGTACCTAGAAAAAGGTCATCAACAGTTCTCTCAAATGCCCTTCTATGTCTTAGCTTGCCCATCCCTTAAAGCAGCAGTTCTTGAACTTTTTGGACCCCTTTTCACTCATAAAAATTATTGAGGAGCCCAAAGAGTTTTTGTTAATGTGGGTTATTATTAATTTTTATTATTTTATCTAATTCTTATATTTATATTTTATTTTATTCTTTATTTTTACTCTTTTATATGTTTATTTTATTATATTATTAGTATTTACCATATTAGAAATGCAAGCTGACACATTTAAAATATTTACTTATTAATTCATTAAAATATTAAAAGCTATCATTTACATAGTGCTTTTAGATTTGAAAAGCATTTAAAAACATCTCATTTTATCCTCACAACAACCCTGACAGGTAGGTGCTATTATTATCCTCTAAGGTAAGATTTGAACTCAGATCTTCCTCACTCTGGGGTCAGTGCACTGGGCCACCTACCTGTGGATTACCTTTAATATAAATAAAATAAATAAGATTTTAAAATAAAAATAACTAGTTTTCAAAACAAAAAAATTATTCTTTAACACAATGAGAAAAGAAACACTGTTTTGCGTATTTTTGCACATCTCTAATGTCTTATTTAATAGAATATAGCTGGTTTCTCATACCTGCTTTGCATTCAATCTGTTGCTGAATGTTTTAGTTGAAGTATATGAAGAAGACCTGGCTTCACCTAATAAATATATGGTTGGGAAAAGAGTATTTTAATTACTAAATTGCATTTTAGGATTATTATGAAAATGGTTTGGATGTCCCAGGTTACCCCGGAAAGGGTCACAGTGATCCATTGTCCACAGGCCTTTCTGTGAAAAATGCTCTAGAAACGCAGGCAAAAGAGGAAAACTGCAGTCACAGTTGGAGAAAACTACGCTAAACAAGTAAGGTGTGAGGCAGCTTGGGAGTGGGTTTGTTAGCAACAGCCTGTGAGAAAGGAAGTGGGCCTGAGAACGGCACTGTTCGGTGCAGCTGGTTATAATTAGCACCTGCACCTGGGAGACTGGGCAGCTTTCTGTCCTTGAGGTTGAAAAGTTTCAACCTCACGAGTGAAAAACAAGCTGGCGATGCGGGTGGTTGGAAGGGAGGCAGGGACAGTCCGGAGGAGCTCCGGCAGCCTTGGGCCACGGACCTCCCGCGAACCTGTCAGTGCTGCTCGGGCTCTGACCACAGCAGCCTCCGGTCTGCCTCTCCCCACAGACTGGTATTTGCCTCTGGGGGCGGGGGGTGAGGGTGGGGAGACCAAGCCCAGAATGAACAGTTTCAGAATTCTTTGACTATCGCCTCTCGGTCTGGGGGAAGCGTCTTTCATCAGCTCAGTTATGCCGGCATCCTGGGCTGGTCCAACTCGTGGGGGTGGTGCTCACTTGGCAGACGAAGGAAGGGAGGGCTGGCCTTGGCATCAGAAGAGTGATATTTTCCCAAGAATGAGCTCTCGAAGAGTGTTCTCCCCGAGGCAAGTCCATTTTCAGCCCCACAGAGATGGCTGTGCTCCGTGCAGCCTAATTAATGCCAGGGTTCTGCTCCCTCTGCCAATTCTCCTCTTTCTAGGGTGGAAGGAAGCGGGGGAGAAGATGAGGTTTCTGGCTCAGGGATTTCTGGGCCAGCCTGAGTTCTTTCAGTATCTGGTCTGCTGTCACAATGGAAGGGGTTTATTTTGCTTCTCTTATTATCAGTCAATCGAAATGAGTACTGATTGATTTTTTTTGGGGGAGGGTTAGATCTCTTTGATAGCTAAGTGATATGGAGTTTGTGAATAAGACGCAAGCTAGAAAACTGTATTAGAAAAAGAAGGTAAGACCTATGCTGCCATATTCGATTAGATGCAGTCTTATTTAGAAGTGGAATGGTGGAGTGGCTAGAGTGTTGATTTTTTTTTTTTTCAAGAGAATCCTATTTTATTAAAGGTTTTTTTTTTTATTTTCAAAACACCGACAGATAATTTTTAACATTCATCCTTACCAAACCTTGTGTTCCAAATCTTTTCCCTTCCTTCCCCCTACTCCCTCCCCTAGATGGTAAGTAATCCAATATAGGTTAAACATGTGCAATTATTCCATACATATTTCCACAATTATGATGCTGATCTTTATCAGGAAGACCTGATGTTTACTAGCTGTGCAACCATGGTAAATCAAATAACTTCTCGGCCTCAAGTTCCTCATCTGGAAAAATGGGAGAGACAGACAGACAGACAGATACACACACACACACACAGGGAGACACACAGAGAATCACACACATATACACACAGACATACAAAGAGAGAGACACAGAGATAGAGAGATAGAGACAGATGGAGAGAGACACAGACAGACACACAGAGACAGAGAGACAGACAAGCCGAGACATAGAGAGAGACACAGGGAGGGAGACACACACAGAGGGAGAGAGACAGATGGAGACAGTAATCTTTTAAACTTATCAGTTCAAATTTTGTGAGATTTGAATTCTGTAAATCTTTGAAGAGCTACTAAATGCCAATTATTAATATCCCTTCCACAGGAAAAAATGTGCCTAAAAGAGCAAACTGCTTTATGTATACATTACTGATCATAGTGGTCTGATGAGGTTGAGACAAAAACTTGCAGGGAGGATATGCCACTTTGAGCTCATATGGTTTGAGGTCAGAGAAGATCAAAGAGTTAGAAGGAGATGGTCAAGTTACCTAGGAGGTGGGAGAACTTAATTGAGGCCTTGAAGGGTAGATAGGGTTAGATTGTACTAAAACCTGGAGACACAAAGTACAGAGTTGGTAAGCAGACTCATCTGACTCCAGGCAACTGTGTAGTGTGGAAATGAGGTTGGAGATGTGGGTTGGGATCAGATTATGGAGGTTCATTCATTTTGCCTTTGAGGGAATAAATTGATTTTTTCCATTATCTTGCTGCCTGAAGGCTTATAAAAAACCTTTTGACCTACCACCAAAGGGCATGAAGTAGTATTGATAGCTTATGATCAGAAAAGATCAGTAATATAGGGCATTGTTATATTCTTGCTATGTATAGACAATAGATAGAAGATTATTTGAAACTGGCATGTTAAATTTTCCTGTTCCAAGATCTTATGCAAGAGTGAAGAGATATTCCACACTGACTTCAGAAGTATTGAGCTCAGATGGATTGTTGACTGAGCTTTGATTTAAAAGTTTCTCCTTTATGTATGCAATGAGACCTGAACCTGGGCGGCTTGATTAATGAGGTGAAATCAATATTTACCATCTAGATGCTCATCTTGGCTCGTTTTTTTATTGCTTCGACTCCTTATCCAACTTTGCTCATTGCTGTACCTGGAGTCTACTTAGTACTCAGAGCTTTCCTTGCCAGGAATCTTATACCTGCAGTTTCTGGATCCAGTTTTCAATAGTTCATAGCCTAGATCAAGGGTTCTTAATCCCTCTTTCACTCTCTCCCTTTCTCTCTCTCCTTCCCTCCCTTCCTTCTTCCCTCCCTTCTTCCCTCTCTTCCTCTTTCTCTTCCTCTCTTCCTCCCTTCTTTTTTCTTCTTTCTTCTTTCTTTCTCTTCTTTCTTTTTTCTTCTTTCTTCTTCTTTCTTCTTTTCTCCCTCTCTCCTTCCTTCCTTCCCTCTCTCTCTCCCTCCTTTCTTCCCTCTCTTTCCCTCCCTTCCTCCTTCCCTTTCTTCTTCTCTCCCTCCCTCTTTCCCTTCCTTCTTCTCTACTTTCCTCCCTCTCTCCCTCCCTCCCTCCCTTTTTCTCTCCTTCCCTGCCTCCTTCCTTCTCTCCCTCTTTCCCTCCCTCACTCCCATCCCATTCTCTGTTTCTGTGTGTCAAGAGTGCTTGATTATGTGGAGTTGGGTGTGCTGATGATTTGTGGCTTGAATGCTGATAAAAAAGTTGACTTAAAATGCCTCTTTCACATATTTCAGTTAGAGATCAAATTAATAGGCTCCTCTTTTAAAATGCAAATAAAGGTACATTAAATCTATTAGTCCTTCACAATTTAGTATAAATTACTCCTATCAGATTAATATCTAATTTAGGCTAGTAATCTGAGAAACAGTTAAGAGTTTTGATTGGACTAGGGAAAAATACTCAAGTGAAGTAGATGATAATGATGATTCCCATTTCTACGTCTAAGAGTTTCTTGGACTTTCTTGTATAAAGAATACTTTTGTAATTTTAGTGAAGCCTATAGATTCCTCAGCAGAATAATGCATTTTTTTTTGTTTGTTTGTTTTGGGAGGCAATTGCAGTTAAGTGACTTATCCAGAATCTCACAGCTAGTGTTAAGTGTCTGAGATTGTATCTGAATTCAGGTCCTCCTGTCTCCAGGGCCCATGCTCTATCCACTGCGCCATCTAGTGGCTCATAGATTAATTTTTTTAAAGGTATAATGCAAAACAGGTAAGATTACAAAGGAAGCTAACAAGATTGAAATATAGTTATTAAAATATTAAAATCTTTGGCCCTGTGTTAGGAACCCATGCTAGAGTTCTTTAAAACTTTAAAGTATTTTTTTCTTAACCTTATGATTTGAGTCATTCAGGTATTTTAATTCCTACTTGGTTTATGTAGTTGTTCAGGTATGTCCAAACTTTGTGACCCATTTTGGGGCTTTGTTAGCAAAGATCTGGAGTGATTTTGTTATTTTCTTCTCCAGTTCATTTTACAGATGAGGTAACCGAGGCAAACAGGATTAAATGAATTTCCTGGGGTAACACAGCTAATAAGTATCTGAGGCCAGATTTGAACTCAAGAAAATGAAGACACTAAATGAATGGGACATAGTTGGGGGATGGAAGAAGAGTTCAGAAAGGGAGATAGGATAGAACAAAGTCAAACACTGTCTACTTTGCAATTTTGTACTAGTCCTGATCCCTCTGGATGTTGAGAGAGAGAAAAAGATCTTCATCATGTAGCTCCCTCATGACAAATTCTTGGGAGAACATGGATAAGAATCACAAAGGGTGGGCAGGCATGAGTGAGTTGCAATGCGAGGGAATGCCTGAATTGATGCGATCCTAGATTCATTTGAGTATTTTTATTTCTGTTGAGAGTATATTCAGATCAATTTAGGTCATACTAGGTAATATCTCTCTAGTTTTTGTTATGGATTTATGAAGAATAAAGAACTCATTTTGAACCTATATGAACTAGAACCAGTGGATGTGCTATTCCCCAGGACTTAAAAGGTATTCTTTACTTCTTCACTAGCCACCTATCTTTCAAACTGCATTCTAAGTCCTTTTAAAAAATATTTTTCCAAATATATACAAAGATAGTCTTCAACATTTACTTTTGCAAAACCCTGTATTCCAAATTTTGATCCCTCTTTCTCCCTTGCCCCTTTCCCAAGACAACAAGCAATCTGATATAGGTTAAACATGTGCACTTCTTCTATTCATCATGCTGTGCAAGAAAAATCAGATCAAAAGGGAAAAAAACACAAGAGAAAAAACCCTAAGCTTCAAACAAGCAACAACAATAAAAAGGTGAAAGTGTTATGTCTTTATCCACATTCAAGCTCCATATTCTAAGTCCTAATTATGGGTAAGACTTGTTGAGTCCATGATCCTCCAGTCACCATTCATATGCCTTTTGTTAATATCTGTAACACTGTACCACTTTATTTATTTATTTATTTATTTTTGGCCTGTATTACTCAACTTTTCATTTGATCATAGACCGCCTTACCTGTTCTCTAGTCACTTTACGATTGTTAGATTTGGGAGAAAAACATGGATGGCACAGGGTGAGAGGTAACTTGGTATAATGGTAATAAAGTTGTATACTGGAACTCAAGAAATACTGGCTTTAAATCCCGCTTTGACATTATCTATATGACCATGGTCTTTGCAATCTATGAGCTCTAGTTTCTTCATTGGTTAAATTAGAATCATGGTACTTTTACAAATTAACTCACAACATTGTTGTGAAGCTCCAGTGATTGTGTATATGTGTGTATGTGTTTGCAAATTTCAAAGCATAATAACTTGTCTGATATTTTTGGTGTCATTCAACAAATGAAGATTTAACTCAAGCAAAAGAGATCAGTAAATATAGTAATTTATTTAGAAACTTGCTGCATAGAAATGTTCAAGGGAAGGTAAAGAGAAAACTATGAACTCAAAAAAACCCAGCAGAATAAGGGAGAGTTCTAATTGTATCTTCTTTACCAAAGGGAAAGAAACATGTATAAATTCATGTTTCTAAAGGTCAGGTCTTAACAAAACTGATGCCTTATTATCTTTAATTTCTAAAATGCAAAAAAATGTAGTTTGGATGATCTCCTTCCTATCTTATTCTTCTTGCTTAAAAGAATGGGAATAAAGACAGAGTTGGGGGACCAATACAGGAAGGGCAAGGTGACTGGTCTAGCAGGTAAAACCTTATGTAAAGGAGAATAGCATTTATAAGAGACCTATAAACAACTTCTGAAGGTTGGTGAAAAAATACCTTCCACACCACTTCCATACTTACCCATACCTTCCACATAACAAAGAAATGTTCAACAGGATCCAGTCAACAAATGTCTGTTATTTTACTTCCCTTCATACCTACATCCTATGGTTCAGCCAAATTGACCTACTTGTGCTTCCTCACATATAACATCCCACCTATATCTCTCTGTTCCTTTGCACAGGCCATCTCCCAAGTCTGGAATGTACTCTGTTCTCACTTCTGTCTCTTAGGCTTTTCATTTCAGTCAAAGCTCATATGCCATCTCCTACACAAAACATTTCCTGAGGTGTTAGTCACTCAGTTAGTCACTGGGGTTAGTTAGTTAGGTGCCCCTGAAATAAGGGGGCATGATCAGTGGGAGCTTGAGTCAATGACAAATATTAGAAGTACCTTTCAATAATCTTTATGGTACTCTAAAGTGGGGGAGTAGGGAAGGGTAAAATGTAACAGATCTGGCTCTCAGACAGTGAGACTCGCACGATATTTTACATTTGTATAATGCTTTAAAAATTTCAAAGAACTTTGTATACTTTATTTTAAACACATTTAAGAATAGATATATTTTTCTTTTACATAATTTTAATGTCAATCTAATACTGCAGTTTTATTTAATGTAAGATTAGCTGTTGAAAAAGTGATGTTTACTTCAAAGATTTAGCAAGAAGAAAAATACAAACTTTTCCTTTCACATCTCTTCCAAAGATATCCTTTCTGATATAGAATAAAAAAGAAAGGAAAAAAATAATTTAGTAAAACCAATCAAATTCAGCCAAATCTGACTATACCCATAACCTTCTCAAACTTGGTGGGGAGGTAACTTCTTATGTCTCTTTTTTGGGACCAACCAATTCTGAGTTTAGCTTTGACTTTTCTTTCCATTTACATAATTGTCATTGGGTCATTTATGTTCCTGTTCTGCTTACTTTACTTACCATCTATTGTTATAAGTGTTCTTTGCTTCTATGTATTCATCATAGTCTGTTTCTTAAAGCACACGATATTCTTTTATATTCATATACCACAGTTTTCTTAGTCATTTCCCCAACTGATGGCCCTTTACTTTGTTTCCATTTATTTGCTACATGGAAAGTATCATATGACTTATATGCTTTGACTAGATATTTGCTATCTATTGTTTGGCTCTTCCTCTATCCCCAGGATACTTTGATTCTACCTTGCCAGGAAGGAGAATTAGATTCTTTAAAAAAGTGTTTCTGAATACCCGGCAAATCGGAAGTATGATGTGCTTGCTCTGACCTTGCTGCTATTTTCAGCTTGGTCAATGGAGTTTCAGATTTCTTCTGGCTCCAATGATCTGAATGTGCCTTCTGCCAGCTTACTTTTGGCACTATAAACTGACCCTTTATTATGAAGAGCAGGAGAAACTGAGAATCTCAAGCAATATTTCTGACTCTAAATTTCAACTTTCAAAGCTATTAAGTTTGCTTTTTAGTTGGATTCTGCCCTCTGGGTGCCAAGCCAGCAGCCCTGGTGAAAGCAGGCTTTTCTTCTGGCAGCCAGGCAGAAGTACCAGCTGGGCATTTTCCCTTCTTGTTGGGAAAAATTCTGGCAGAGGGAAGAATACATAGTATGTGGGTGTGTGTGCTCATGTGCAGTGGCCCATTCCTGCTTTTGGGATCAGACCAATGTAGGGCATGGTGGTCTCACCCAGCCCACGTAGGAGAGCCGAGTCTCCCCAAAAGGACGGAAGCAGGGCTGCATTTCCTCCCTCTGCTCTTGCCAAGGTCCTATCCAAGTGCGATTACTGTGTAAAACCCATTAGGGCATCTCAGGCATGAACAGCTCTATAGGAGACCACATTTCATTTTCTTCTATTTCCGCAAAGCAGCTTCTCCAAAGAACATATAATACTCTGTGGGGGTTGTGCCCTCACTTATTATTTCACTGTGGCGGGTGACCTTGTACCAAGAGTGGCCCCCAAGAGTAATTACTCTCATTATTATTATTTTTTTACTTTGATTGTGCACCGGTGAAAGCACAAGGCACTGTCAGAACCCAGAGTTAGACATACTTCTTGCCCAGGGGGCTCCTAATCTAAATTAAACAGACAGGTCATAAGCAGGAGACCAGGCTGTTGAGTCCCTGTGCTCAGGGGAGAACAGCAGAATTACATTTTCTCCTTCTTTGTGGATATTAAACACCTTCTGCATTTTCTAAATTTGAGTGATTTTTTTCCTCTTCTAAAAATAATAATAATTAGAATAACAGAAGCTCCAAATTAGGAGGAACTTGAGAGGTCATTGAATCTAACTCATACCTGAGAATGAACTTCCTCTATAATCTGCTTGAGAGTTCAGCATTGGGTCTGTGCTCAAGCACCTTACAGAGAGGGGGGAAGGAGAACTCTGGCTATTGAATTTTGTACAGCACTATTAAGAAGATTTTCCCTTATATTCAAAGGAAAGCTACCTTTCTGCTGCTTACCCCATTGCTCCTACTTTTGTCCTCCAGGATTAGCCAAAAATGTTATTCTTTGATATGAAGCAGTGATATAGCAGTGGGAAAACTAGACTGGAATCAGGAAATCAAAGTTAGAGGTCCAGTTCTGCCACTTACTAGCTACATGACTAGGTTAAATCCTGAAAATAACTTCTTTAAACATGTTTTTTCATCTCTAAAAAGAGGAAGAATAATATCTGCAGTCCTGATCTCACAGGCTTGCAGGATTAAGTGAGATAATTTATGTAAAGTACTTTATAAACCTGAAAGCCTATATAAATGTAAGCTATTAATATAATACAATATGGGGACAGCTAAATGGTACAATAGATGGAATTTTGGTCTTGGAGTTAGGAGGACCTGAGTTCATATTTGGCACTGGATACTTCTTAGTTATATGACTCTGGGTAAGTCACTTAACCCTGATTGAGCTGTCTCTGTCTCTGTCTCCTCCCTCTCTCTCTCCCTTTTTCTCTCTCTCTATTTTGCTCTCTCTCAATAATATAAATATACATAAATATCAATATCATCTATTATATGATATAAATATAACATATAATACATATTATATACATAATGTAAAATAGATATAATATATATTTATAATTATATAATATATTCTAAAATGTAATACATAAAATATATTATACATATCTCATATAAAATATTTATAATATATTATATATTAATATATGTGTAGCTATGGGTTAGAAAAAAAAAAAAAAACAAACCAAAATTCATGACTTAAGAAGACCTGAGTTTAGGTCCTCTGAGTCAAGACTCCTAACCTTTTAGGCCCTCCTCACTTCTCTAATTCTCAAAGGTGAAGGACTATTACTAATCTGTATTGGTAAAGGGGTTTTCCTGTCAGAGTTAATTATGCAGATACAATCACAGACCCGAGTATCTTCCCACATTTTAAAAATTATTTGAAAATCATTTTCATGCTGCTTTTCAATCTTTTGTCTCCTCTATTTAGGCTAACCATTCTTAGTTTCTTCAACTGGTCTTTGTGTACTGTACTCTCCATTCTGGTTATTTATCCCTATATGCAAACTAGTTTATTTTGGTGTCCTTTGTAAAACAGACCTGAGCATAGTATTCCAGATGTAGTCTCAGTAGGGTAGAGGACATTGGAAACATCTACCTTTCTCATTTTGGTCACTTTTTTTTTTTGACTATTAGTTGATAAATCATACTGTTGATTTACATTGAACTTGAAATATATTTAGAATCCCAGATCTGTTTCTTACCTGACCTGTTGTATAACCATGAGTACCTTATAGCATAACTGTACAGTTGATTTATGGGGCCCAAATATAGGACATTACTTTGATCCATTTAAATGTCATCATATTGAATTTATTAATCCATTTTTAATATCTTTTAAGTTATATCTCTAGGGCAACTAGATGGTACAGTAGATAAAGTGCCAGAGCTGAAGTCAGAAAGACTCACTTCCTGGCTTCAAATACTTACTAGCTGTGTGACCCTGGGAAAGTCACTTAATCCCATTTGCCTCAGTTTCCTTATCTGACAAATGAGTTGGAGAAAGAAATAGCAAACTTCTCCAGGATTTTTGCCAAGAAAACTCCAAATGGGGTCATGGAGAGTGTAATATAACTGAAATGATTGAACAACAAGAAGTTGTATCCCAATTCTATCAACTAAAGTGTTAACACGTACTTCAAAACCCCATTTTTATGGTAATGTTTTTGAAGTGATGCTCTATGACTGAGAATCACACAGCACTATCTCAGAAAAACAAAAATTTCAGGTGACTCAGAAGACAATGGGAAGACACATGGTGAGTGTAAGTAGACTGCTGAATATTGGCAGTGACAGGATTCCTGAATGGCACCTTTTATGCAGTGAGTTTAAGCTCTGGAGAAATGGAAAATCATTAATTTGGAAGCACAACTGCAGGAGGTAGGAAAAAGAATGCCATATGGCACTTATGCAGAATCAGAGAGCAGGGAAGTTGGGTACAGAAATGTCATTGTTCTGTTGCTGGCTGGGAGGTCTCTAACCTCCCAGTGTTTCAGTTTCATAATTAAAAAAAAAAAAAAGAATCATTTTAGTCTCCCTGACACTAGTCTTTTCTGATTTCCTTATACATAGCCAAAATAATCTTCCTGTGGCCCCACTTTCACCATATTATTCCTTTAATCGAGACTTACAGTGACTTCCCATTTTCTACCATATACATACATAGCTCTTCTAATCTTTGAAAGCCCTGCATTATCTGGCACCAACATAATTTTTTCTAATTCCGAGTTTGCCTCTTTCCAAATCTCTTCTCTAGTCAGGATTAGCTTCTCTTCCCAGTTTCATAAGCAATTCATGCTCTTCACAGTTTTCATGTTATTCCCTTCACCTGGAATGACCCTTCTTCTTCCTTCTTCCTATTAGCATAGTGGACAGAGTACTGGACTTGGGAAGTTCCAATTCTGTCTACCTGTGTAAACCCATACTTAACCCTGTTTTTTTTTGTTCCCTAAACTGTAAAAAGAGAATAGTAATAATAACCACCATTTGGGCTTCTGAGGCTCAAATGAGATAATATTTACAAAAACACTGAGTACAGTGCTTGGCTATATGAATGCTTTTTCCCTTCTTCCCTATTTAAGATCCTAATTAGGCTTTGGTGGCTACCTCAGATTTACCTACTTAGGAACCTTCCCTGATCATTCCAGTCCATAGTGATCCCATAAAAAGAAAGTCATAGAATTTAAGAGCGGGGAAAGACATTAGAAACTATCAAGTCCAATCTGCATGTAACCCAAGTCACAAATGATTTTTCCTATTTCTTCTCCTCTTCCTCCTCCCCCTAATCTTTCTCTCCTATCTCCCTCCTTGTCCTTTCCCTCTCCCACTTCTGCTTCTTCATGTGTGTGTCAATTGAGGTTAAGTGACTTGCCCAAGATCACATACCTAGTAGGTATTAAGTATCTGATGCCTAATTTGAACTTGGGTCCTTCTGACTTCAGAACTGGTGCTTTATCCACTATATCATTTAGCTGCCCTCTATTACTTCTTAAAAGCTGAATTGTACTCTGATTCTATCAACTGATGAGTTACTTTCAAGTTCATCACCCTTTTTTTCAAGTTCATCACTAGTCTTTGAGGCTAGTCCAAGGTCAATAAATATCTGAGGCTAAATTTGAACTCAGACTCCTGGGCAGATGCTCTATCCACTGTACCCTGTAGCTTCCCCAAATTCATCATTTTGACACCAATTTTGCTTTCAATGATTGGGATCCCACTCCCAAGGTGCTGAGGCAGCTTGTTACATTGCAGAT
The DNA here is from genome assembly GCA_023553655.1 of Myrmecobius fasciatus. NCBI lineage: Eukaryota > Metazoa > Chordata > Mammalia > Dasyuromorphia > Myrmecobiidae > Myrmecobius > Myrmecobius fasciatus. The sequence goes on from JAJPUD010000034.1 coordinate 981,825, forward strand.
AACTCTAATCATTAGGACATTTTCCAGCAAGCCTAAAGCAAACTGTCTGCAGTATTCACTCAGCTTGGTTCTGCTCTCTGGGGAAAAGAATGACAAGCTGAATTCCTCTTTCACATGAATAGTCCTTCAAATATTTGAAGACATTATCATATCTTTTCTATGCCTTTACTTCTCAAGGTTGAGTTTTCCTAATTACTTTTTTTTTTCTTTTTGCTGAGGCAATTGGGGTTAAGTGACTTGCCCAGGGTCACACAGCTAGGGAATGTTAAGTGTCTGAGACCAGATTTGAACTCAGGTCCTCCTGACTTCAGGGCTGGTGCTCTATCCACTGCGCCACCTAGCTGCCCCCCTAATTACTTTCTTTAACTGAGGCTTAAAATGGCACTTCAGCATCTTGCTTGCTCTCTTCTGGATATGCTCCAGTTTGTCCTTATTGAAAATTTGGTTTTGGAGAAAGTAGTCTCAAATGAGTTTGTGGGACTGAAAATCAGATTGCAAGGGATTGAGAAGTGACAGGATGGTGGGGACATGGAGGAGGTGAATGTAAAGGAGTCTTTCCAGGACTTTAGCACTTAAAGGAAGGGAAGAGAGAGATAATGAATAGATAAGAGCCTAGGAGGACCACGGGGAGGTTTTCCTAAACACATTTATAGAAAGTAGGGAAATAATAGACAAGGAGAGATTGAAATTGAAGCATGGGGAGGAATGCTTGATTGGCTAAACTCATGGAGAAGAAAGACCAGGATAAATGGCATTGAGAACACAAATAGACAAGTTAAAGTTGGCAAGAAGAGCCAACTTCTCCTGAAACAGGAATAAAGGGTGAGTGAAGAGAGGGGTATGGGAATATATAAAGTTGGGGAGGAGAGAAAATTATTTTTTATTGTAGAAAATTAATTCATTTTTAATACACATTGCTTTATGAATCATGTTGGAAGAAAAAAATCAGAGCAAAAGGGAAAAATCATGAGAAAAAAAAACAGAAAAAAGAAGTGAACAAAGCATGTGTTGGTTTATATTCAGTCTTCTTAATTCTTTTTCTATATGCAGATGGCATTTTCTGTCCAAACTCTATTGGAATTGCTTTAGATTACTGAACCACTGAGAAGAACCAAGCCTGATCATCATATAATCTTGCTGTTATTGTGTACTGTATTGTGTATGATGTATTCCTGGTTCTGCTTGTTTTGCTCACTATCAGTTCATGTAAATCTTTTCAGGCCTTTCTAAAATCAGCCTGTTCATCATTTTTAATAGAACAACATTCTATTTGTTAATATATAACATAATATAGAATATTGTTAATGATAATATTTTAAAATGTTCTATTTTTAATAGAACAATAATATTCCATTACCTTCATGTACCACAACTTGTTCAATTCTCCAATTGATAGGCGTTCTCCAATTGGTAGGCATCTACTCATTTTCCACTATTTTGTTAACACAAAAAGAGCTGCTACAAACATTCTTGTACATATGGGTTCTTTTCCCTCCTTTATGATTTTCTTGGGATACAGACCTAGAAATGGCATTGTTAGGTGAAAGGGTATGCACAGTTTTATAGCCCTTTGAGTATTGTTCTGGATTGCCAGGAGAAAAAATTATTGGTGGCTTCTATTCTTTCAATTAAATAGAAGGTAAGAGATGGGTAGCAGAGGTTTTTAGGGCTCTGATAAGAGGAGTTTGAAAGAAATTTCTGAGATGTTTGTTATAGAGTCAATAAAGGGAGAATAAATGAATTACTGTGTAGCTGTAAGGACCCAAATGGTATTAGATAATATGAATTTGTAGTGGTTTGTAGTGGGCATAGTTGACATAGTATTGTGACTTCCTCAAATAGTGTTTAGCAACTAAAGAGTAGGAAAGAAAAAAAGGGATTATGGTGGCTATGAATTAGTCATCCTTAGGGACACAACAGTGGAGAGTCCAAAATGAATCTGGAATGAGAATGATAAACTGAGGATTCAGGAATTAAATAAAGAAGGAAAGGGAAGAAATTCTAGGTACAGAAAATAGAATTACTGGGAGGTAGGGGAGGAGAGAGTGATCTGGTTTTGATGGAGAAGGATACTATGACAGGAGGTTAGAAATGCAGAGTGATTAGAATATAAGATTACTATGATTAAGGAGTGTTAAATTCTTTGTGCTTGTATCCCTGACTAGTGTTAGCACACAATGTCTGTCACTTAGTAGGTGTTTAATAAATATTTGTTAACTGATATATTAATGATGCTAGAATTGGACCAGATGATATTTAAAGTCCCTTCTTTCTCCTGTATTTTATGATTATGTAATTAAATTCAATTAAGTCAACATCTAATAAGTTTCTACTATGTGCAAGGCTTTGTGCTAGGCTCTTGATATGAATCTGAAATGGATGTTTAGAAGAGAGTGCTAATGACGTAAAAGTCAAGAATTCCATTATCAGTGTGAGCTAGTTGGTTTTTTTTCTTCTTCTTCTGTTTTTGCTAAAGGGTGGTATTGATCAGAAGGAAGACCTGCCAGTAAAATGTGTATGTGAACAAGTCCATCCCGTGTCAGAAAAATCACTTTATGTCCTACTAATGGTGGGTTAGTAGTATCGTCTTTGTATGTGAGGGATAGAATTGTTATTAATATTAATAAATAATAAAGGAGATAATTACATTGTGATAAGAGAGCAGCCCCTGGATTTAGAAGGCTTTACAGATGAAATGTTGAGTGTTGCTAATCCTGTTCTATAAGCAGACCATGTGATGTACTCAAAAGCTTTACCCCAGGGAAACCACAAAGTGAGGCAAGGACCCTAAGAGTTTTCATTTTGAGCTCCTTAGTTTTACCGTCAGAGATTCCTTTTTTGAATAAACTTTCTGTTGTTTCCCTTCAACTCTTCCTCCAGCAGCTGAATGAGCTGCACTAAAGATATCAAATGAGAGAACCCCAGAACTTAGAAGGGAAATCAAAAGCTCATATATTACCATTCTTCATTAAGGATCATGCTTAGGCTACCTAAAAATAATAGTATATTGCCTTTAATAATAGTCTTTAAGGCTGGAGAGTCCAGCACTTCTTTTGGATAGATAATCCGCTGTAGCTATTGAATTTCTTTTAATGTCAGGAAAGTCTTCCTTATCCATACTACTTAACATGGTATTAAGAGGACCAAAGGAGCAGAAGGATTCCAGAAATTAGCTACCACGTGAGTGATAATTTGTTTGCTGTGAAAATTAGACTAATCATATGGTTGTTTAAAAGAAAAGTATCCTTAGATTGTATCAGTTGGACTTTGACACACACACATACAGCACTTACTAAATATTCTATTAGAGATTATGTAAAGCGTAGTTCCTGTCCTCAAGTGGGTTACAGTCAAGCTGAATAGAAGAGATTAATATAAAAACAATTATCAAATATTATAACACAGCATATGGCCAAATGTGTGAAATAATGTGCTACAAAAGCTGTTAGATTTCAAAGAAAGGGAAGATCATTGTGAGGGGGAAAAATGGCTGGAAGTTGTGGAGTGACAGATTTTAACTTGCTGTAAGGAATAAAACACCCTGACAATTTAACCTGTCCAAACATGAAGTGGGCAGTTTCAAGAGGGAAGGAGTTGCCTCTTCCTGGAGATGTTTAAACAAAGAGTGGATGATCAATTTTTCCACATATAGTAGACATTCTTATTCATGTACAGGTTGGGTCTGATGATCTTTGAGGTCTCTTCCTTCTCTGAGATTCTGTGAGTTTAGTCAAGTGATAAATCATTGTATATTGATAAAATGGATCTTGGCTTAAGCCTTGAAGATTGGGCAGGATTTGTTTATTTATAGGGGGGAGAAAAGATTACATAGAAATCCACTGTATCCAAGGTAAGAGGTCAGGTGAATAAAAATATTGGGAATGTCATTTTTCTGAATCGTTTTAAATGATTCCCTTTTGTACCTCTCCCTTCTCATTAGCTTTATTAAGAGCAGTGATTGGATCCTCAGTGAGACCCATAATAGATGCTTTTTAATGATGATACCTTTGGTCAGTTACTTTAATTCTCACAGTCCCATCTTACTCATTTGTAAAATGTCAGAATCAGGCTATGATATTTGAGATCTTTTTTTTGAGCTAAATTCAGCAATGAAGAGGCAGAAAAAGGCTATCTTTTGAATTACATTGTTTTTAGTCAGATTTTTGTTGCCACCCCTTTTTTGACTATTTGGTAGTAGGCCATAGAATTAAGTAGAAAATAATTCTTATATCTTCATAGGCAGCTGATGCAACATAGAATCAAGCTTTTATGTGGACATTTCTTTGGAAAAATGAACAGAGGGTACCAACTGTGCCCCCCATCCTTCCAGTTAATATTTGTAAAGTGGGTACTATATTAATGCTAGTTTTCATCATCGTCACCATTGTTATTACTAAGTGCTTCCATAAAACTTATCAAAAGTGTTAAAATAATTTGTATAGTTTGATGTATAACATGCTAGAAGTTTAAAGGACAAATCAAAAGTATTGCATTTATACTAAGCAAACTAAGTGTTCTGAACTGTGAATTAGACTATATAGTATGAAGTTTGTAAAGGTCAGGGAAAGGATGGAAGGGGTTAATTTGCCTGATTCAGCAAGAATTGAGAAGTGGGGATCTTTTTATGCAGAGGGAAGAATAACAAAAGTCTTGGGATCTAGGGAGGGCGATGACCTTTTTTTTTGGTGTTAATTAGGTGTGATACAGCCTTTTCCACAAAAGAGCTGAAACATTTTGTTGATTTGTTATTGGGGCTCTTTGGCCAGGATGGTCTTAGAAAAGAGAAAAATGAAATTGTAGCCATTGATGACAACTTTAGTGGGTGGTCCCAGCTAAGTAGAGCAGTCAGAATAAGAGCAGATATTGGTACCAGTAGATGGCAGTAACAACTCAGTCAAGAATCAATGAATGGTAGCCAAAAGGCAGAGAAGATTGGTAACTCCTGAAGCAGAATGGAGGGACATCATTGTAGGCAGAGCAGAGACAGAACTGATGGCAACTATGGAAGTATATAGAATAGAGTTGTGAAAGTGTAATGGAGCAACAGTGGCAAGGTGGTTCTCCTGGACTGTGCTAAGCAAGTTATGAGATGTGAAGTTGAGAAACAATGAGACATTGCCAGCTTCTAGAGGGCTGGAGATGTGCCAGCTATGAGACAACCCAGTATCACTTAAGAATGGGAATTTTCCCGGGACTGTTCCCACCAAATATGAGAGTTGCAGGGAGATTGTGTACCTTCATGTTTTAGGGTGAGTGGATGGAGTGAAGAATGATATTTCCATTACTATTTTCTTTGCCATTGTGTCCTAATTAAATACTTTGCTATTTAATTTATAATTCTTGCCTGGTTCATTAGTGGATAAAGCATGGAATGGGGAATTGAACCATATTTATATAACCATGATGCCCCAAAATATCATACATAGAATCTAGGGAAACTAGAGTTTCCAGAGTCAAGTAGAATTTGTGTGATGCTAAATTTTTAATTTGATTAATTCTAATCTGGTTAGTTAACTTTTGGGGGGTGGTGGTTGTTGTTCACATGATCTAGGCTTTAGAAAAGAGCTAAAGAGACTTAAATTTCTTAAAGAAGATATGCAATGCTTTGGAGTCTGATATTTTTCTGACACTCCAGTGTTATTGCAAGTGTATTTTAAATTAAAAGTATTATCAAACCTATCACAATTATCTGAAGAGAGGAGCTTTTGCACAGAAATGAATTTGAGGGAAAAATTATAATCTTTGGTAAAATTATTCTTCTTTGAGAAATGGGTTGGTTTGCTATTAACTTTGCTCATATAGGAAAGATCTGTTTTAAATTAATCTTCATCCTCCAAACTCTGTTCCTCTAGATTTTCTTGCTTGTAATATGAATACAGTGTCTTGTGAAATTGTGTTCTTTGATCAAACATAGAATTTTTGATGCCAAAAACTCAGTTTTGACACAAAACAAATTTCAGAGTAGTGGATAGAGGAATAGGTGGGTAGAGGAGAAAAAAGGAAGAAAGAATATTATTAAAGAGGAAGGAAGTCTTTAGTAAAAGCTTAGATTGTCATTGCTAGTGAACAGTATTGATATAATAGAAATAAGCCTAGATACAGATAACTGAGATTATACATAGGATTTGTTATGTATTAACTGTATGGTCTTGCACAACTTATTTCCACTCCCTGTATTTGTTTCGTCATCTGTAAAATGAGGAGTTGAACTTAATGACCTTTAAGATCCTTTTTAGATTGAACACTATGGGGGTTGACATGGAAAATGAAATCTTCACAAAGCATAAGAAATATCTATATCTATGAGATCTGTTCTATGCACCAACACAGCCATTTCATGTTTATTGAAAGCCAGCATTTTCAGTTTGTATATCTCTTAAGTGTATGGCTTAGACTTCCAAGTCAATTGCCCAATGACAAACAAATGGTTTTGTTTTTCTTCACTAATAACTTCAGACAAAGAAGGCAGAAGTCTGTCTATCTTTCCCCCCCTCTCTCTGTAACACCATTTATGCATAGTTCAATTTGTCAGTTCTTTCTCTGGAGGTCCTTTATAGGTTCTTTGTAGCTGATTTGAATCTTCCTAATACTCAGAATAGCATAGTCTTTCATACTTCTTTGAGCATTATTGCTGTTACTGTATCCATTGTTCTCTTCATTCTGCTCATTTCACCCTTCATTATTTTATGCAAGTTTTTTTTTAAAATCATCATTTCTTATAGCACAATAGTATTCCATCATTCCATCATCCACTGGTTCAGCCATTCCCCAACTGAGGGGCATCTCTTCAATTTCAATTTCTTTGTTACCATAAATGGAGCTAAATATTTTAGAACATATAAATTCTTTTTACTTTTCTCTGATAATCTTGGGAAACAGATCTAATATGGCATTACCAGATCATAGAGTATATGCAGTTTTATAACTCTTTGGATATAATTCCAGATTGCTCTCCAAAATGGTTAGATCAGTTCACAGTTCCACCATAAGTGTATGGTGGAAATTTTTCTGCATTTTATCCAACACTTGTCATTTCCACCTTCTATCATTTTGGCTAATTTTATAGATGCTAGATGATATATTCAGATTGTTTTAATGTTAATTTCTCTAATCAGTAGTGATTTAGAACTTTGAATTCTTCATTGAAAACTGTCTATGATATCCTTTGACTATCAATTAGAGAAAGACATATTCTTATAAATTTGACACAGTTATCTATATGTTTAAGTCATGAGACCTTTATCTGAGATATTATCTACAGATCCTCCCTCTCCCCCGTTTTATGCTTTCTTGTCTCTGGTAATTTTATTTGCATAAAATCTTTTTAAATTAAATATAAAAATATCATCCATTTTATATCTCACAATGCTCTTTATTTCTTGTTTATTTATAAATTCTTCTCCTATCTATGAATTTGATTAGTAATGTTGAGTTTGGGAAGGAAGGTGTCAGGAGGTGTCTCAAATTTGGAGACAAAAGAATGTGAAGACTTGAACCCATCTAGTCAAGGGGCAAAGTTTATTGAAAGTAATTGTAATGCCATTACAAAATCGGGCTGGAATTCTAAGGGAATTCAGCAGTGAAACAGAAGCAAGGAGACACATTTATCCAGTTTTTTTAGCATTGATATGCTAATTCTGTGGCTCATAGGTAGGAAGGAATTTGGTTCTCATTAACTAGATTATCAGTCAGACTATTGTCTCAGGAGTTTGATCTGTGAGAGTTTCCTGAGGCCAGAAGCTATCTGACTCAGGAGTGGTCAGAATCAGACAGATTGGGTGTGGGAGTTTTCTGAGGCAGAAAATCTTGAATCATTGACTTATTGCCAGAACAGAAGCCTCCCTAAAATCAGGGGACCACAAAATCATATTACATCAGTAATATGTCCTATGTTCATCTAATATGCTTATGATATCTCTCTTTATATGTAAGTCATATATCTACTTTGACCTTATTTTGATAAATGGTATAAGATATTTGTTTTTACCTAGTTTCTGCCAGACTGCTTTCCAGTTTTCTCAAAAATCTTTACTAAACAGTGAATTCTTATCCTAAAAGTTCAAATTTTTACATTTGTCAAATGAGCTTAATAAAACCATTTATTATTGTGTATTTTATGTCTATTCTGTTCCACGGATCCATCATTCCATTTCTTAGCCAGTACCAGATAGTTCTAGTAATTACCACCATATTGTAATATAACTCAGTTTCAGCATTGTCTTCTTGAGTTTTTCCTTTTCCCAGCAAATGGCACTAGAAAACTGCTCTAGGGGACCAGGTCTTTAGCAACTGTCTTTTAAGAAGCAACCATTCTGGCTTGGGAAAAAAAAAGTTTTTGCAAAGGTCAATGTAGAAAAATCACTCATATGTTTTGTAAATAAAAAGCTTTATTAAAAAAAAAAAAGAATGTAGCTGTTCGCAGGACGATTTCAGAGAGGCCTGGAGAGACTTGCATGAACTAATGCTGAGTGAAATCAGCAGAACCAGGAGATCATTATACACAGCAACAACAATATTACATGATGATCAATTCTGATGAACATGGTTCTCTGCAACAAAGAATCGTCTCAAACCAGTTCCAATTGTTCACTGAAGAAAACCATATACACCCAGAGAGAGGGATATGAAATATGGACCACAACATAACATTTTCATGCTCTCTATTGAGGTTTGCTTGCATTGTGTTTCCTTTCTCTGATTTTCTTTTTTTTTTCTTGTAGACAGGATTTTTCTTGCAAAACTTGTCAATTATTTCAACATTATTAAGATGTAGTGGACTTCCTGCCATCTAGGGGAGGGGAGGGGACTGGGGATAAAATTTGTAATGGAAAGTTTTGTAAAGATCAATGCTGGGGAACTACCCATACATATGTTATACAAATAAAAAGCTTTAAATATATATAAAAAAAAGAAGCAACCATTCTGGAGCCTTATATTTTAGCCTTTGTTTATAGCTTTCTGTCTCTTCACTTCTTTCCACATTCCTAGGTCAAAGTACCTTCAGTTTTTTAATTAAAAATTATTTTTATTTTTATATCCAAGTTCTATATTCTATTAAAATTATATGAATGTTCTCTTCTTGTACCACTCACAAAAGTTTCTGTTTTTAACTTCACAATGGCTTATGGTAAGCCAGTTCTATGTCCCAGGTAAGCTCCCTATTCATTTTAACAACTCTCACTGAGTTCTAGGATTTAGAAGGTATTTCTTTTTTTCTCTCTACCTGCCCTATCTCTGAATTTTTATCTCCCAGTTTCCTCCTGGGGAGCTGTACCCAGTTACTCAAATTATTCAAAGGATCCTTTTCAAAAGCTTTCCAAAGATGACAAAAGAATGGGGGAGGGGGAGGAGATCTGGTTACTGTTAGTGCTTGTAGCTACAGTAAAGGAGAATATATTGTAGTTCTTGATATGTAAGTGCCTGAGAGAGAAGCAGACCAAAAACAAAACCAAAACTCAGCCAACAACCTTTGTGAGATTTGAGGAAGAATTCATTATTGACTGGGATGGGAGAGAGTCATGGAAAGTTTCACAGAGAAGGTATATTTAAGATGGAGCTTGAAGGTAATTTCAATGGGTAAAGATAAGAGAGGGTATTTCAGGTATAAGAAATAACATAAACAAAGTCACAGAGGATAGAAGGGAAGGGATGTCTTTTTCATGGCTTTCTTTTTTAGATTTCATAACCTTAATAGTTGGTGGTTCAATAATTATTGGTAGCCTTGTTCTCTCCCTGCTCCCTTCCTCTTTTCTCATTCCACTCTCCCTACTATTTAAACAGTTGTCAAATAAATTGGACAATAAGCTAATAACATGATAGTGATTTATAGTATGGTTGAAATATCTTTCCCATAATCAGTAGAAAGTCCAGTGGAGGCTTGCTGAAGCAGATTCTGAGTCATTGCAATTAATTCAGTTCAGCCAGTATTTATTGAGCATCTATTATATCCTTGTGCAGCTTTGGGGTTAAAGAGAAAAGAAGGGTGGGAGGCAGAGAAAGACTAAATCAACCCTTACACAGGCTGTCTGATAACTGTTCACTGACTGGTAGTTCAAGTTTGCAGATAGAGAAAATTAAATTGCTTGGAAAAAGATTCTCCCTATGGTTTTCTGTAGCTATTTTTTGAAATTCCAAAGAAAGGCAAGTCACAAACAATTTCATTCCTGGTTGTTTATTTGTGCTTGTCATAAACACAGTTGTGTCACTGTCTCATTGCATAATCAGTGCCTCTCAAAAACCCCTTCCCTCAGTCTTTCCATTCCCTGTTTTAAGAGTTTAATTATATTAGTAGGAGATAGAGCTTGACCTGTTAGGTGCAAGAAATCATTTCAATGGCTTCCCTGGGAACAATAATGAAATATTACTCTTCACTGATGTGAGATTTGTTTATTATACATTTGCAAGTGTACATTGTGTTAGTGTTAAAAATGGGCATTTTCATCAATTAAATGTTTCTCCCCACACTCAGATTCTGGTTAAGAGTATTTCTTGACATTTCTTTTTCCTGTGACCACTGAATGCTTAGATACTCATACTTTTCTAGATTTGTATTTGTGGGAGTACATTATCAAAAAGGACCAAGAGAAATAGGTCACTCATATTTCTCCTGAGTTCCCACAATCTGTTCATTTTAGTTCTTACTAGGCCTTAGAATTTATGTTGCTCTATGTTGCTCCACAGCCTGTTGGAGATGTAGAAAACCTTTTTCTAATCGTTGGATGATTTCAGATCTCTGTTCAATGAAATAAATAATCTTGACTTCTAAGGACTAATAGTTAGACATTTCTTCTTCCCTGTAGTTGAGGAGGTTAGAATGATTATAGGTGTAGAACGAGACATATCCTGTCAGATGTAGACATGTTGGTTTGTTTTGTTTACAAAGTGGGAAGTGTCTCAGGCCAGATCTGAATTCAGATCTTCCTGTCTCCAAATTTATCATTCTATTCACTGATTTATGTCACTAATTAAATTCTGGCAAATATTGGAGGAGTTGTGTTAAAACAGGAACATTAATGTATTGATATAGGTCTGAAATAGTCCAGACATTTTGGAAAGAAGCTTGGAACTATGTTACAAAGCCACAAAATTTTGACCTATCTTTACCACTATGAGACCTATGCCTCAAAGGGATTAAAGAGAGAGGAAAAGAACTTAGATGCATAAAAATATTTATGTTAGGTTTTTTTTTTGTATCAGCAAAGAACTGGAAACTAATGAGAGTACTACCCCACAAATGGGGGATGATTGATTATGGCTTATTGATATAATGTTTACTGTGACATAAGAAACACTAAAAGGGATAGTTTCAGAGAAAACTGGAAAGACTGTATGAAGTAATCCAGAGCAAAATGAATACAAAAAGAAGAATAATTTATACAACAGTTTTGAAAAATTAAAAAAAGATTGATCAATGCAATGACCAATTATAGTTCCAGAGGATTAGAGATAAGGACACTACTCCTGAAAAAGGTGATAGGGCCAACAAATATTCAGAAACAGAGACATTTTTTGGACAAGGAATGTGCAGGAATTTGCTTTGCTTGACTATGAATATTTGTTATAAGAATTTGTTTTTCTTTATTTTTTTGATCTCTTTTTTTCCTAATGGGAAGTGAAAGAAAGAGAAAATAAATACTCATTAATTAAAAAAAGTAAAATCAATTATAAGTTAAAAAAAACCCCACAAGCTTTAAGCATTTCCCTTTATGCTATGGCTGCTTTTACCTTTCTTCCAGAGGAGAAACTATGGCTGTTGATGTGGTCTGATTTACATAGCTACACATAAGCATATTAGAGTAAATCTCAGATTCTAGGCATCTGTGCAACAAGGCCTTTCCTGTGAAGGTCAAAGAGTTATTTCTTCCCAGTTTGTAACCAGAAATATGGTTATATATTAATAGCAACACTTAAAGATAAATGCCACATGGTAGTGATAATAATTTACATTAAATAGCATCCCATGATAACAAAGGGCTTTAGATATTGGTATTTTTAAAAATAGCTCTTTGAGGTAGATTGTACAAGTGATATTGTGTCTAATTTATAGATGAGAATGAGACCCAGAAAGATAATATGATTTGTTAAAAGGAATGACATAGTTGAACACTACTGGTATCCTCCCTCTATGTTTAGGATTCTTTCTATTATATCTGTGTGCAATTATTCTCAACTGGTTTTCCTAGAGAGATCATTTTTTGCTAAGGCTTTAAATTATGATAGGAGATTAGTTACTGAATTTAGATTGAGAATGGCTGTTTGTATGTAGGGAATCTTAATCAGTTGATTGACTTTGACCATAATCCATATACCATCTTGCTTATATACTACATTTGGAAAATCTAAATGTCTTCACTGAAAAACAATTGGTTCTGGACTTAGTAAGGGAGATATTGAGAAACCAAAAGGGACTTCTTGTCTTTATCCATAAAGATAGATTTTTATATGAAATATTTTGGCTTAAGTCCTGCTATTAAAAATGATTGGTGAGTATCCTCTTAATATTAGGTGTTATGTGATAAAAATGATGATTACAATGATAATAAAAGCAAACAATTATATGATGCTTAAAGCTTTGCAAAAGGCTTTACACCCATTATCTCATTTTGCCTTTGTGATAGTTACTGTATTTGTCCTCATTTTACATGAAGGAAACTGAGTCATTGAGGAAATCATTTATTCAGGGTCACACATCTAGTTAGTGTCTGAAGCAGGGTGTAAATTCAAGTTTTGCTGACTCCAAGATCTCTATCCACTGATCACTTAGCTGCTTTAAAGATGATGGACCAATCGTTTCTTTTGTGTGTAAAGTGTAAGTTATAGTCACTTGAAGTTTTAGACTAGATTTAAAGAGGGAGGTTAAATTTGGAATCTGCCAAAATTTTACTGAAATGAAGAGCTGTTCTTATTAATTACTATAACACTTTCCTGACAATAGCCCCATGAGGTAGATAATGCAAGTATTATTATTCCCATTTTTCATATGAGAAAATTGAGGTTCAGAAAGTCATGTACTTACCCAATATCATACAGCTAATGGTTATCCAGACCAGGATTTAAAAGTCATTTCCTGACCTTGAAATCTGATACGTTTTTGGCTACACCAGAGCTGTTTCCGTCTAGCAAAACATGAAACACACAATAAAGAATTAAGCCGACAATCTGAATTATTCAAACACAACCTCCAACCTCAGTCTTCAAGAATATCTCAATCTTTTCCTTTTTGCAGTCTAAACATTAGCTTATCTCACCCCCAAAAAATGCATCAAAGAGCAACCTGACTTTCAACCCTCTGATGACCTTGGACAGCGAACAGGTGGTGCAAAGAGATTTTTCTTTGCTAAACTATTGTTGGCAAGTGGGCATGAGGGGCTAATTGAAGCAAAGCTTGGAGACTTTGGATTTTGGAAAATAAAACAATATGTCTCATGAGTCGGCTCTTTGACAATACATGTTGCCTTGCCTTTTCTTTTCAATACCCTCTTACCCCAGAGACATACATTTTAAAGTGATTTGTGTGGCTCCCCCTCTAGATTAATGGTCTTTCTCTCTTGGTTGGGTTTTCTTGTCTGATGCTTACTTAGAAAGTTTAAGTGCTAGAGAAGACCTTGTTCAGTCTATTTTCAACTGTGCCTGAATCTTTATAAGGTCTTCTTGGTAAAGCCATTTTTCTTGGTTTGCTATTTTTTCTTTCCTAGTCCATTTTACAGATGAGAAAACTGAGGCAAACAGAGTTATGTGTGACATGTTCAGAGTCACACAGCTAGTAAATGTCTGAGGCTGGATTTGAACTCAGGAAGAAAACTCTTCTTGATTTCAGGCAAGATCCTCTTTCCACTGAGGAGGGTCATTGGAGGTTAATTTATCTAATCCTTCATTTTACAGAAGAAGAAATTGAAGTTCTGAAATGTAAAGGGACGTTTGTAAAGTGTCAGGCAGTGTTGGAGCCATATCTGGAACATAGGTTTCCAGTTCAGGATTTTAAATTTAACAATCTTGCTTCCTTGCCACACTGTTAGCCAACACAAAGCACAAGCTCCCTTTTCATTTTATTTCCAAATTACTTTATATCTTGAAATAGGCCCCTATTCAGGGATGTGTGTGTGTCTGTGTGTGCTTCTAATTGTTCAATACTAATAATACTCAGCACTTTGTATGGGGCTGTCCTCTTCAAAGCACTTAGCAAAGATTAAGGAATTAATCCTCTCAACACCCAGTGTGGTAGGTACAGTAATTAGTCTGCTAACAATGGGAAGGAGAATAATAATAATGTTGAGTCGTTTTTTAAATCTCTGCATCTTCAAAGCACATTCCTGTCATTAGCTTGTGTGCAAAGGTAGGAAATATGAAGGAATGTCAAAGTGGGGAGGGGAGGGAAAGTCCCTCAGGCCTACTAGGAGGAAATTCACCACCCATGATTTTAGTTTAGGTTCCTTAGGGGATAATCCGAGTGGAGCCAGCCTTGTCTCCCAGAGTGAGCAGAAGCTTAGGTTTAATCCTGGCCTTCCTCCTGACTCAGAGTAAGAGAATTATCCTGTTGTGAAGTTGGAGAGAGAACCCCAGAGTTCAGACTCAGAGAGCCTCAGGCTCTGACTCAATTCCATAGAACCAATGGGTGGAAAAACTGGAAATAGACTTGTTTTGATCAAGGACAAGGGGTTTGCTTGCTAGGTATGTCATCTGATCTCTATTGAAATAATGTTTTTGGGGGTCTCCATTTCTAAAGTCTCTCCCCACTTTAATCTCAGCTGTAAAAATGATCTTCAAGCACAATTGTGACCATGTCATCTCCCTATTCAATAAACTCCAGTGACTCCCTATATGACTCCTGAATTAAACACAAAATCCTCTGTTTGACAACAAATGCTCTTCATTAGTTTTCTTATACACTTCTCCCTTCTATGTTCCATAACCTCCTCCCCTCACATTTTCTTACACAGTACTCCCCTCTAGTACCCTTCAGTTCAGAGATAATGTCCTCCTTGCTGTTCTTAGAACAAGACACTCCATTTTCCAACTCTGAGCATTTTTACTTGACATCTTCCATTTGTGGAATTCTTTCTATCCTGTCTCCTGACTTCCTTCAAGTCTCAATCAAAATCCCACCTTATATAAGAAGTCTTTCCCCATCTACCTTAAGACTAGTATTTCATTTTATATGATTTTCCTCTAATTTATCCTATCTATATCTTGTTTGGACAAGTTGTGTTTCTATGTTGTTTCTTCCTTTAGACCATGAGCCCCTTGAGAGAAGGAACTATTTTAAAAAATCTTTGTCTCTTTAGTGTATTTTTTAGCACAGTAGTTGGTGCATTGTAAATACTCAATAAGTGCTTGTAGAGTGATTGATTTGTGCATTCCCTTTTAAGATATTAAGATGGAATTAATGAATGGTGGCAGCCCCAAGTAGCACAGGATCAGATTATTGCTCCTATGTAAGTTCTTAAATTAGGTAGAAGTCTCTCATCCCAACCAGTCTAGCACTTATGCCAGAGAAACACAGAAGACCCACTATTGCACAGAGATGTCTTCTTAATCCATTTGTGGGGAAGTGAGTGATAGAATACACTTTTTATCTTAAAGGAAAGTCAACAAATCTTTCATTTAAGTAAGCCTTTCATTATAGTGCTCACTATAGCAACATCTATAATCAGAAGTTTCATGATAGCTTCCATTTCTATATGATTTTCATTCTTTTTGATGTCTAAAAAAAAAAAAAAAAGAGGCCTTACATGCATGAACGCTGACCAACGGCAAATGAGTAATTTCTGGAAATCTGGAGAGAGGGGAAATAAAACAAAACAACAAAAACCTTATGAGTTGAGTTTGAGTTATTGGTGAGTAGGGAAACATGTAAAGCTATTTTTCCCCCCTGGTTATAAAAATGCTGAATGTTGCTTTTCTCTTCTTAGTGAAAATGACTGGGGAAAAGGAAGTAGAGAACTTTCTATTAAAAAATTATTGAGAACCTCCCCTCAAACCAACAACATATGAAGCCTCTAGACTGACTTTGAAGCAAAAAAATCCACAATATCTGGAGAACAACACGATTCTAGAAGAAGATACTCTGGAAGAACCTCAAAACAGGTCTGTTTTAATTGGGCAGGGGGGTGGTCTGCTGAACCCAGACTGCAGCACAGGGAGACCGGGGCAGGGAGCTGGAGCAGGGAGCTGGAACAGGAGTCAGAACAGGAGTGGGAGTGTTGTGCTTTTCACACACCTGGGAGTCTTCTGCGGGCCTCTTGGAACAATTTGTCCTGATTGTGGGCAGGTGGTTTGGAGGGTCTGCCTTTTGTGGGGGATAGATTGTGAACCACTGAACCCCTGCTGAGCATAGGACCTAGCTGCCATTACACAGCACCTTAAAGCAATCAATCAATCAACAGGACTGATCAGCACCAGAAATAATTCAATCAGCAGAGCTGCCCAGTACCTGACATAATTCAATCAGCAGAACTGCCCAGTTCCTGAAATAACTCAATCAGCAGAACTGCCCCAGGGCAAATTAAAGCAGCTGTCCCACTTTGCCCTAAACAGACCTCACACCTTTAAAAAAAATGAATAAAAAACCAAAAAGAGCTCTCACCATAGACAACTTTTATGGAGAGAGGGAAGAACAGACCTCAAATCCTGAGGCCCCTAAAGGTAAAGCAACTCCAGAAAAGGCCCCAAAGAGAGACATAAATTGGTCTCCATGTCACAAGGCTTTCTTTGAAGATTACATAAAAAATCTTAAAAGAGAGTTAGAAGAAACATGGGGAAACGAAATAAGATCCCTGCAAAATAAAATAGAAAAAATGGAAAAAGAATGCAATGAACAAAAAAATGTAATTGGTCAATTGCAAAAGGAACTAAAAACAGTAACTGAAGAAAATAAGACATTAAAAATTAGAATCGAACAATTGGAAATGAATGACTCATCAAGACTTCAAGAATCAGTCGAACAAAAACAAAAAAATGAAAAGATAGAGAAAAACATGAAATATCTCCTAGGAAAAACAACTGACCTGGAAAATAGATCTAGGAGAGACAATCTAAGGATTATAGGGCTTCCTGAAAGCCATGATGAAAAAAAAGAACCTAGACACTATCTTCCAGGAAATCATAAAAGAAAACTGCCCTGATATTTTAGACCCAGAAGGCAAAATACTCCTTGAAACAATCCACCGATCACCTCCTGAAAGAAACCCAAAAATTAAGTCCCCCAGAAATATTGTGGCTAAATATCGGGGAGCCACAATTAGGATCACACAGGACCTAGCAGCTTCTACTTTGAAGGATTGAAGGGCCTGGAATCAGATATTCCGAAGGGCAAAGGAACTTGGATTACAGCCAAGAATAAGTTACCCAGCTAGAATGAGCATTATCTTCCAGGGAAGAAGATGGTCATTCAATGATATAGGAGAATTTCACCTATTTCTACTGAAAAAACCAGAACTGAACAAAAAATTTGATCTACAAACACAGAACACAAGAGAAACATAAAAAGGTAACAAGAAAAAAATGTTATAGGGACTTATGATTACTGTGATTTTATGATTATTATGATATGATTATTGTGATTTTATGATTATTATGATATGATAAACTGAAAAAGAAATTAGAGGTAGAAAAGGGATAACACTGGAAGAAGAGGAAAAGGAGGTAAAACAAGGGAAATTACATCACATGTAGAGGCAAAGAAAACCTATAATGATTGAGGGGAGAAAAGGGAGGGGAATGAGAATTGGGTTAATCTCCATCTCATCAGATTTGGCTCAGAGGGAATAATAGACGTACTTATAAGGAAACTGGAGGGAAAGGGAGGAAAAGGGGGTGGGTGGGGCTCTAAAGGGGAAGGATTGTTTGAGGGAAGTGGTTTTCAAAAACAAAATAGTAGGGAGGAGGGAAAGGGGATAAGAAAGAGAAAAGCATAAGCTAGGGTAAATAAGATGGCAGGAAATACAGAATTAGTTATTTTAACTGTGAATGTGAATGGAATGAACTCTCCCTTAAAGCAGAAGCAGATAGCAGAGTGGATTAAAAACCAGAATCCAACAATATGTTGTATACAAGAAACACATCTAAAACATAGAGATACATACAGGGTGAAGGTAAAAGGCTGGAGCAGAATCTATTATGCTTCAGGTGAACAAAAAAAAGCAGGGGTAGCAATCCTGATCTCAGACCAAGTAAAAGCAAAGATAGACTTCATTAAAAGAGACAAAGAAGGAAATTATATCTTCCTAAAGGGTACCATAGATAATGAAGCAATATCAATACTAAACATATATGCACCAAGTGGTATAGCATGGAAATTCCTAGAGGAAAAGTTCAGAGAGATGCAAGAAGAAATAGACAGCAAAACTATAATAGTGGGGGATCTCAACCTCCCTCTCTCAGAACTTGATAAATCAAGCGACAAAATAAATAAGAAAGAAGTTAAGGAGGTAAACAAAATGTTAGAAAAGTTAGGTATGATAGATCTATGGAGGAAATTAAATGGAGTCAGAAAGGAGTTTACTTTTTTCTCAGCAGTCCATGGAACTTATACAAAAATTGACCATGTGTTAGGACACAAAAACCTCAAAATCAAATGCAGGAAGGCAGAAATAATAAATGTATTTTTTTCAGATCATGACGGAATAAAAATCACATGCAATATAAGGCCAGGAGAAAATAGACCAAAAACCAATTGGAAACTAAATAATTTTATCCTAAAGAATGAGTGGGTGAAACAACAAATTACAGACACAATTACTAATTTCATCCAAGAGAATGACAATAATGAGACAACATACCAAAATTTGTGGGATGCAGCCAAAGCTGTAATAAGGGGAAATTTTATATCTCTAGATGCTTATTTGCATAAAATAGAGAAAGAAAAAATCAATGAATTGGGCTTGCAACTAAAAAAGCTAGAGAAAGAACAAATTAAAAAACCCCCAATCAAATACCAAACTTGGAATCCTAAAAATAAAAGGAGAGATTAATAAAATTGAAAGTAAAAAAACTATTGAATTAATAAATAAAACTAAAAGTTGGTTTTATGAAAAAACCAACAAAATAGATAAACCTCTAGTTAATTTAATTAGAAAAAGGAAAGAGGAAAATCAAATTGTTAGTCTCAAAAATGAAAAGGGAGAACTTTGCACCAATGAAGAGGAAATTAGAGCAATAATCAGGAGTTACTTTGCCCAACTGTATGCCAATAAATTTGACAACCTAAGTGAAATGGAGGAATATCTACAAAAATATAGATTGCCCAGATTAATAGAAGAGGAAATAAATTACTTAAATAGTCCCATTTCAGAAAAAGAAATAGAACAAGTCATTAATCAACTCCCTAAGAAAAAATCCCCCGGACCAGATGGATTTACATGTGAATTCTACCAAACATTTAAAGAACAGTTAACTCCAATATTATATAAACTATTTGAAAAAATAGGGAATGAAGGACTCCTATCAAACTCCTTTTATGATACAGGCATGGCACTGATACCTAAACCAGGTAAAACAAAAACAGAGAAAGAAAATTATAGACCAATCTCCTTAATGAATATTGATGCAAAAATCTTAAATAAAATATTAACAAAGAGATTACAGAAAATCATTCCCAGAATAATACACCATGACCAAGTAGGATTTATACCAGGAATGCAGGGATGGTTCAATATTAGGAAAACGATTAACATAATTGACTATATTAATAACCAAATTAACAAAACACATATGATTATCTCAATAGATGCAGAAAAAGCATTTGATAAAATCCAACATCCATTCCTATTAAAAACATTAGAGAGTATAAGAATTAATGGATTTTTCCTTAAAATAGTCGGTAGCATCTATTTAAAACCATCAGCTAGCATCATATGTAATGGTGATAAACTGGAACCATTCCCAATAAGATCAGGGGTGAAACAAGGTTGCCCACTATCACCATTATTAGAAATGCTAGCCTTGGCAATAAGACAAGAAAAAGAGATTAAAGGAATTAGAGTAGGTCATGAGGAAACCAAATTATCACTCTTTGCAGATGATATGATGGTCTACTTAGAGAACCCTAGAGAATCAACTAAAAAACTATTAGAATTAATCCACAACTTTAGCAAAGTTGCAGGATACAAAATAAATCCACATAAATCATCAGCATTTTTATATATTACCAATAAAGTTCAGCAGCAAGAGATACAAAAAGAAATTCCATTCAAAATAACTGTTGATAGTATAAAATATTTGGGAATTTATCTGCCAAGGGATAGTCAGGAACTATATGAACTAAACTACAAAACACTCTCCACACAAATAAAGTCAGATCTAAACAACTGGAAAAACATCAAGTGCTCTTGGATAGGTCGAGCAAATATCATAAAGATGGCAATACTACCTAAACTAATCTATCTATTTAGTGCTATACCAATCAAACTCCCAAGAGATTATTTAACTGAACTAGAAAAAATAACAACAAAATTCATCTGGAAAAACGAAAGGTCAAGAATTTCAAGGGAATTAATGAAAAAAATGCAAATGAGGGTGGCCTAGCTGCACCAGATCTAAAACTATATTATAAAGTAGTGGTCACCAAAACCATTTGGTACTGGATAAGAAATAGAGTAGTGGATCAGTGGAATAGGTTAGGTTCACAGGACAAAATAGTCAATGACAATAGTAATCTAGTGTTTGATAAACCCAAAGAGCCCAGTTTTTGGGATAAAAACTCACTATTTGACAAAAACTGCTGGGATAATTGGAAACTAGTCTGGAAGAAATTAGGCATTGACCCACACCTAACACCATATACCAAGATAAGGTCAAAATGGATTCATGATCTAGGCATAAAGAATGATATTATAAACAAATTAGAACAATGTAGGATGGTTTACCTCTCAGACCTGTGGAGGGGGAAGGAATTTGTGACCAAAGAAGAACTAGAGGTCATCATTAATCACAAAATAGATAAGTTTGACTATATCAAGTTAAAAAGTTTTTGTACAAACAAAATGAATGCAGACAAGATTAGAAGGGTAGCAGTAAACTGGGAAAATATTTTTACATCCAAAGGTTCTGATAAAGGCCTCATTTATAAAATATATAGAGAATTGACTCAAATATATAAGAATTCAAGCCATTCTCCAATGGATAAATGGTCAAAAGATATGAACAGACAATTTTCAGATGAAGAAATTGAAACTATTTCCGGTCACATGAAAAGGTGCTCCAAGTCACTATTGATCAGAGAAATGCAAATTAAGACAACTCTGAGATACCACTACACACCTGTCAGATTGGCTAAAATGACAGGAAATGATAATGATAACTGTTGGAGGGGATGTGGGAAAACTGGGACACTGATACATTGTTGGTGGAACTGTGAACGGATCCAACCATTCTGGAGAGCAATTTGGAGCTATGCTCCAAAAGTTATCAAACTGTGCATACCCTTTGACCCAGCAGTGTTTCTACTGGGCCTATATCCCAAAGAGATTTTATTATCTCTTCCCTTTCCCCTCTCTCCCTTCCCCCTCCCCAGTACTTTGCTCTTGATGACCACCTCCCACCAATAATCCTCCTCCCTTTATAGTCCCTCCCTCCCCTTTATACCTTTCCCCTAATCCTTCTATTAGTTTATCCCTTTCCTTTTCTCCCCTCCCTCCTACCTTCCCACAAGGAGGGTCAGTGCTTTCTTTGAAGCCAAATGTGTCTGATATACTCTCTTAGAGTCCAATCTAATGAGAGTAAAGTTTACACAATACTCATCACCCTCCCTTCTTTCCCTCAATTATATTAGATCTTCTATGTCTCTTTATGAGATTTTGCCTTATTTTACCTTCTTTATTTTTACTTTATTTTGCCTCCTTTTCCCCCCTCCCCCCTTTTTCTTTTTCAGTATGGTATCCCTTCCACCTCTATTTTCTTTTCCATGATTATCAAAGAAAAATCAAATTATACTGCCATTCTTTAAAGGATACC
>JAJPUD010000034.1:1003782-1034901 GCA_023553655.1 Myrmecobius fasciatus
AGATCCTGTGTAATTCTAATGACAGTTCCTCGGTATTTGAACTGTTTCTTTCTAGCTGCTTGCAATATCTTTTCCTTGGTGCGATAGTCCTGAAATTTGGCCACGATATTCCTTGGGGTTTTAATTTTGGGGTCTCTTTCTGGAGGTGATCGGTGAATTCTTTCAATGCCAATTTTGCCTTCTGATTCTAAAACATCAGGGCAATTCTCTTTCATGATTTCCTGGAAGATAGCATCCAGGTTCTTTTTTTCATCGTGGCTTTCAGGGAGTCCGATAATCCTTAAATTGTCTCTCCTGGATCTGTTTTCCAAGTCAGTTGTTTTTCCTAGGAGATATTTCATATTTTCTTCTATTTTTTCATTTTTTTGTTTTTGTTTAACTGATTCTTGAAGTCTTATTGAGTCATTTACTTCTATTTGTTCAATTTTAATTTTTAAAGTATTATTTCCTTCAGTTATCTTTTTTAGCTCCTTTTGTAGCTGGCCAATTGAATTTCTTGATTCAATGCATTCTTTTTCCATTTTGCCAGCTTTATTTTTCAGTGGATTGTTGTCTTTTTCCAATTCACCAATTTTGTTTTTCAGTGAATTGTTGTCTTTTTCCAATTCACCAATTTTGATTTTCAGTTCACCATTTTTATTTTCCAGTGAATTGGTGATTTTTTCCAATTCACCAATTTTGTTTTTCAGTAAACTGTTTTCTTTTTCCAATTCACCAGTCCTATTTTCCAGTTTTTGATATTTCTGTTGCCCTGATCTCAATTTATTTCCCCATTCTTCTTCTAGCTCTCTTTTGAGATTCTTAATGCAATCATCCAGGTAAGCCTTCTGAAAGGGAGACCAACTTAAGTCTGCCTTTGTGGCTTCATCTGGGATTGTTTTCATAATGTCAGGATCTGGGGACTGTTCTATTTTTTCTCCGTAAAAGCTTTCTATGGTGAGAGCTCTCTTCTGCTTCTTGCTCATGATTTAAAGTTGGGATATTGGTCAAAACCAGAGAAAACTGCAATGATTTGTATTTGCCCTGGGGCAGTTTGCCGAGTTGACTTCCGGTCTGAGGCTGGTCAGGCTAGATTCGCACCAGGACCACGTTTTCAGCTGTTCTCATCCACCCCCTTCCAAAGGCAGATCTGCCAAAGCACCTGCCCGCAAGCAGAGCAAAGTGGCCCAGGCGTCTCCCAGGGGCTTCCTGGGTGCCCAAAATCCGCCCCTCTATCGCAGCCCTGACTTCCGCCCCAGCTGGAGTCTGATTGCGACCAGCGGCCGATTTCCCCTGAGGCTAACCTTCTCAGGAGTTCTTTCACTGTAGATCTTTGATAGAAGTGCGTTGTAGTCCGAATGCTTGGAGTTGCTCTCACTTAGAAACCAGTTGGAAGGCTTACTTTGTCTGAGTTTGAGGGAATGTCCCGGGAGTTCACAGAGAAAGCTGTCCACAGTTCGCCATCTTGGCTCCCCCACCCCCAAAGAGATTTTAAAGGAGGGAAAGGGACCCACATGTGCAAAAATGGTTGTGGCAGCCCTTTTTGTAGTGGCAAGAAACTGGAAATTGAAAGGATGCCCATCAATTGGAGAATGGCTGAATAAATTATGTTATATGAATGTTATGGAATATTATTGTTCTGTAAGAAATGACCAACAGGAGGATTTCAGAGAGGACTGGAGAGACTTGCATGAACTGATGCTGAGTGAAATCAGCAGAACCAGGAGAACATTATACACAGCAACAAGACTATAAGATGATCAATTTTGATGGACATGGTTCTCTTCAACAATGATGTGATTCAAACCAGTTGTTCAGCCATGAAGATAGTCATATACATCCAGAGAGAGGCCTGTGGGAACTGAGTGTGAACCATAACACAGCATTTTAATGCTTTCTGTGAATATTTCCATGCATTTTGTTTTCCTTCTTAGGTTGTTTTTTCTTCTTCTCTTTCTAGATCTGATGTTTCTTGTGCAGTAAGATAACTGTATAGATATGTATACATGTATTATATTTGTCATATAATTTATCCTATTTAGCATGTATTAGATTACCTGTCATCTAGGGGTGGGGGTTGGGGGTAAGGAGGGGAAAAGCTTGGGAAAAAAAGTTTTTGCAAAGGTCAATGTTGAAAAATCACTCATATGTTTTATAAATTATAAGCTTTATATATTAAAAAATTAAAAAAAATTATTGATGACTTTTGTTTTTATATCATTATAATTCCTGGTTATATACTCCCACACATAGACCCTACATCAGAATTGAATTCTGTCTTGTAACAAAGAAAAATGGTTAAGCAGAAGTAACTGATACAGTTTTGAATCTGATAATACAAATAATGTCCCCTTAGTCCCCCATCTCTCAATAGAAGATTTTATTTGAATGGCTCATGGAATCAATAAATTTTTTTTGGAGGAGGGGGGTGGAAGGCAAGCATTATCAAATGACTCTAAATCACATTCTATACAGAGCTATTATTGAAAAATTATATTCTACCTACAGCTATAATTTTTAATGTTCACCATGAGCAGAGAAGTATCATGCCCTTTAGATTCATATCACATGGGACTTAATAAGACATTTGGAGGTTTATCAGAATTAGAGAGGGTTAAACAGGTTTAATTTGATACTCATTTTTATTTGTAGTAGCCTTTTAGACTTACAGAATTCTGGATGACAGGGACTCCATGTGTGTGTTTGTATCTCTATCTTTCTATATAGGTATAGTTATATACACACATATACACATGTGTGTATATATATGTATATAATAGTTATTTTTTGTAGTTTGCCTAGTGTATGTGTGTGCATATATATGTATGTATCTCTCTATATAACTGTAGTAGATGTACACACATACACACATATGTATGTATATATGTTTATAATTATAATAATAATAATTATTTTTGTAGTGTGCACAGCAGTATAAGGAAAGTATTATTTGGTGAATGCCTCTTGCTGAGTGATTATGGTGATCAGGACACATGGTTTAAGCATTATGGCTCGGGAGCAACATTCAAACATCTGTATAAGTGGGCTCAGTCTGTTTTTTTTTCCCCAGATAGTCAGGCCTGCCTTCCCTACTGGGCATATTCTTGTTTCTTGAGCTGTTCTTACCACCTGTGACTCCAGCCCATGGCAAATTAGCATTGCTGAGTCAAGGAGGGGGTACAGTGTCACTGGCATGTTAATGAAAGGAGAGAAAGGGGAAGCAAAAGTAGATCATATAAAAGACTGAAACTTTGGGTTGAATGGTGCAAAATCAACTTCTCTAATTCCCCTTGCATTTTATCTCTTGCTGTCTTTGGGACCTGAATATCCTTCTGAATCATTGATTTTCTTTGTGTAGTAAGGGGTCCATGTAGGAGGGCTGTGCTCCTAGGGTATTGTTATGTGATTTGAAGAAAGGCATAATGGCTATCTCTCTATCTCTAGCCTTCTGCAAAGGAGATTTTAATTCCAGTCAGGCCGGGAAGCAGGAAAATGGAGCCAGAGGCTGGCACTCTGCTTTCCTCAGAAAGAGGGGATATCAGGCTAGAATTATATTTATTTTCTCTCTTAAATATTGTTAGAATGGAGAATATGATTTTCAGAGTCAAGGTAACTGTTCATTATTGGGTAAGAGGAAGCCCGAAACTCTATGTTCAAGATTTGACTCCTTTCCCACCAAGTACCAAACACACATAGCACTTAGCCAAGAAACCCATTTATTCAAATTAGTAGCAAGACAGAAGTCAGAGAAAACATGAGAATATATATGCCAGACAATACAAAGTGAAGGAGTTCTTCCACAGAGAGCAAAGTAATAGCTTAAAAAGAGAGAATGTCAGATGTATCAGGGAGAAGTCCCCTAAAATCTCCAATGTATAGGAGCATGATGGAGACTGTCAGCTCCTCCCATGTCAGCTTCTTTTCAGAGTTTTTTCCTTCAACAACATGAAGTGGATTTGCCATCATCCATCTCCTTTCAAAGTTGGAAGCCAGTAGCCCTGAAACAATTAGAGAGCCTAAAGAGACTCCCCCCAAATTGTCTTCTCTTGATCTCATAACTTTGCTCCTCCCCTCATTCAGATGCAGAGCATTGATCTCTACCAATGAGGAGTGAAATGCAGAACAATTGTTTGGCGATTAGGGTTATACTTGGCCCTACTTCCCATCCCTTCAGCAACTTGGATTTCAGCACCCTGACTAGAATTTGACATCAATCTTGCCTGGTTTTTTTTTTTTTTGGTTAAGCTTATTTGGCTACAGATTTGGACCCTCACTCTCTATCCCTCACACAAGAGCAGAATTTGAATCCAGGTCCTCTGATGTAGCTCACACAGTGCCTCTCATCCCTTCAAACATAACACTATTCTTTTAGATTGTGAGTTTCTTAAAGACATGGAAGTATTTTTGCTTTTTTCCCATATGTCTGGTGCTTAGCACAGTGCCTGGTGCATTGTATACAGTAGATGCTTAATGAATGCTTGATGTTGACTTTGTTTCTGTCCATCTATCCAAATTTTACACATGCCTTAAGATTCCCATTAATTCTCATCTCCTCTTTGACTATCCTAGCTCAGAAAGATTTTTCTTTTTTTCTGTCCTCCTACAGCTCTTGTTGTCTATACCATATAATTTAAGGACATGTTAAAAGATGTAAGAAGAGTTCCTTGTTGGACACCTATACTTAAGAAAGACTAGGAATGTACATAGGCATGGAATAGAGTAACCTCAGCTTCTGGACTTAGTTTTTAAGCTTGTTTAGATTTATTTGCATTTCAGGTTCAAAGCACATTACTTTCCTCAAATATTTCAAAGGATCAGACTTACACATGACTCTATGGAAGTTTCTATGGCAGAGCTGCAATTAATATTGGGGTACAAAGTCTCCAAGTGGAAATTAAGCAATGAGTTACATCGACTTTGAACCTAAACCAGAATGGGAGCATCTTTGATAGAGACCTACCTTTTGGTAAAGTAGGGAAATTCTGTTCAAAAAAGAGGATTTAGGAAGGTAGGACTGCTTTGTGATCCAAAGACCATGGTAAAGAATCTTCTTTTGGGGAAGGAAATACCAAATCCAGCCAACCAAAGTTCAGGGTGACAAAAACATTTTATGTGAAAAAAAG
Organism: Myrmecobius fasciatus; assembly: GCA_023553655.1. Classification (NCBI taxonomy): domain Eukaryota; kingdom Metazoa; phylum Chordata; class Mammalia; order Dasyuromorphia; family Myrmecobiidae; genus Myrmecobius; species Myrmecobius fasciatus. Next base: position 1,008,885 of record JAJPUD010000034.1, read on the forward strand.
AAGGAAACAGACACTTATTAAGCACTTACTGTTTGCTAAGAACTTTACAATTTTTAATGTCATTTGATCCTCAAAACAACCATGTATGATAGATATTATTATCATTCTCACATAGTTGAGGAAACTGAGCAGGCAGCAGTTAAGTGACTTGCCCTGGATCATTAAAACCAGTAAGTGTCTGAAGCTGGATTGGAATTGGGGGTCTTCCTCACTCTAGGCCCAGCACTCTATCCATTCTATCACCTAGCAGTCTCTAAAGAAATTCCCTGGACGTTCCTTTGTAAGATTACTGGCTATATGGGAGTTTTGTTTTCCTAAAGAGGCTCTTAGTTTTGAACTAAGAGAGCCATGCCAGAACTCACTCCTCCCATATAGAAGAGAGCACCAGAAGCATTATGCCCTGAGAGCTGCTATAAATATTTTTGAACATATAGGTTCTTTTCTTTTTTCTTTTTTAATCTCTTTTGGGATTCATGCCTAGTAGTGGTATTGTTGGGTCAAAGGAAATGCATGATTTTATAGCCCTTTGGGCCTTGCTCATTTCTTTTGATCATTTATTAATTGGGGAATAGCTCTTATTTTTTAATAAATTTTATAAATTTTTTATAAATTTTTAATTGTCTTTGTATCTCTAGCCCTTACACGGGACCTGGTATATAATAGGTCCTTAATAAATTTTTAACATATAAATGAATGCATTAGTGATCCTGCAGCATTGGGTCCAGAGCCTATGTGTGTGACACTCTATTCGTCTGCTCACTTGAATTCCTTGTGTGTGTCTTTTTTCATTATGGTATGTATCTGTAAGAGAATATCCTCTGGGTTTATTGGGAAAACATTTTATTTTTACTTTTATTGCTATTCTATTTAATTAGACTCTTTTTGCTCTGAATTAATTATGCCTTCTTGTTGATTATGAAAGAAAAACACAACAATAGGGGCCTGTGAGTTGTGTTTTAGAGTGGATATGGAACCACAGAATACTTTGATCCTTAGAGGATGCACTTATGAGTTAAATATGCTTACAGGTACTATACTAGCTTACTAACTTCAGTTATTTTCTAATTATATGTTCATGTTATATTTCTCTAACCAGACTATATAAGCTTTTAGAGGGCAAGGACCATGCGTTTATATTCTCTTTTAGTAACTAGCTCAATGTCGAGCACATAGTAGATATCTACTAATAGATATCTGTTAACTAAGTCTTCCTATATATTTGATAAGAGTTAGACTGACATTTCAGTAATTAATCTCTAGAAAAAATTGGGTCACCAGGACTTCAAGAAAAGAATGAAGCAGATGATGAAACTATCTAAAATGTAATTTCTTAAACAGAATAAAGAGCAAGATGGCTAAGTAGAATTTGTATTTATTTTTGCCAAATTAGCCCCACTCTTACAAATATAAACCCCGTTGCAACAGACAATATATGGACAATGCTTGCTTTATATATAGGAAGTATAGACACAACATTTGAATTACTATGAGCGTGCCCTATTCCGATTGAGATATTCTCAAAGTACTGATCAATGCCAGGGCCTTAAATCACTACTTCATGCAATGTATGTGAGGTGGAGGAAGGAAAGGGAATAAGTATGTAAAGAGAGCCTCGCATGTGCCAGATACTAGCTGAGAGCTTTTTACAAATATTATCTCATTTGATCCTCATAACAACTCTTCCAAGGTAAGTGCTGTTATAATCTCTATTTTGCAGTTACAGAACACAGCGAGTAAATATTTGAGGGTTGACTGAAACTCAAGTTTTCCTGATTCCAAGGCTAGCTTTTTAATTCATTGTAAAAGTCTCATAGGTGATTACCTTGCATGTAGATTCTTTACCTGTTCTCTAATGATCTTATGTAAAAATGCCAGGCTAATCCTCCTTTATTTTTATCATATCAGACCCATTTTTGCTCAAGAAGGTACAATGGTCCTCTATTGACTATTACATTAAGTTCATATTCACCTGTTTCATTTTAAAAACTCTCCATAAGCCGGTCCTATTTGACCTAACCAGTTACTTCCCATTATTTTCTAATGTGAATTCTCATCAGGCAGATTCCTCACATAAATATATATGACTAGTTCTTACCTTCCTATCTTCACTCAATCTGAAGCATGCTCTATATTTCCTTCTAATTACTCAAATTTATCAATTCTGTAAATCTCAGTTCAAGCCCCACTTTCTCCATGAAACCTCCATCTCTGACTTTCCATTGTATTTTAAATCAGTATCACAGAATTTATAATTTTTTATTCCTGTTTATTATTTTTCCCAAGTAGATTATAAATTCATGGTGTCCAGCATTAAGCTATTATAGAGACCCTATCAATCATGATTGAGTGATTGACCTTAACAACAAAACAAAATGAACTTTGAAAAACAACACTTGATTCTTCTCTAAGAATTCACTGAATATAACATTTCCATATTATTGAAGGAATTTTTAGGTAAGAAATAGAATATATCAAAATAAAACAACATACATATGTAAAGAATGTTCCCTCTCTGCAGATGCTCAGTGCCTCATATCCCATGTATCTTAGCTGAAGTTCTGTATCCTTTATTTTAAATTAATTTCCAAAACAACTGGTGGTGGGATGGGCTAGTGCCACCCTTCTAAAATTATAGATCTCTCTAGTCCACCCCTTTTTACTTTACAGATGAGAAAATACAAGTAGAGGGGAGCAGAACTGGCGTTCAGATCCAGGCTTTCTAATTCTAGATCCAGACTCTTTCTCCTTGTACAAGAGACTTGTTATTGTTGTTGTTAGTTCTTGAAGAAGATCAAGGAAATCAGGAGGGTGATGTTTTGACTTCCAAGTGAATTTGATTTAAGTGAATCAGGGCTACAAAAACACATCAACCTCATTTTCTCCTCCAGTCATCAGAGTCCAGACATAAGTCAGGATGACTGGTGATGGCTCAGACTAAATAATTAAAACTGAAGAGTAACCATATGAGAAAATCAGGAAAGGACACTCGGGAATAAGGATATAGGCTTCTTTGTGTCAAATTAATTCTACTATTAAAATTCAACAAATAACTCAATAAAATAATTAGGCTAGATCAATTTCCTGCTCAAAAGTTTTTTAACATCTCCATCTTTCTGGGTGCTGAATTGTGCCCACCCCTACAATAGATTAGAAAAAGATGAGTCCCAAAAGTGCAAACTCTGCAGAAAAGACCTTAGGCTCCTTCAGAGTTCCTTGCAGAGCCTCTGCATCTTCTTTCTCAAAGGCTGGAAATAGCAATTAGGATAAAAGAGAATAGGAAATAAGAGGCATAAACATAGTGGAATCTTCGCTTCAGAAAGCTGACAGCCCACCTTGCTTTTATTTTTTTTTGATAATGGGGTCTAATATTTCCTGGGGCCATTTTGAAACTTACAAATTATCTTAAAATCCTTTTTGAACTTTGACATTTTCTTCCTTTTTACAAAGGTACCCAAAACTCTGAGAAGGTTCTCAGCTACAGTGGACTGAACAATTAAATCTGCATATCTGCTGATACCTCCTTCCCTCCAACCTAAATATGTGTGTGAACACATTTAAATAAGAAAGATATATATATATATATATGTATATATATATATATACATAAGCATTTTTTTTTTTGCTATGAAACAAAGGGTGTTACTCTAGTGTGGTTGCCAGTTTTTGCATTTTTTGCTTGAAACTTTTGCTTTGGATTTATGGAGTGTCAGAGCAGAACATGACTTCTATGGCCATTTTCTCTCTAGGTGTTCATTCAATAATAGGAGAGTTGTGGGAGCTTCTATTCTGAATGACACCCAAAATTAAGCCTGGGATGAACTTGATATTTGTAATAGGAGTGGGAGGCAATATTATTTTGTTTGTTCTCCAGGGTCCTACCCATATCCTGTAGAAATATTCCTGATGCTCTTCTGTGGCCCAGGCAAGAGTTGACTTAAACATTCTCTTTGAAATCTTTTTTTTTTTTTGAGGTTGGGAAGAAAGAGTGTATTTCCTCCTTTAGTTGTACATTATGTTAGCATAAAGCAATGGGAAGAAGGAATACTATTGGTAAAAATACAATACTATTAAAGTAACCTGAGATGGATTTACACTTTCCAAAGCAGAGAGCAGGATTAGTAACCTCTCTATTAGCTCATAACCACAGGACTAAAGGTGAGATTTCCCTATGGGGCTCTAAGATTTTAAAAAAATGCTATTATAAATAGTATTGATGATGCAATTATGGTTATAGGATAACCTTTGGAAAACTTAAAATTATATTAAAACATGACAGTGTTCCTGTATCTCTCTTCTCTTTCTTAAACTCCTTAGGAAAATCATCAGCTCTTTCTGGCTCTACCACCTCTCTTTTCATTCTCTTCTAAACCCAGTGCAATCTGACTTCTGGCCTGATTCCTTAATTAAAACTGTTCTATACAAAGCCATGAATGATTTCTTAATTTTCAGATGCAGTGGGGTTTTTTTCAATTGTCAACCTTCTTGACTGACCACTCTTTCCTCCTCTCTAGGTTTCCATGATGATGCTTTCTCTTGCTTCTTCTTCTCAAACTATCTCCAAACTCTGGATAAATTAGCTCTTTTTTTCTTTCTACAGAGAGTGTTATTTCCTCTCCCTCACTTGGTGATCTCTTTAGCTCCTTCATGTTCAATGATCTCTGTACAGATCTATATTTCTAGCCCTAGTCTCTCCCCTCAGCTATAGTTCTGCATTATTAACTTATTAGACATTTAAAATGGGATGTCCCATAGACATCTCAAATTCAACATGTTTTAAAAAAAATCGTTATTTTCCTTCTCAATTCCAGTATTCTTATGAACTTTCCTATTACTATTGAGAGTAATGCTATCCTTCTAATCACACAGATTTGCACTGTTGGTATTATTTTTGACTCCTTACTCTCATTCACCCCATCTGTTGCCAAATCTTGTCATTTTTATCTTCGTAACATTTCTGACATACAGATAGAGTCCTGCTCCTGGAATAAGGAGAACATTAATTCAAATTCAGTATCAGACATACAAGTTTGATTCTAGACAAGTCATTTGTTGTCTGTTTGCCTCGGTTTCCTCAAATGTGAAATGGGTATTTCATATACCTCTTAAGGTTGTTATGTGGATCAAATAGGACAATATTTGTTAAGTGCTCAGTACAATGTCAGGCACAAAAATGGTAGCTTTAAAAAGTACCTGCTTCCTTCCTTTATGGAATAATACTATTTATATGGGATAAATTGTTTAGCCTTTCTCCCAATTGATAAGTACTTTGTTTCTGGTGTATTGGGTATTTGAGGAGAATTAGTACTTCTGGTGTGGGAGTTAGCTGAGCCGTTTTCAGAATTACTTATCCATCTTTGATATCTGCCTGGTATTTCATTCTCATCTGTCTCCAGGAAGCTGTTGCATGCACAGTGAACATACCCTAGTAAATACATCTTGTCAGAAGGTTGAGGGTGACCAACAAGTCTCAGATCTGTTAGATTAGAGGGATATCTACTCCAAGCAGGTGAAGACTTCTCCCAGCAGAGTGAGTGGATGAGAACCATTTGCTCTAACAGCTTTGAAAGAGCCATGGAGTGATTGGAGCTTAGCCAGACAGAGAAGAAGCCAGTGTGACCCCCTGCATTCTGAGCAATCATCAGTCATCTTGATTTTTGTTCTGCCACTGGATGTTGATATATCTAGAAGAGAGAATGAGGCTGATGACTTTGTGCAGTTCTGCCTCATGTAATTATAATTCACACACAAGTCAAGCTATTGAAACAAAGAACAAATCACAGACTCAAAAAGTTCTTCAGTGATTATTTTGGCACATATGAATCCCTCTTCCTGTCTTTGATCTCCTTGGCTGAATAATATTGCTGAATCAAAAGCTATTATCAGTTTAGCAATTTTTTCTCACATAATTCCAAACATTCACAGTTTCAATACAATTAATACAATTTTATCAATAGCTACGCATTAGTATTAATAACAATATCAACTTCTTTTCCCAGAGATCTTCCAATGCTGTTTCTATTTGTCTTTGCCAAATTGATGGCTGTTGGTTTGTCTAGATGTAGGAATGACATTCACAGTATCATGGACTATATAATGTGCAGTGAGTAAATGATTATATCCCAATGAGCTATGACCAACTTAGATATCAAATATATAAAGACAGCAATAATTCAGACAGTTTCTTTAGCTAATTTTTTTTCTAGTAGTAATAATATATTTATATAGTACTCTAGGATTTAAGAAGAGATTTTCTCAGCACAACCCCATAAAGTAGATATATGAAGAAACTGAAAGATCTGTGCTTTTGTTAGCATGGAGAACTTGTCTGGGAATTCCCTTCACTGATACAGATCTCATTCCATTTGACTCAATGGATACATTCTAAGAAGTTTCCTGAGACTGAGATATATTTGGTGAATTAATGTCACTCACACATCCATCAGGATTTGAACATAGGTCTTTTTGATTTCATGCCCAGCATTCCATCCATTATTGATGCTTACTTTCTCTCCCTCCCACCCTTTTTCTTTGTTTCTCCCTGCTTCTGTCTGTTTCTGTGTGTGTGTCTCTCTCTCACACACATAGACACTCTCACTCATTTGATGAAATATTGCACTCAAACTATGAACCCTTAGAGAACAAGGGCAAATCAGAGGTTTGAAACTATATAGTTCTAGTGACTTGCTTGGGCTATTAAAGTGACTTACTTGGAGACACAAAACCTGTATGTGTCACAGATAGAACCTGAGTTCTGTTCTTATTGACTCCTAGACCATTTATCTATCTACTGTGTCTTGTTGCTTTTCTTGAACTCAAGCTCCATCTCTCTTTAAAATATACATGAATATCCTAAAAGCGTGGTGATATATAGATTTTACCCTTTTCCTATCTCAACATAATCTTGTTTTAATTGCTTGATAAGTTGTATCACAAACTTTTTCTGTCACAGAGAGCTCTATCTGCCAGAATCAGAGCTTTTCTATGTGAGAGTCAGAAGCCAGTACCCAAATCCAGATGGTCCACAAAGAGAGAAAGTGAGATCAGGCTAGAAATGAGGGTCCTCTTATCAAAGAAAACAAAATTGTTATTTACACAGATGAACTTGATCCTACTGTGAGTCAGCCTTAGGAAATGGTTTCTGCCTCTGTGAAGTATGTTCAGTCTTCCAGAGCACTGCAGAGGGTGTGGATGAAAAGCTATTAAGCTAAGCACTTACTGAGATTGCTTTCTATCTTCAGCATGAGAAATGATCAGAAGCAAGACATCCAAGTTCAAATGGGAAAAAGCTACCAGTAAACTTACCTCCAGAAAAAAATCATTCGTTGGCTAAGAGATCTGGTGGCAAAAGAACCCAACCCAAACCAAGGTCAACTCAATGATGATGGTATAGTTTCCTATACTCTACCCCCAATTTAATTCTAATCAACATTGTAGGAAAAAAAGGAAGAAAAAAAGAAAAAAAAGGAAAAAGAAAAAAATTTACTTTCCCTAAATCAGTGTTAGAAAGTCTCTTAGAGACAGAGAAAGTGAACTGTTACTAAATTGCAGATTTGCCATTGTCCTGTGTTAATGATGGAAAAGAAATAGGGAACTGCTCAGAAATGAGAATCTAGATCTAAGTCTCCTTGAGAAAGTTGAGAGAAGAAAAGAGTGAATGAAATAGACTTGAGTGACTCCAGTTATGGATTGATAGAAACTGGATATTTGACACAAGGAATGTTGAATAAAGTTTTGTGAATGCCAAATGGCTGTCTGAATAGAGTTAAAATGGCATGGATGATCTGAATTGGAGAGATGAATGAATGAATGAAAAATAATTTATTAAGCATTTGCTATGGACAAAACATAAAGCACAAAAATTGTCAGTTTCTGCTTTCCAAGAGCTCACACTGTTAACTCGAAGAGAGAATGCAAAAAAAAAATCAAATTTAGCTTTAGGGCAGAAGAAAGGCCTATGGCAGGGCAGATGGTGAGCCAGGGCCAGGGGTCTTAGGTTAAGTCAGTAGGTCAGATAAAAATGCTAGGGGGAATGGAGGACTTGGAGATTGGGGCAGATGGCAAGGCCAGGAAAACCTTTGGAGATGGTGTAAAAGCAGATGACAAGGGTTAGTGATTTTTTATTTCACCAGAAGACATAGTTAGTGATTCCCATCTTGTCTAAGTTCTGAGAATTGGTAAGTAGTCCAGATGGGTTCTGGTCTGCCCTTCCTAGGGATGGAGGGAAAAGTGAGAAGGAAAGGGAATACAAAGAGAGCCATTTTTTTTTGCCTGAAACTGAAAGGATAGGCCTTGGACCCAGGATGAAAATGTATATGGTACTTCAAAGCCTATAAAGTCCTTTTCTCACAACCAGACCAGATAAGAGACACATTATCCTCATTTTACAGAGGAAGAAACAGACACAGGGAGATGAAGTGATTCCTTGGTCATATAGCATGGATGGGAATCAGGCAGCATGACAATATAGAAGAAACACAAAAATGGAGGACATTGGTTTAAATTCTAGATTTAATTTAAATCTTGTGAAACCATAGGAAAATCACATACCCTCTCTGTTGTTTTTGTTCAGCTGCTTTATTTGTGCCTGACTCTCTGTGATCCCATTTGGAGTTTTCTTGACCAAAGATACTGGAGTGGTTTGCCATTTCCTTCTCCATCTCATTTTACAAATAAGGAAACTGAGGCAAAGAGAGTTAAATGGCTTGCTCAAGATCACACAGCTAATAAGTATCTGAGACTGGATTTGAAATCAGACCTCCTTCCTCACTTCAAGTCCACAGTATCACCTAGCTGCTCTAACCTCTCTGGATCTCAGTAAATCGGAGGTGGGATGGGGTAGGGGCTGATTCAAAGTGCCTCCCAAATTGAAACCTGAGTCTATGAAAATATTGAGGATTAGGATCTCATTCATCTATATATTCATATTCCTCTACCTAGGGAAATGCTATTAATTGCTGAATATACTCTGGACATTCAGAACTCAGGGATAGAAATAATAATTGAGAGTTACCAACCTTTATATAATACTTACTATATGTCTGGCACTGTGCTAAGCCCTTGGAAAATATGATCTCATTTGATCCTCGTAACAACCCCTGTAAGGTAAATACTATTATTGTCCTTTTACAAATGAGGGAACTGAGGAAACAGATTAAGTGACTTGCCCAGGGTCATACAACTAGTGTCTGAGGCTGGATATGAAATTGGATCTTCCCCATTCCAGATCCAGAAATCTACTGTGTTGCTGATGGGCAAGCCCAGGGACAGTAAGGATTCAGGTTGCTGCTAAACTCATAGACCTACTTCTGTGGTTTACTATTCTCAATATTAATGGAATCCTCAAGGACTTCAGAAGTTCCTTAAATCATTAGGCAAAGAAGGAATTCTTCTGAAGGCATCTGCCCTAAGTTCCCTTACAGAGGGTGTCCCAATCTGAGAAAGCTCAGCCGCCCTTTTAGAAGTCCTAGCGTATATAACTATATCAGATTGCTTACTGTTTCAGGGAAAGGCAAGGGAGGGAGGGAATCAATAGAATTTGGTGCTCAAAACTTTATAAAAATGTTAAAAAATTGTTTTAACATGTAATTGGGAATACATATGTATGGTATTATATATGGCATATATAAATAATTATATATACCTATATGTATGCATATGTATATATATATACACATACATACATACACACACATATATGTTTGGTGAGGTAACTGAAGTTAAGTGACTTGCCTAGGATCACATCAAATATAGTAAGTGTTAAATATTTGAGACTGGATTTGAACTCAGGTTCTCCTTATTGTAGAGCTGTTACTCTATCCACTCTCCCATCTAACTGCCTCCCCAAAATAAAATATTTTTAAAAAATACTGGCTTCCAATGATTTATGATGAAGAGAGCCATCTACACCCAGAGAGAGGACTGTGGGAACTGAGGGTGGATCAAACAGCATTTTCACTCTTTTTGTTGTTGTTTGCTTGCATTTTATTTTTTCTCATTTTTTCCTTTTTGACCTGATTTTTCTTATGCATCAAGATAATTGTATAAATATGTATGCATATATTAGATTTAACATATATTTTTAATATCTTTAACATATATTTGATTTGCCATCTAGGGAAAGGGGTGAGGGGAAGGAGGAGAAAATTTGGAACAAAAGGTTTTGCAAGGGTCAATGTTGAAAAATTATCCATGCATATGTTTTGAAAATAAAAAGCTTTAATAAAAAAGTACTAGTGTTATAGGGCTTTGTTTAACCTCCTGAGTTGAGATCTTCTGTGTAGAGAAGCCATGAATACTTTGGATTTTATTTGGAATTTTCTTCTATTGAAGGAATTGAGGGAATTTCAGACTTGAGTCCCCAATGGACTAGTCACGATCTGTCAATTCCAGCCCTAAGGTTAATCAGGCTGTTTGCAAGTCAGATTCATCCACATCAACATTTCCCATACCAACGGAAATGCCTTTGAGGCTAGAGATGAGGGTTGAGTTAAGTCTATATTTTTATTGCCAACTTTTCATTTCAAAAGGAAAGTGATGACAATAGGGACATACATCTATCTATGTGATAGTTTTCTGTGTCAAAATAGGATTATTCTGATTTTACAAAGGAGGAAGCTGAGGATCAGCTGATGGAGTGACTTGCCCAGGATCACAGAATAAATAAGTGTCAGGATTCAGGGTCTGAGCACATCTACCAAAAAATGTGAAGCTTATACAGAAACGACAGGGAAAGGGCTGAAGAATTACGGGGACAGGCAGATTCAGATACGGTCCTTTCCCTTTGAGAGTCCATATGGCCCAGATCTTCAGGTCAGCTCCTGTCAAAGGTCCTAACTCTGGACTCCTCTTCCCTGTGAGACTGAGGCTTTGAAGGAGGTTACAGGCTAGAAGTGAACATGTAAAGAAGTACTCAGTCCCCCTCTAAGCAGGGCTAAGCCTCTTATCTGTGTTTGGGAAATAGGGACCTTTCAAAGGAACACTTGTCTCTCTCTGAAGAAACCGTCAGTAGGAAAGCTTTTAAAAAATAATTTCCTGGTAAAATGTACAGCATTCTTATGCAGAGCTCTCTGATGTGGCTTGACCACCAGCTTTCCATTTCTTCATCTGTGAGGTCACTGTGGTATTCATCTCTTCCTCGGACTGGCTGGAAACGGCCGGCTTATCACACCCTGCCTGTCACCTGAATTATGAATGCAGGCTGCTGCTGCCGCTGCTGCCCTGGGGTGCTGTGGACAGGGCCGGGTTATGTATAATACATACATGTTGCCTGAGATCAGTGGCTTTAAAAGCCCTCAAGCTTGGGATTTAAAACGGCAACAGGGCAGTCTAGGGAATCTGTCTCCCCAGTGATAAGCTTGCCATTCATTGACAGTGCTCAGTAATTCACTTCTGGGGCCTTTAACTTGCTTGACTTGGCTGGCTTAAGAACCAAAGGGAATCAGGGAACCATGTCTCTTTTAGAGCTGGAAGGAACTTCAAGAGATCATCTGATTTATCCTTCTCCCTTCAGGCAAGCAAGTTATTTTTATCCCCTTTTCCAGATGAAGGCACTTGGGGATCTTTTCTTTCCCTCCAGCCTAAATGATGTTAATGCAACAATCTTTCTTTCTATATTCCCATGAATTAAAGAACTTTGCATTGCAAAAAAGTGCAAATTATTTATATTAATTACATAAAAATTAACCATAATTAATGGTTAATTATATGACATATACACATTAATTATAATTATATAAGAAAATCTAGATTGTAATAGATTTTATGTAATATGTGATTTATTTTAATAACATTTATAACATACATATCTATTTCTGTCTCTATCATCTCATAAGTGTATAGAACTGTGGAGAAAGATTCTTCCTCTGGTGTAGATTGGTTGTTCTTCCACAGCTTCTGTTTTAGGCCCAATGGACACAAGACAAATGACTTGCCTGGAATAACACATCCATTCACAGATATGGAACCAGTTGCTTCTTCACTCCGGACCCCAATTTCTTCATCTGTGAAATGAAGGGGGGGTCAGATTAAATTGTCTTGGAGCTTCCTTTCAATTCTGAATCTATTATTCTATTTCCTTCTTTGTTGAAGTGGTGATTGTGGAACATTGGGTACACACAGGAAGGAGTGTGTATGTGTGTGTTGTGTGTGCTTGTGCATGTGTATATGTATGCACTTGTGTGGATTTGTGTGTAAACCCACCGGGGGTACTGAGGGACACACTGGGCAGCCAAAGGAATGGTGGCTGCTTATGCTTGTTGAGGATCAGGAATGAGACAAGGGGTCTCTGATTCCCCCCCACAGTTCTTTAGACTTTCCATAGCATGGAGGAGGAGGGAGCTGACAGCTTACATGTTCTGGATCCTTTTTGTCTTTTCAGAGCATTTTCATAAACATTGTCTCATGTTGCCCTCACAGAAAATCTGTGAGGGAGGAGGGGTATTACCCCCATTTCACAGAGGAAGGAATGGAGGTCCAGAGAAATGGGAAAAAAACACTTAAAACCCTGATTACCAATGGCAGAGTTAGGACTAGAACCCAATGACACAGCATTTAGGTCCAATTTTGTGTGTGTGTGAAGCAGTTGGAGTTAAATGACTTGCCTATGGTCACACAGCTAGTATTATGTTTCTGATGCTGAATTTGAACTCATTTCCTCCTGACTTCAGGGCTGGTGCTCTATCCACTATGCTATATAGTTGCCCCTCCTAATTTTCTTTCTAGGGCATCATACTATGTGTGTAGATTTTGTGTGTGTGAGTGTGTGGGTATGTACACACATACACACACACATATATGTATAGATAGATGCCCTTTATTTTTATTATTTATCCATGACCAGCCCACAGCACTGCCATATTGCCATGTAATTGCCCCCAATCCTATGACCCTCTTAAATAGCATCTCTGAAACTGAAGAAAATGGATAAATAATACTTGTAAAGACATTTCTTTTTCCTTCAAATATGGTTCCAGGTTGGCTACTACCACTCTTAACCTTAACCTACAGAGAAGGCCATAGGGCAGGCAGATGGAGAGGAGCCCTTTCCAAAAGCCTGGGCTGCTTTGTAACACAAGGATCCTAGATACCTTATGGATGATAGCATGAAGGTCATCCAAACAGCTTTCAATACACTGAAGGAAAAGAAGAGGAGAAATCCCAAACAAGGAGGATGTGGAAAGGAGGAAAGGAAAACTGCCCAGTTTCCCCATCAGCCATAGTGATGTCCTGTTGTATTCAAAGCAGTCTGCAAACCTCAAGGTGCTTTTATAGTATTACAGGGGCAGCTAAGTGGCATGTGGACTTGGAATCAGGAAGACCAGAGTTTAAATTTGGTTTCAGATACTTGCTGACTGTGTGACCCTGGACAAAGAACTTGTCCCTGTTTGCCTCAATTTCCTCATCTGTCAAATGAGTTGGAGAAGGAAATGGTAAATCACTCCAGTACCTTTGCTGAGAAACCCCCAAATGGAGTTATGAAGAGTCAGATACAACCAACATTCACCACATTACCTACATTTGTTGTCATTGTGGTTGTTCTTTAAATGAGGGTTTCCCAGATGAATTTGGAAAAGTAGAGAATGATGAATTTCAGAGTCAGAGACAGCCCTTCCAGCTCTCACCAGAATGAGCTGCTGATGAAGTCACTAGAGTCACTGGAGCTTATTGGGTAGGGATGATATGGTTGGATCTGTACTTTAGGAAGTCATTTTGGTGGTTGAATGGAGGATAGATTGGAGTGGGGAGATATTTGAGGCAGGCAGACTCTTGCAGTCATCCAGAATGGATGCATCAGAAATGCTGCCTTTTTTTTTGTTCATGGAGGGGTCCTAGATCCCAGGGACTACACGACCAGCCACAAAGAGCCTGCTCACTTTGATGAATTTAATCACTGCTTGGCTTCTGGTCCCTGTTTTCAGTCTGCAGTGGGAGTTCTCAGATTGGTCCTTTTTTCCTCTTCCCAGTGACCTGTCTATGGCTTTTAATGTCTAAAGGTTGTGACCAGCCTGTACACCCAACCCTTTCTTCTCTCCTAGATCACACCAAAAGATTGAACCTTTTTGGCAAAATTACTATTAGCAGCTGAACTTCTGCTCTCCTTGTTCATCTCTACATTCTGACTTCCCTGTATTCCAAAGAAAATCCCATCTTCTATAGGAAATCTTTCCAATCTCCTCTCAATACTACTGCCTTCCTTTTGTAAATTATTTTCTGTCTATCCTGCAAATAACTTGTTTATGGTTCAGAGTGCAGGAACTGGAGTCAGGAAGTGAGTTCAAACCTGGCCTTGGATGCTAACTAGCTGTATAACCTTGGTCAAACCACTGAATTTCTGTCCACCTCAGTTTTTTCTTCTGTAAAACAGAAATTTTTAGTAGCCCTTACTTCCCAATATGTCATGAGGATAAAATAAAACTTGTAAAGCACTTTGTAATCCTTAAAGTTCAGTATAAATGCTACTTATTGTTAGTCAAAAACATTTGTTTTTGCAGTGTTCTAGCTATATTCTAGACACTCTGTAAAGACCTGATGATACAAAAAAAAAGACAAAAGATAGTTCCTGTCTTCTAAGAGCTCAGTCTAATGGGGAAAGGTACAAACAAACATATATTTACAAACAAGCTATTTGCAGGATAAATAGGAAATAATTAACAGAAAGAAGGCAGTAGAATTAAGAGGACTTTGTAGAGACTTCCTGTAGAAGATGGAAATTTAATTGGGACTTAAAGGAAGATAGGGAAACAAGAATGCAAAAATGAACAAAGAGAGTATTCCTGACATGGAGGAGAGGAGGAGAAAATGCAGAACTGAGAGATGGAATAATTTATTTGTGGAACAGCCAGGAAGTTAGTGTCCCTGGGTTGAAGAGTACATGTCAGAATGTTAGGTGTAAGAAGACTGGACAGGTAAAAGGAGACTAGCTTATCAAAGGCTTTTAGTGTCAAGCAGAAGATTTTGTGTTTGATCCTGAAGGCAATAGAGAGTCACTGGAGCTTATTGGGTAGAGATGATATGGTTGGATCTGTACTTTAGGAAGTCATTTTGGTGGTTGAATGGAGGATAGATTGGAGTGGGGAGATATTTGAGGCAGGCAGACTCTTGCAGTAGTCCAGAAGTGAGGTAATGAGAGCCTGAACTAGAGTAGTGCCAGTGCCAGAGAAGAGAAGGAGGAATATTTGAGAGATGTTGTAAAGGTAAAACTGAGAACAGATTGGCTACAACAGTGAGGAGGAGGAATGAAAAATGCTACCTAGGGATAGTAATAGAGAAAGGGGTGTGTGTGTGTGTGTGTGTGTGTGTGTGTGTGTGTGTGTGTGTGTGTGGGTGGGGAGGGAGAGAGAGAGAGAGAGAGAGAGAGAGAGAGAGAGAGAGAGAGAGAGAGAGAGAGACGGAGAGAGAGGGAGAGAGAGAATGCAAAAGAGACACACCCAAAGACAGAGAGAGAGAAAGAAAAAGAGAGAGGGAAAGAAGGAGGGAGAGAGAAAGAGAGAGAGTTTAGGGGAAAGATACTGAGTTCTTTTTTGGACATATTAAAGCTAAGATACCCACTGGACATTACGTTTATGATGTCTGAAAGGCAGTTGGAGATGTGAGATTGGAGATCAGCAGAGAAGTTTGGGCAGGATAGATATAGATTTGAGAATCATTAGCATAGAGATGACAAATAAATCCATGAAAGCTGATGAGATCACTGAATGAAATATAGAGAGAGCAGAGAAGAAGGTCCAGGATAGAATCCCAAGGGACATCTATAATTAGAGGGAGTGATCTGAGTGAGGATTCAGCAGAGGGGACTGAGAAACGGTCAGTTATGTGGAGGGAAAGCAGGAAAGAGATGTTCCAAAAACTTAGAGAGAAGAGAATATGGAAAATGAGAGTGATCAACAGTTGCAAAGGCTGCAGAAAGGTTGAGGAGATTGAAGACTGAGAAAGGTCACTGGATTTGGTAATAAAGAGATCATGGGTAACTTTGGAGAGAGCAATTTTAGTGGAATGATGAAGTCAGATTATAAGGAATTAAAAAGAGAATGAAGAGGGAAAGCGAAGGTACTTGTAGATAATTTAGACAAATTTATCTCTAAAAAACAGGAGAGATAAAGGAGATAGCTGGTATAGAAGAATCAAGTGAGGAGTTTTTTTTTAAATTTTTTTTAGGATGGGAGAGACATGAATATGTTTATAGGCAGTAGAGAGGAAGCCAAGAGACAAGGAGTGAAGGAAAATAAGTGATAGTGTGAATGATAGAGGGGGAAAACTCTTAGAGGAGAGGAGACAGACTGGAATTGCTTGAGCAGGTAGAGAAGTTAGCTTTAGTAAGCAGTAAGACCACTCATCATTAATAGAGGGGAAGGAGGAGATAGAGGTAGAAGGCATATGAGTGATATCTAATGATGATGATGAAGATGATGGCTTTCAGTGTCTTTTACTAAGACACAGATCATGAACTATAGTCTACTCAGGTATAAGAGTATACTGCTGTGGGTATGATGCCCCCTTTTGTAACACACCAGAATCTGGTATGTGCTACTCCAGATGCTGGAAGTTCAGACTAATGGACCCAGGCAGCTGTTTAAAGCAGAGGAAAGAGGTTGCATTCTACTGCTTCCATGGGAGTGACTTTTCTGTTCAGTCTCTGACCCACACCTACTGAGTGACCATGAGTGGATGTCACTTCATCACTCAGCACCTCAAGCTACTCTCAAAAACTATAGGTTACAAATGAGCATCAAGGGATGGAGGCTCCACATAGTTTCCTACTCGGATGCCTAGTCCCTTGTCTTCACTTAGATCTGGGATTCTTAACCTTTTTTGTGTCATGGACCCTTTGGCAACCTGGTTGCTTCTAGACTCCTCAGAATCATGTTTCTAAATGTCTAAAATTGCAAAGGAACCCAATTATATTGAAATAATTAACTAATGTATATATGTACACATACATGTATTAGTATGTTTCTTCATATGTATTTGTCTATGTATGCATATATGCTGATGCATGTGCAAAATATGTATCTACAGATGGTATGTATCTTTCTATTATCTATCTATTTATCCATCGCATCCATCAATTTATCCATCATCCATCAATCTATCCATCCATCTATCTATCCCATCCATCCATCAATCTATCATCTATTTATCTAATCAATCCATACATCCATCTATCTATTGATTGATCAATCTATTGATCTATCTATCTCTATCGATATCTAAGTATTTAATATATCTTTCTAATATCTAGATCTCTATATGTCTAAAACCAAAGCAAACCTAAGTTGGCAGATCCCAGCCTAAGAACCCTTGGCTTAGATCAAGTTTCACTGAGGAAGGTTTCCTAGAGTACTGTTGCCCAAATTGATGTTCACTTTTTCTGAATTCCAAAAACACTTAACAAACTGTCACAATATTTTAATATTTAATCTCATATTACCATGTGTTTTATTGCTTCATGGCTTCAGCCAGGTTGTAAGTTCTGGGAGGGCAGAAACTGTGTCTTACATTCCTTTTGTGCTCCCCATAGCTCCTTGCCCAACACTGGGCATGTAACAAATAGTGTGTTGCAGTAGAAAGAACTCTGGACTTGAACTCAGAAGATCTGGGTTTGAATTCTGGTCCTGACTCTCTCTACTTGAACAACCCTGGGTAAGATTGTTTAATATCTCTGGGTCTTAGTTCTCTCATCTGTAAAATGAAAGCACTGGCCTCTAAGGCCCTTTCTACCTGTGAGTCTATGATCTCATTATTGTTATGCAAGACAGTTAAAAATTGCTCTCCTCTGGGTAGCCTGTAATACTATTTTTCTGGTGCACAATTGTACTATTGTGGTTTGAACCCAGGCAGGCTCTCCTGGTTCATTATGGAAAGGTTTTGCTTTTTCTGTTAAAGTGAATTTAATCTGATAAATCATAGTGCATTATAGCAGTAGTACATATAGTTCATATTGCAGATGTGTTCAACTTTCAGGGAATTCTGGGTTCTCAAGTACACATTTACCAATTTGACCTAATGGGATGGTATGGGGAATATTTAATTTGTAAAAATATATATTTTAGCTTATAAAACAATTCCTTTTAAATAATCAGTTCTGGGAGCACAGTGGATAGAGCACAGTGGATAGAGCACCAGCCCTGAAGTCAGGAGGACCCGAGTTCAAATCTGGTCTCAGTGACCTTGGGCAAGTCACTTAATCCCAATTGCCTCAGCCAAAAACAAACAAACAAAAGCAAACAAAAAATAAAAAATTCTATCTTTAAAAGATTATTCAATTTTTTAAAAATGTAAGATTTCTAAGTCTTCAGGAATATGCATATGCAAATAATATCTATATACATGGAATATTATATAACATGCTAGATAGGCAGATGTGAGGAGAAACAGAAAGCAAAGGCAGAGTCTTAAGGGAGAGATTGGAATTGGAATATTGAGGGGAAATACAGCTACACATGCCCCCTCCCTTTGATGCACTTTTCCTTTTTATTAGGAATTTTCATTATGAGACTGTTCCTGATGTTATAACAAGCTGTCCAGGTAGTACATGATTGCTTATGTCACGATCTCTTTCTCTGGCTCTCCAATCAATAACCTTAGGTATCTTATTCATTTTCCAGGGTAATATATGTGGTTCTTTGTCCTAAATGACTTTCTAGGAAGTTAGCTTCATTTTCTAACACATTTGTTAAATGGACAGAAAATTCAAACTGTTTTCTTTGTCTAACTCAAAAGTTCTTAAAAATATATATTTATTTGTATCGACAATATCCAAGTCATTTACAAACACAACACTTGAATATGCAAAAAGAACTTTAGAAAAAGGATTATAAGAGCAACAGTAAATTTCTATTATGTGCCATTTTGAAAAAAAAGAAATATATTCTCAATTTAATAAGGTAGTAAAAAATTAATCTATTTGGGTGTCCCCTTCTGTGCTTGTTATTTCCTTTATGCATTTAAAATGTTTTATTAATGTTCTCTCTTTTTGGAAGATGTATCACTAACCCTTCCAAATAGAAATACTCCTTTGTGACAATATCAACATATTGGCTGTGTCTGAGAATGCATATTTCATTTTGCACCTCCAGTCCATTTGTACCTCTCTTCCAAGAGATGGGATGGGTGACTCATTGAACCTTCTGAAGTCAGCATTGGTCAACCTTGTGAAGAGACTCACTGAATTTTGCAGCTGGGGGGAACTTTAGAACATCTAATCCAACTTCATCTTTGAGTTTTAAGTGAGATGAAGTGATTTGAACAAAGTTATACTGATTCAGTCTCTTGACTTCTAGTTCATTTGGATTCCAGGGATGGGGAGAACAGTCCTATTTACCATGACTTGAAATATAAATCTAAATTTAGCCAAAAGGAGAATATAGGTAAAGAGAGAGGAGCCAAGAGAGAAAAAAGAGACAAAAACAGAGATTGCTTGCCTGACTCTTGGTATGTCACTCTGTGAGAAGGGAGGCAGGAAGGAACCTAGAATTAGCCCCAAAGGTTTCTTGGCTCTCACTGACAATGAAATCCCAGCCTCCTCGAGCTGGGTGGCTCGGCACTATGTCAGGGAAGGAGCCCTGCTGCTTCAGAAGGGTGGGTGGACAGGCTCCATGGCAATGTACTCAGAGGCAGCTTGATTAGAGAACACCAGCTGGGAAGAGAAACAGTCCAAGAATTGACAATTAGTGCTTTAGGGCTTAGACATTGGCAAGGAAAGAGCATACAGGAATCAGAGTCAGAGATTTCTGGTGTCAGTGTAAGCGCAGATGAATATCTGCCCCACTTTTCCACACTTCTTCTTGCCCCCTCCCCTTGATTCGTATACACTGGTGGAAATAAGCTTAGCTTCATTTCCTGGAGGAAAATGCCTTTAAATGCCTTCTTTTTTGTTGTTCAGTTAAATCTGACTCTTTGTGACCTCATTTGAGGTTTTCTTGGCAAAGATACTAAGTGGTTTGCCAATTCCTTCTTCAGTTCATTTTACAAAGGAGGAAACCGAGGCAAACAGATTAAGTGACTTACCCAAAGTTGCACAGTTAGCAAATCAGCATTGAACTCATAAAGACCCCTCTTCCTCACTTCATGCCCAGCACTGTGCCCACTGTGCCACCTAGCTGCCTGTTATGCTTTTTACAACAATCGGAAGGATGGGTTCTTTCTTGGAGTCTGTCAATGATCTAAATTCAGACTTGTGGGGACTTGAATTGTTTCAGGTTGCTCTGCAAATAATGATAATAATTACTATCGCCGTTCTTCATATTTTATAGCATATGAGGTTTGCAAAGGAATATCAGAACAACCAACTCTTGATGTTAGTAGTAGTTATTTTTCTCATTATTTTTGAAGACATCACAGGGGGATGTCTGGATAAGAGCATGCTTTGGTTTTAAGTGAGGCAGAATTGCACAATGTCTTTGATGCTGAAGTCCAGTGGCAGGACAAAAATCTGGACAGCTGATGATGGCCTGGGATGTAGTGGATGACTCTGGTGACTTCAGTGTCTGACCAAACTCTAAGCGCTCCACAGTGCTTACTTCGGTCATCTGCATGGCCATTGGAACAAATTGTTCTCATCTGCCCATTCTGTCTGGGAAAGTCTTCACATGCTTGTGTTTTTAGACATTTAACTCATTGTCAGATTTGAGACTTTTTCGATTACTCTGTCCTAAACCTGGTTTAGCCCATTTGTGGAGATGGATTTACCATAGTGTGGTCACTGCTTATACTACAGTTTCTGGGAGGCACAGGTGAGAGTTAGGAAGTAAAGTTATTGTTTTTATCATCATTTTATAGAAGAGGAAATAGAAGTACTCCTATGGGTTGGGTGACTCCACCCTGATCACATCAGCATCTCACTCCAAGCCCAGTCTCCAAGCCCAGCTCAATTGTTCTCAAAGTACAGTCTAGAGAATCCTGGAAGTTTCTGAAACCCTTTCAAAAGCCCTACAAATTAAAAATTAGTTTTTATTTCTATTTGGTAAATATCTATACATATCTATATAAGCAAAAACTCTCTGGACCTGTATTTTTTTTTTTTTTTTTTTTTTGCTTTTTGCTGAGGCAATTGGGGTTAAGTGACTTGCCCAGGGTCACACAGCTAGGATGTGTCTGAGACCAGATTTGAACTCAGGTCCTCCTGACTTCAGGGCTGGTGCTCTAACCACTGCGCCACCTAGCTGCCCCCTGGACCTTTTAATAGTATAAATATACTGAGAGCAAAGTTTGATTACCACTGTTCTAACTAACATGGTACCATGCTGCCTTACCGTTCTTTCCATACAATAGAGTTTTTATATGATACAGCTCGCCCTGCATTCTACCATCACTTGTTTAGTTATCTCACTTGTGTCTAACTCTGTGACCCCATTTGAGATTAAGATACTGGAGCAGTTTGTCATTTCCTTCTTCAGCTCATTTTATACATGAGGAACCTGAGTCAAGCAGGATTAAGTGACCTACCAAAAGTCACAGAGCTAGTAAGTGTTTGGAGTTGGGAGGGCAGCTATTTACTTCTCAAGGAGGTAGAAGGGAGCTGGGTGAGAAAGCTTACTGGGGAAATGCTTTGAACAGTCTTAGACTCTGAGCCCACTGAGGATTTGTGTGAAGTGACTTGCCTAATATAACAGCCAGATAGTAGGATTATTTTCTATGATTATTGGCATTCTTGTATAGCTCTTACAAGTTTGAATGGGTTCAATTCAACAGAAACAAACTATTTGTTTTATTTTTTATTTATTTGTTATCACTATTACATGTAATAAGTGGTGGATAGAGTACTGAGCCTGGAGTTAAAAAGACCCAAGTTCAATTTGGTCTCAGATATTAATTGTATTAACTCGAGCAAATCATGTAACCTCTGCCTCAGTTTCTTCATTTGTAAAATGGTGATAACAATAGTACCTACTTTGTAGAGTTGTTGTGGGCATCAAATGAAATAATTGTAAAGCTCTTAACAGTGCATGTCACATAGTGAAATCTATAGAAATATTAGCTGTTATTATTATTATTGTTATCTACAATGCACTATACTAGGTACAGAGGAAACAATAGTTTGTTGATTCTCATACCTAGATCCCCTTTTCTCCATATGCAGTTTCTGGTCTTTTTTTTTCTCAATAGTATTTTATTTTTCTAATTACACATAAAGGTAGTTTTCAGCTTTCATTTTTGTAAGATTTTGAATCCCAAATTTTTCTCCCTTCCTCCCTTACCTCTCCCCTCCCCAAGAAAGCAAGGATCTGATATAGGTTATATGTGTATAATCATTTTAAATATATTTTTCCATATTTGTTTTGCTATGAAAGAAAAATCAGAATAAGATGAGAAAGAAAAAAAAATGAAAATAGCATGATTTGATCTTCATACTTTGACCTGCATTCAGTCTACAGTTTTCCTTCTTGATGCAGATGACATTTTCCATCCCAAGTCTATTGGAATTGTCTTGGATCACTGCATTGCTGAGAAAAGCTAAGTGTATTATAGTTGATTATCACATGATCTTGCTATTACTATGTGCAATGTTCTGTTTCTGCTCACTTCATTCAACATCAGTTTATGAAAATCTTTCCAGGTTTTTCTAAAATAGCCTGCTCATCATTTCTTATAGAACAATAATATTTCTTTACATTCATATACTATAACTTATTTAGTGATTCCCTGATTAACGGGCATTCACTCAATTTCCAATTCCTTGCCACCACAAAAAGAGCTGCTAGAAACATTTTTTGCACACATGGGTCCTTTACCATCTTTTATGATTTCTTTGGGATACAGACAAGTAGTGACATAGCTGGATCAAATGGTATGCACAGTTTGATAGCCCTTTGGGCAAATAGTTCCTTATTGCTTTCCAGAATGGCTGGATCATTTCACAACTCTACTAACAATGCATTAGTATCTCAGTATTCCCACATCCTCTCCAGCATTTATCATTATTTTTTCCTATCATTTTAACCAGTCTAAAAGGTTTGAGGTGGTACTTCAGAGTTGTTTTAATTTGCATTTCTTTAATCAATAGTGATTTAGAGCATTTTTTTATTAAAGGTTTTTATTTTCAAAACATGTGCATGGATAATTTTCAACAAGGTTCTTGCAAAACCTTGTGTCCCAAATTTTTCCCTTCTTTCCCCCTGCCTCCTCCCTTGGATGGCAAGTAATCCAACATATATATATGTGTGTGTATATATATATATATATACATATATATATATATATTGGATTACTATATATATGTATATATACCTATATATATATATATATATATATATAAAACATGTGCAATTCTTCTATACATATTTCCACAATGATCATATAGAACATTTTTTCATATCACTATAAATGGCTTTGGGTTCTTCATCTGAAAATTGTCTGTTCATATCCTTTGACCACTTATCAATTGGGGAATGGATTGTCTTATTTGAGTCAATTCTCTATATATTTTAGAAATGAGGCCTTTATCAGAAACACAGGCAGCAATAATTGTTTCCCAGCTTTCTGCTTCTCTTTTAATCTTGGCTGCATTGGTTTTGTTTG
Source organism: Myrmecobius fasciatus (assembly GCA_023553655.1). Lineage (NCBI taxonomy): Eukaryota > Metazoa > Chordata > Mammalia > Dasyuromorphia > Myrmecobiidae > Myrmecobius > Myrmecobius fasciatus. The sequence continues at coordinate 1,032,399 of JAJPUD010000034.1, forward strand.
TGCAAAATCTTTTTAATTTAATGTAATCAAAATTATCCATTTTGCATTTCATAATGTTCTCTAGTTCTTCTTTGGTCATAAATTCCTTCCTTCTCCCAAGATTTGACAGATAGATTATTCCTTGCTCTCTAATTTGCTTATAGTACAAACCTTTATGTCTAAATCATGAACCTATTTTCACTTTATCTTGATATAGGGTCTGATCTTTCTTCTGTTGCCTTTCATTCTCATGCATTCATTATGCATTCATTAATTACATGCTATGTTCCAAGTGCTGGAGGTACAAAGACAAAATGAAACAGTTCCTACTGTTAAAGAGCTTATATTCTCCTAGGTGAGAGAGACAGCATATACATAGTTTAGTGAATACAAAATTTATGTAAAATAATTTGGGTGGTAGAAATCAGCAAAGAATTTCAAGGAGGTCGGACTTGAACTCAGCCTTGAAGAGGACAAGGAATTAGAGTGGAGTTGAGGATACCAGAAAGCCAAAGGATGGAATATTGTGTCCAGGAATGGGAAACAGACCAGCAGGGTGAGAACATAGAATGCATGAGCATGAGTGATAGGAAACCATAATGGAAAACTAGGCTGTACTTAAATTATCAGGGGCTTTAATCTCTAAAGAGAGGAATTTTTTTTTTAAATCTCAAAACCATAAGCAGCCACTAAAGTTTTTGGAACAGAGGAGAGACATTGTCATACTATCTTGTGTTTCAGGAATATAAATTTGGCAATTATATGAAGGATGAGTTAGACCTGGAGAGGCTGAATGTGGAGGTTAGTTATGGTAGCTCATCAGTGACCAGATCTCTAAGGGATTTATTGCTAAATCTTTTCAAGCAATCTTGGGGAATAACTGTGTAGGATACCACCTTGTATCATTAAATAATAATATCAAATTTAATCTAAGTCGGGGAACTAGAAGTCAGACAATTGGAATAGTAAAGTAGGGTTGCAATGGCACTGATCTTGTAGAAGTGAAGGATGGTGGTTCAGAGGAAGAGGACCCTAGACTGGCCTCCATGCTTCTAATGGTGCTTTTGATGCTGTCTCTAGAGATGATAGTTGCTTACTGTGAAGCACTTTCCATTTTTGAGATAATTGACAGGAAACTGTCTGAGATCATTTAACCAGGAGAGAATGACATGAATATTCTGTCATTAACGACTGCAACCCAAAGAAAGCTGTAGTATTGGTTTGAAATTTTATAATTTCTTGTATTTAGAGGTGATAGGAATATGCACTCTCTTCCCCTATTCCCCTATTCCCTCTCCAGCTGGTAGGTCCGGGCCTGGGCCTGGGCTAGAGCTTACTTCCCTTAACCCCAAGTTATAATTTTGAGATTGTTTGAAAAATTGTGCTGAAGGAACCGTTTCAGACTTTTTATGTGACATTTGGGAAGCCACTGGGAGCTGTGCCACGTGGACTTTGTAGAGAACTATTTGAAAAGAAATTGATTGTCTCTAGAAGCCCAGAGACCTTTCTAGAATTGGAGATATGGACCGATATGCCAACTGATCCCCAGCTGATTTGCTGAGGACAGTGGCTGCTGCATCAATTTAAAAAGAAAGATCGCTTCCACTTTCACTCATGAACTTTAGATTCTCTGTCTCTGTTTAGAGCTTTCTGCCTTCAAAGTACCTCCTGTCTACCTCTGTCTGTGTCTGCAGCTCTGTCTCTGCCAATCTCATCTCTTTTTTCTCTCTCCTCTATCTCTTTTTGTCTCTCTGTGTTTCAGCCTCCTTCTGTCTGTGTCTTTCTATCTTTCTGTCTTAGTTTCTCTGTCCCTGCAGAATTCAGGCCCAGGGGCTGACTACTAGCAGTGGCTACTGCTTGCCCATAGCATTACAGGATGGTTAAATCTCATTAGAAACAGTGCCTACTGGGGCAGCTAAGTAGCTCAGTGGATATAGCACCAGCCCTGAAGTCAGGAGGACCTGAGTTCAAATCTGGTCTCAGACACTTAACTTTCCCTAGTTGTGTGCCCCTGGGCAAGTCACTTAACCTCAATTGCCTCAGCAAAAGAAAAGAAAAAGGAACAATCAGTGCTCAGGGGGTCAGGGATCTCATCTGAGACAGTGCTTAAGTGTTGGCCAATGATGCTGGCAGAGAGGACTGTGGTAGTGAGCACAGCAAGAACATAGGCCCTAGAAACCAGGATAATCCGGGTGGGGGGCTCCAGCAGAGTGGGCACTGCCACAGGCAGTGGCAAATGCAAGCCCAGGGTAACACTGGACTATTATAATCTAGAAATATTTGGTTCCTTTATGTTACTTATTGACATAACACCCAATGGTTATTGGACTAAGAGGTTTCATTGTTGGGAGGTTGCTTGCTTTCTGCCAATTAGAGGAAACTGAAAATGTCTTACCTTTATAGGAAAAAAGGACTTAGAGACTTTAAATGAAGCAAATTTTTGGTATTTTTCCCACATATCCCACCCTCCGTGGGATAGGAGGAGAGAGAGAGAGAGAGAGAAAGAGAGAGAGAGAGAGAGAGA
>JAJPUD010000034.1:1034911-1064806 GCA_023553655.1 Myrmecobius fasciatus
AGAGAGAAAGAGAGAGAGAGAGAGAGAGAAAGAGAGAGAGAGATAGACAGACAGACAGACAGACAGACTCTGGTTGTGCTCATACTGTTTTAGTACACTGCTGGTGCTTAATGCATGTTGTTACACTATCATATTTACTATATATGTTGCATATTATATAGCTGCAACTATTTAGCCTTACCTCCCAGGAGAAATGGGAGAGTAGATTAATTGGCTAATACATTGTTTTTGTCTATGAGCGTCAAGAAGAGAATACTCAAGTAAACCAAGGGAAAAATTTAAAAGCCCCAATGTTAGCCTGACAGTGATTGAGAACTTGTGGATTATACCAAGGAGACTGTGCCCCAAGTTTTATCTCCCATTTTGGAAAAAAACCCTAAACTTTAAACTCACATGAACTAAGAAGTCCAAACGGGCAAAAGGATCAAAATGGAGCTTGTGGCAGGATGCCAGACTGAGAGTGAGGAGACCAGGATTTTCATCTTCCTAGTTCTGCAGGCACCTTGGGGCAGTCCATTAAGAGGCTCTTTGAGCCTCTGTTTCCTCATCTGGAAAATGAAGGGGCTACATTTGATATCCCTGAATATCTCTCTTAACTCTGATTCTATGATTATACAATAATCCTCCAAGAGACAGAGGAACAGGAGGAGGGCAGAATAACACATGTGAATTAATTTCCAAACAGGCACTGAATATGCTGTATCTGTAGTGGAAAGTCCAAGAACCTGACTTACAATTCTAACTCTACTATTCATTACCTGTGTCACCTAGTAACAGATCATTTAAATTCTCCAGGCTTTAGTTTCCTTATTTGTACAAGCCTCCAAGGTCCCTTCTAGCTTTAGACCTATGAGCTTATACTTGTTAATGGAATTCTAATTCTTCTTAATCTTGTAGCATCTTGTACTTTCTATCTTCTCCTCTCTCTGATTCTGTGACTCTGATTCCCTTTCTATTTCTCTCATTCTTGTCTCCTCTTCTCCCAGAAGATATCCAGAGATAGACTTGCTCCCCAAGGTTTTGCTTTAGTTTATTTTCCCTTTACCCTTATTCTCCTGGTGTCCTTCACTACTCATAGAATTATAACTTCACCTTTATGCAGTTAGTGACCAAATATATATCTCAGACTCTGCATTTCTAACTTCAGATATGTGGACCCCACTTGGGCCATCATCTTCATTCCCTTCTGATCAGAAAATTTGACTCTGTTCCTGGGACCTCAGCTTTATCTTCTTTATTACAAGTCTTCACAATACTTCCTAGACATATTTGCCATGCAATAATGAATATATCCCTTCCCATTTCCTCATGTTTTGTGTTCTTTTTTCACTTCCCTTTCTCGTGTTGTTTCTCCACCTTTGAATGTAAATTCTTTGAGGTCAGGGACTTACCATCTACTATGTACTTAATTGCCTCTTAGATACCTCCATTTGGATATTCCATTGGTACTTCAAACTTAACATGCCTAAAACTCAATTCATTCTCTTCTTTTCCTCAACCATTCTAAATCAATTCCTCCTCTCAACTTGCTTACTTTTGTTAATGACATCACAATTATTCTAGTCAAAGTCTAAAAATTTTAAAGTTATCCTTGACTTTTTCCTTTCCTTCCATTTCCACATTCAATTAACTGTGAAATATTATATAGAGGAGGTGTCAAATATAGAGCCTGTGTTCTGCATGTGGCTCAATGTCCTCTTGATTGTATCTTGAATTAGATAAAAATGCAATTGGGAAATATTTAACAAAATAGATAAAAACACAATCAACAGAGATAATGTTAATATATGGTGATCTAAATCAACAGGTTACAAACAGAGATCCTTAGGTAACATTTAGTGGCCTTTATTTCTCTTTGAGTTTGATAGCATTATACTAGATTGTACCTTTAGGATGTATTTTTAAAATATCTATTCTCTCCTTTTCATTCCTACTACATTATCCTTGTTCAAGTCTTCATTATCGCTTGCATGGTCTATTGTAATATGCTCTTAACTGATCTCCCTGACTTTAATTTCTGCCCTTTTCTTTAAGTGCTAAATTAATCTTTCTAATGACTAACTGATCATATTCCTCTTCCATTCAAAAGTTGTTAGTGGCCTCCTTTTGTCTAGTGAATTAGATTAAAACTTGGGAAACTATTTATCTTGGAATTCAAAGCCCAACCCTCTATAGACTCAATTAGTCTTTTCAAATTTATTTCCCACTACAAGTTCTCTATGATTAAACTAGATGCATTGTTTTTTATGTTTTCCCTCTGCTTTCTGGGTTTTGCAGCTTCATGTGATTCCTTCCTCTTGGAATATCCCTTTCCCAAATTATTGCTTAATAAAAGTCTTACTTCTCATTTAGTGGTTCATTACTAGATAAAAGGGCAGTATGCTAGACAAGTGAGTTAAAGTGAAGTCTAGTGAAAAGGGATCTAGATTAGAGATGTATGAATCACTTAGAACAAGCAATGATTTTGATATAGTATAATTTTTGTGACTATTTCTATGTGTATTTCTATTGACAATAGGGTAGCTCAGAATGTCTAATCTTCATCAGATAGAACTAAACTAAGCTACTTTGCCTTCTACTAGCTAAATCTTTTGTCCATTCTTAGAAATAATTCCATACACATACCTTACATTCTTCTCTCTTATTGTATTTATGGTTTTAAGGAATGAATGTTACTCCAAGGAAATGTGTGAAATTTGTAGATCTAAAAGGAAAATCCTCAGTGACTGTTAGGGATAATTTAGAAGCCACTGATGTGAGGATGACAAAACTTTCTTTCTCCTCCCCCCATTTATTTAATATTTTATTTTCCCAGTTACACATAAAACAATTTAACACCTGTTTTTAAAACTTTGAGCTCCAGATTCTCTCCTTTCCCACCCTCACCTCCCCCCATCGAGAAGGTACATGTGAAGTTATCATTGTATTGCTGAGAATAGCTAAGTCATTCACAGCTTTGTACACAATTCATTTCATTTTGCAAAGAGCTCATGGAGGACTTTCCAGGTTTTTCTGAGAGTATCCAGCTCATCATTTCTTGTATTTCCATAATAATCATCATAAGAACAATTTATTCAGCCATTCCTCAATTGATGGACATCCCCTCATTTTTTAGTTCTTTATTCTGGGAAAAAAGTTATCATAATTTTTTTCTGTACATATAAGGTTTTTTAAAAATTTAATATTTTTATTTTCCTCAGTTACATGTAAACAGTTTTTAACATTAAAAAACAGATACCCTTCCTTCTCACTTTTAATCCGCATTAAGAATGCACATGTGAACTTATGCAAAACATTTCCATAAAAGTTATGTCCTAAAAGACAACATAAATCTCTATTGCCCTCCCCCCCCCCCCGGAAAAAAACAATCCTCAAGAAAAAGAAAGGAAAAAAGTATGCTTTATTCTGTATTCAGTTCCAATCAGCTCTTTCTCTGGATATGATTTTTAATCATAAGTGCTTCAGAGTAATCTTGGATCATTGTATTGCTAAGAATAGCAAAGATTTCACAGTTGATCATCCCATGACATTGCTATTACTTTGTACAGAGTACATTTTACTTTGCTTGAATTCATGGAAAACTTCCAGATTTTTCTGAGAGCATCCTTCTCATTATTTCCCATAGAACAATATTATTCTATCATAATCACATACCACAATTTATTTAGCCATTTAGCAATTGATGGGCATCCTCCCAATTTCCAATTCTTTGCCTTGAGAAGAGAGCTGCTATAAATATTTTTGTATATGTAGCTCCTTTTCTTTTAAAACCTCTTTTTGTATTGTTAAGTCAAAGGATATGCATGATTTTATAGTTCTTTGGGCAAAGTTCCAAATTACTCTATATAATGAATTAATGAATTTACAATTCCATCAGTAATGCATTAATGGATGACAAAACTTTCTAGAATCTTTAAAAGGCACAGATTTGGATCAGTTGCGCAAAGCCAAAACAAAACATCATCAAAAAATGAAAAGAAAATTTCCACAAATGACAAATTATTGCTATGAAGTAGTTAGATTTCACAGGAATCTGGCAGCTAGGGGATGGGTTTGTAACTGATTCCTTTATGGAGTGTTATTTCCTTATTGCATCATTTTCTTGAAGAACCTTTGTTGTAAAAACTAAACAAAACAAAACAAAAAAAAACTGCAAAAAATTGCATTACTGAAGACTAGAAAAAATTATTGATGAAACTAACTTTTTCATTCAAGGCTATACTACCATTATCAGAAGTAATTCAGGTGAGCTTGTAAGGTCTGGGCATCTTTAATCAAACTGTAAGACTTCTATATTTAAAAATTTGGTGGATTTTTATTTCTAATAGACCTGGGGGCTTTGTTCCCACTGAAGGAATGATAATTTTTGATTAATATATTTATATTTTGGGTAACAAAATTATTCTGGAATTATAGAAATTAACAAAAGAAGATAGAATATTATAACATTACCTTGCTTCATTCTATAAATCAAGAAAGGTTAAGACATATATCCACAAGATGGAGATAAACATACTTAAAAAAATGCAAACCCACTTGATTTCACCATTATAATCAAGGTTAGACTCGGAAAAAATGAATTGTTTGTCAAAGTGTTGATTAATATCTAATGTGGTATGGTTTTATGATGAAAAATTGAAGAATACATGCCAAAAATCTTATGAATTCATGCCCAGACTGTGTAAAATACTTGTAGCAAAGAAAGAACTTTCATATTAAAAAACTTTTAAAGATTTAAAAGATATAGGGTTTATTATGAGTTTATATCTTTAATTACTTGCTCTATTCCACTTAATTTGCATACTTAGCTGACTTGAGTTTGAGCCCTTGCTTTGCCACTTATGGGTTTTGTGAGTCTAAGCAAATTAATTCATCACTCTTAGCCTTCTTATTTTGTCCTGTGCTCATTATCTTTGTACCTTCTTCCTCCATTGTGATGGGGCTTATGGACATAGATACTGAGAGCCACTTTTGTACATAAGAATGTTCTCTCTCTCTCTCTCTCTCTCCCTCTCTCTCTCTATATATATGTATATATATATATATATATATATATATATATATATATATATATTTGTTGGATTTAAATATGAACTACATTATATAGGAGGAATAAAGAGGGAGAAGCCAGGAAAAGTATTTCTTTGAGATCACAACTATGTGGATTCAAGTATCTGAGGTCCCAAGTTTCTTTGAATTATAGTCAGAAAAAAATGTAAAATTTAGAAAAAGCAATTGGTAAATATTTAATGAACACTCATACATGTACCCAATTCTGTTCTAGGTCACTCAGGTAGATTAACAGAAGTACAAAATGGAGTTGCTGCCCTCCATCGTTAAGTCCTGCCTACCCACCTTGGTGGGGGACCTAAACTACCCACTGTTCTCCTAGTCCGGGGCAGACTCCCTGTCGCTCACCTCGACGGGAGTCAACTGGTTTCTTACCTATCTCCCAGGTCTTCGGATGTCTCTGGCCCTGCTTATCTTAAGCGGGGAATTATCCCCACAGATCACCCTAGATACCAAAGGCTGGCTCACAGCAGGTATGTTTATTAATGATATCACAAACTGAAATTCCCTATTACATGGCAATGCTAGATGTTACCTGGCAGCATGTTGGCTGTCTGCCTAAGCGTAGATAGTGCCCCAATGCTGTTGGATTCCAAGGCAGTGCCTGATGTTACATAGCTGCCTGCTAAGGTAATGCCCTAGGGCAGATAGATCGACCCCTAGATTCCCTGGCATCTGTTTACTCTCTTATATAATCCCCTACTTCACGTAATCCAGTAGGGTAATCCCCTCCTCCACGTGGTCCAGGAGGGAAGAGCCCCCTCACTAGTCCCTGTTTACCCACTTCACATGATCCAGGGGGGAGGAGCCACATTCACAGTATAACAGGGGTGAGGAGGCTCTTCCTCGTTACTGAGGTGTACTCAATACCATCCCCTCCCTCCTGAGGGGCAGACTCAGGCAGAATGCACCTCTGAGTGTCCTCAGAACTCTGCCCCTGTTATCTGCTGTCTGTGGGACCCAGCGCTCCATAATGTTGGAAAGATGAAACTAGACAAATTGAAATAATTAGAGAACCATTAAATGAAGCAATAATAGCTTATATTTCTATGATGTTTTAGGCTCTGTGAAGCAATTTCCTCCCTACAACCCTGTGAAGTAGGATAGTCATAGTTAGTGAGTCAGTAAGTATTTATTGAATGCTTACTAAGTGCCAGGCACTATGCTAAGTGCTGGGCATACAAGTATGGTAAAAACAAAGTTCCTGTCCTCATAGAGCTCATATTTTAATGGAGAAAAGAATAAGACATATGTAGAATATATGGGAATATACTCTTAGAGGGAAGGCACTGGAGTTGGGGAGAGAGGGAGCTGGGAAAATTACAAGCATACTGTGGAGATATTACAGCCTCCGTTCCAGACCACTGCAATAAAGCTACTATCATATAAAGAGATTCATGGATTTTTTGGTTTCACAATGCATATGAAAGTTTTGTTTGTATTATACCGTATTCTGTTAAGTGTGCAACAGTTATTGCATGCCTCAATTTAAAAGTATTTTATTGCTAAAATATGCTAACCCTCATGAACCTTCAGTGAGGCATAATATTTTGTGGAGGGTCTTGCCTTGATATTGATCAGGATGATGGTTGCTGAAGGCTGGAGTGGCTGTGGCAGTTTCTTAAAATAAGAATAAAAGGAAGTTTGCCTTGCTGATTGACCTTTCCTTTCATTTGAACATTTAGAGGCTATTGGAGGATGATTTGTTGGTCCAATGCTGTTATTAATATTAATTGGCCTAATACTGTTGTGTCTCAGGGAATGGGAAGGCCAAAGGAGAGGGAGTAAGACAAGAGAGTAGGTGGTTGACATAGTTATAATTCTGAAAAATCTCCTTGGCAGATGAGTGAAAGATGGATCAGAATGGGGAGAAATACTAGGTAGGAAGACTAGTTAAAAGGCTATAAGAATGGTCTGGGCTTGAGGTGATGAGGGCTTGAAGTCAGGTAGCTATATAAATGAAAATAGGGGGATATAAATGAGAACCATTGTTTAGGTAAAAATATTTGGCAACAGATGGGATATGTAAGGTGAGAAGTCAAGGATGACAGAGATTGCAGGTGGAGAACTGAAGGGATGATGGTGTCCTGGACAGTAATAGGAAAGCTTGGAAGAGAGGACGATTTGGGGGAAACGATAACAAATTCTGTTTTGAATATATTCAGTTTGAAATCCCTCAATATACAGTTAGAGGTATCCAAAAGGTGATATATCCAAAAGGTGAGATTATGATTGAGTGAATATCTGAGAATCATTCATATAGAAATGATAATTCAACCCATGGGACAAATTAAGAGAGCATTGATTGTGTTAGAGAGGGCAGTTGTAGTTGAATGATCAGAACAGAATTGCATTAGGTTTAGAAGGAAAAGGAAGATGAGGAAGTAAAGACATTGAAAGTAAGGTGTATTCCACAAGAAGTTTAACCAAGAAAGGGAAGAGAATTATGGAAGGGATGGTTGGGTTATATGAAGGTTTTTCAAGAATGGAAGACCCAAATGTTTATGAGCATTGGGAATGAATCAGTAAAAAGGGAAAGATTGGAAAGAAAAGAGCAGGAAGGTCAATCTATTGGAGAAGACAAGAGATGATGGGATCTAGAGTGCTTGTAGAGAGGTTGACTTTGGGAAGAACAAAGGCCATGTCTTTATGCAAGAAAGAAGGGAAGAGGAAATAGTGAAGGAAAAGTTTAAATGATATGAGAGGAAGAGTAGGGGAGAAGGGGAAGTTCTTGGTGAAAGTCCTCATTTTTTCCTCCTGTAAAATATGAAGTAAGATCCTCAGCTTCTTAAGAGGGTAAGAGTAGGTGATACTATGTGAGGTCTGAGGAAAAATGAGAAAGTTTGGAACAGTTACTGGTTTGTTTCAAGACTTAGCTCAAGCACCATTTAGATCATTCTTGGTCATATCTCCTTTGCTTCCTCCAACTGCTAATATCTTACTCTCTAAGATTATCTTGGAATTACTGTGTATTCATCTTGTGTGTATCTATGCATGCAAATGTTTTCCCTATTACAATGTGAACTCCTTAAGATCAGGACTGTTTTTAGTTTTTATAGACTCAGCACCCTTAGCACAGTGTTTGACAAAGAGTAAGTGTTTAATAAATGCTTGTTGATTGTCTCTTAATTGTTCCCCACATAGACTTTTTATCTACATCCCATTTCTTCACTTAGTCATTTCCAACACTCCCTATTCCTATTTGGGAAAAAGTCTTATTTTACTTTTATGAGTCTTGAAGCAAACCAAGAATTCAAGAGATAGGAAATGGAGCTTCACATGAGAACAACAGACCAATATGGCTAAGCTGTAGAGCATGTGGAAGGGGACAATGTGTCAGAAAATCAGAATAATAGGAAGAGATCATATTATGAAAAGCTTTGTATACCATATGGAGGAACTTATATTTATTCTAGAGAAAAGAGGGAGACACTGAAGCTTACTGAATAGGAAAATGACATGGTCAAACTTGTATTTTAGGGAAATTAATCTGGAAACTGTGTGAAGGATGGCTTGCATAGGAGAGAGAATCTGAGGTAAGAATTCTCTAAGATAGAGATGATAAAGGCAGGAAGTAAGTGTGAGCAAAGAAAAAGGGACATACCCCTAGAGAATCAACTAAAAAACTAGTAGACACAATGCACAATTTTAGCAAAGTTGCAGGATACAAAATAAACCCACATAAATCATCAGTATTTTTATACATCACTAACAGCAAGAGATACAAAGAGAAATTCCACTTAAAATAACTATTGATAGTATAAAATGTTTGGCAATGTATCTGCCAAGGGAAAGCCACAAATTATATGAGTAGAACTACAAAACACTTTCCACACAAATAAAGTCAGATCTGAACAATTGGAAAAATACCAAGTGCTCTTGGATAGGTCAAGCGAATATAATAAAGATGACAATACTACCTAAACCAAACTATTCATTTAGTGCTATACCAATGAAACTCCCAATAAACTATTGTACTAACCTAGAAAAAATAGCAAAATTCATCTGGAAGAACAAAAGGTCAAGAATTTAAAGGTAATTAATGAAAAAAAAAAGCAAATGAAAATGGCCTAGCTGTACCAGATCTAAAACTATACTGTAAAACAGTGGTTATCAAACCCATTTGGTACTAGCTAAGAAACAGAGTAGTTGATCTGTGGAATAGGTTAGGATCACAGGACAAAATAGTCAATGATTGTAGTAATCTAGTGTTTGACAAACCCAAAGACCCCAGTTTTGGGGATAAGTGCTCACTATTTGACAAAAACTGCTGGGAAAATTGGAAACTAGTATGGCAGAAACTAGGCATTGACCCCCCACTTTACACCATATACCACGATAAGGTCAAAATGGGTTCATGGTTTAGAGATAAAGAATGATATTATAAACAAATTAGAATAACATAAGATAGTTTACCTCTCATATCTGTGGAGGAGGAAGGAATTTGTAACCAAAGAAGAACTAGAGATCATTATTGATCACAAAATAGATAATTTTGATTAAGTTAAAAAGTTTTTGTGCAAACAAAACTAATGCAGACAAGATTAGAAGGGAAGCAATAAACTGGGAAAACATTTTTACATTCAAAGGTTCTGATAAAGGCCTCATTTCTAAAATACATATAGAGAATTAACTCAAATTTATAAGAATTCAAGCCATTCTCCAGTTGATAAATGGTCCAAGGATATGAGCAGACAATTTTCAGATGAAGAAAATGAAACTATTTCTAGTCATATGAAAAGGTGCTCCAAGTCACTATTTATCAGAGAAATGCAAATTAAGACAACTCTGAGATACTACTACACACCTGTCAGATTGGCTAAAATGACAGGAAAAGATAATGACGAATGTTGGAGGGGATGTGGGAAGGCTGGGACACTGATGCATTGTTGTTGGAACTGTGAACGGATCCAGCCATTTTGGAGGGCAATTTGGAGCTATGCTCAAAAAGTTATCCAACTGTGCATACCCTTTGACCCAGCAGTGTTTCTATTGGGCCTATATCCCAAAGAGATCTTAAAGGAAGGAAAGGGGTCCACATGTGCAAAAATGTTTGTGGCAGCTCTTTTTGTAGTGGCAAGAAACTGGAAACTGAGTGGATGCCCATCAATTGGAGAGTGGCTGAATAAATTATGGTATATGAATGTTATGGAATATTATTGTTCTGTAAGAAACGACCAGCAGGATGATTTCAGAGAGGCCTGGAGAGAATTGCATGAACTGATGCTGAGTGAAATGAGCAGAACCAGGAGATCATTATACATGGAAACAACCATCCATAGTAAGCAATATGATGATCAATTCTGATGGACGTGGCTCTCTTCAACAGTGAGATGACTGAAATCAGTTCCAATTGTCCAGTGAAGAAGAAAGCCATCTACACCCAGAGAGAGGCCTGTGGGATCTGAGTGTGGACTACAACATAACATTTTCAGTCTTTTTGGTTGATGTTTGCTTGCATTTTGTTTTCTTTCTCAGTTTTTTTTCCTTCTTGATCCGATTTTTCTTGTGCAGCAAGATAACTGTATAAATATGTATACATATATTGGATTCAACATATATTTTAACATATTTAACATGTATTGTACTTACCTGCCATCTAAGGGAGAGGGTGGGGAGAAGGAGGGGAAAATTTGGAATAGAAAATTTTGTAAGAGTCAATGCTGAAAAATTACCCTTGCATATGTTTTGTAAATAAAAAGCTTTGATAAAATAACATTAAAAAAGAAAAAGGGACATACATGAGATATATGGTAGAGATAAAAATGACAAGATTTGGTTAGTGATTATATGACATGTGGTATGAATGAAAGGGAATAGTCAAATATAATGCTAAGGTTGCCAATCTGGGTGACTGGAAAGAGTGAGTAACTATTAAAGATCCCAACAGTAAGAGAGAAGTTCAGAAGAAAGGTGGGCTTTGGGGAAAAATGCTAGTTCTGTTTTAGATGTCTATAGGACATTCATTTTCAAATGTTCAATAGGTGGTTCCTGATGTGGGATGATAGTTCAGCAGGTACCTGCAAAAAAATGATAATTGAAGCCATGGAAACTGATAAGATCACTGAATTAAAGAGTAGTCAAAGAAAAGAGAAGGCTCAGGATAGAACCTTGAGATTTACCCACAATTAGTGGACACTATGCAACAACGGTTGCACAAGAAGGATACAAGAGTACAGGGAGAACAAGACCTGAAAAAGGTGGAGAGATCAAAAAGGATGAGGACTGAGGAAAAAGTCTGTAGATTTGGCAATTAAAAGATTAACTTGTGTCAGTTGGTCAACTAGCACTTAATAAACATCTACTATGTTTTAGATTTTGTGGTAAGTACTGGGATACAAAGAAAGATAACAATAGTTTCTGTTTGCAAGAACTCAGTCTAATGGCAGAAACACATGCAAACAACTGTCATTGTTTATCTTTCCTGTTCAAAGAACACCAATGACAACATGAAGGTGACATCTTGATTTGGAAGTGAATTGGCTTTAAGTGAGGCTGAGCTGTGCAAAGTCATCGACCTCATTCTTTCCTCCAGAATCATCAGAATATAGTGGCAAGACAAGAGTCAAGATGACTGGTGATGGCCCAAAATGCAGTGGGCGACTTTGGCTTTTATAAATTGAGGTCTTTCCCAGGCACAAATAAGATATATTCAAAACACATTATGGGTAGTCTCACAGGGAATTCACTAAGATTAAAGAGGGAGGGAATTCTTGAAGAAAGTGGGACTTCAGCTGACATGTGAAAACAACCAGGGAAACTAGGAAGTGTAGCTTAGAAGGGAAAGGGTTTCAGGCAAGAAAATGCTTGGAGTGTGGGCTTGGAATGTAATGTGAGAGGATGGAGCCAGGGTCACTAGCTCATGGTTTATTGAGAGGGGACCAAGGTGTAAGAAGACTAGAAAGGTAAGAGGGATCAGGTCATCCCTCAACATCAAACAGGTTTTTAAATGTAATTCTGAAAGTAATTAGAGTTTATTGAATAAGAAAGAGACAAGGAGACAGTAAGAGAAAGAGAGAGAGGCAGTGAGATATACAAATACTGATAAGAGAAAAAGAGAGAGAGAGAGAGAGAGAGAGAGAGAGAGAGAGAGAGAGAGAGAGGGTGGTGGTTGTGGTGATGAGCTATATTGATTTCTGCTCTATATGGACTTTGGGGATTACTCAGCCTCCTATACTGAAAGTAATGAATATTTTTGTCTGCTTCATCTTCTCCTATTCAAATCCTACATATCCTTCAAGATCCTGATTAAGCCTCTTCTCTTTGGTTCACCTTTATCTTTCTTTTCTCCAAATTCCTCCTATATTACAACAAGTTTAGCACATAATTCCATACTATTTTCTAGAATAGAATTTTGGGCATTAGCAAGGAGGTAGGTAATGGTGAGAATTTTTTGTTGGGAGAAAGGACTATTGGTAGTGACATTGCTTTCTACTACTCATAAAATCATTACTTCTAAGTGGTCACTTATTTATCCAATTGGTAAAGTAAGCTTCATCTTGTTATAAACATGTAGACAAGTGAAGAGTGGGGAATCTTCTGAGCTCTCCATCCATAGTAAGCAAAGATTTGTGGGAAGAGGAGATTAGTTGGAGATAAGTGAATAAACAATACTTGTAAATTTTCTTTTTATTTTGAGGAATATCATGCATTGTCTGTGTATTTTTACCATTGCTGTGAGACCTGACCAGCCCTGAAGTCAGGAGGACCTGAGTTCAAGTCTGGTCTCAGACACTTAACAGTTCCTAGCCATGTGACCCTGGGCAAGTCACTTAAGCCTAACTGCCTCAGGGGAAAAATATTTTTGTAACTCAACTCAATCCTATCCCAACAACTGAAAGGGGAAAACCCCAACAATCCACAAACAAATAACAACAACTGAGAGCACAAGTTCTATTGAGAGTAGACTAATATGTGGAAAGCCCATTGATTTTTTGAAATTTAAATTTGTATTGATCTTTTGTTTTTGTATCATCTTCATCTGCCAATGTGCTTTCTCTTCCCTTTCCTATTTCTTCCTTAAAGCAAAAAATAAGACCAAAAAAGTTGAGTAAAACCAATACTTGAACTAAATATGACTCTATATAAAGACCACACACTCATAAACTATCAACTCTGCTAAAAAAGAGGGAGGGATTGTCTTTCATAGTTCTATAATTTTTTTAACATGCAGTCTGGGGGTTTTAGAGTTTTTTTCTGTTTACATTTTTGGATCCATTGTGTATATTGTCTCTTTAGTCCTGAATTTTTAACTGCAATTTATCTGTTTTCCCATACTTCTTTGTGTTTTTTTTATTAGCCATTTCTTATAGTACAATACAATTACACCTATATGGCACATTTTGTGAACCCCTTCCCTAATCAGTGAATATCTTTGTTCTCCATTTTTTTGTTATTACAAAACCGGTTTCTATAAATATTTTCAATGTAACTAGGACATTTCTACTTATTGGTCTCTTTGTGGTTATCAACATGTAACTAAAGGAAAAAAAAAACAACCTTAGAAATAATTCTGTTTTACCTTTTGTTGATATATAATTGTTACAAATATTAGAAATTATGTTAGAAGTATAGCAATTTATTCTACAACAGTGGTGTCAAAATGAAGTAGAAATGGGGACTACCAATCTAGACATAAACACCCCTATGGGCTCAATATTGATTTAGTCTTAAAATGTAATATTATTTATTATGCTTACATTGTATTTTAATTTATTTTGATAAATGTTTTCCAATTACATTTTAATTTGGTTCAGGCTGCACTCCAGACTGTTGTGGGCTAATTGCAGCCAGTGGTCAATGAAGCTGCATTTTTGACACCTCTGCTGTACAATATTACTGACAGTTGGTTATCTAGTACCTACTTAAATATATCAAGTGATGGAGAACATATTATGAATTAGCTTAGCCACTTGTTGAACTCAATTATTACGGTGCTCTTTCTTGCAACAAGCCAAATTCTAACTCCCTTTAACACCCTTTATCCTCCCATTTATTGGCAGTAGATTTATTTCCTAGAATAGTGCAAGATAAGTCTACTTCTTCTATATGTAGGTCATTCAAATGTTTGAAGATATCTAACATGTCCTCCTAAATTTTCTCTTCTTTAACAAGATCACTACACTGATAGATCAGAGATGTTTTGCAGTCATAGTAAATATTGATTCCATAGATCAAGATTAGAAAGTATTTCATTGAATAAATCATGGTATTCTTTTAGATAAAATGAAGAAATGTGGGCTGAATAATACAATGAAAATTATTTGAAATTTTTTGAACAATTGGACTCAAAGAATGTTGATTAATAAGCTTATAGCAAACTAGCCATACAATTGTATACATAGACTGTAGTGTCCAAGTTTGGGTCCTGTTCAACAGCTTTTTTTTAAATGAATAAAAAGGTAGATATAGATAGAGTATTTGTTCAATTGGTGGGCAGCACAAAGCTGTGAGGAATAACTGACATAAGATATAATAGAATTCAGACTGGAAAAACTCTTGGTAGGCTGAAATGATGAGCTTGACCTAAAATGATGGAATTTAATAGGGATAAATGTGAAATCTGTTTCAAAACTCAAAATAGATTTTACATTTATTTCTGTCCAGTGAGGTGTAAAATAGCGTTACATATCTTTTACTTAAGGTGGTCCACAGTGTTTGCAACTGACCTTGTGTTAATTAGAACAATCCCCAGTACACTAAAAACCTTCTAAGAAAAATCCATTGTAATGTAAAAGGAACAGATCTAGCCATTCTCACTACCAAATCCAACTGAAGTAAAAATGCCTATCATTAGCTTGACATGGAACTGACCTGGCAGCCCTTTTGAGTGAATCCAGTAAGACAGGTGCTACAGATGGACAGTGAATGGGCCCAGGATTAAGCAGTAGGTGGAGAGTGGGCTACACCACATTTAGGAAACTGCACAGTGCTTTCAGTCATCTCAGAATGATTGCTGCTACCAAAGCCTTTCTTCTTCTTTTTTTAAATACTAATATTCTCTCAGCTATGCTGTGAATCTGAACAGCATGAAACAGCAAGAACTCAGAGGAATTGAAATTAGTGGTCTATAGGCCATAGAAAGATACATGGTGGGTATAAGTCAACAGCAACGTAGGCCCAGTGATGGAGTGTAGAAGATGCTGTCAGGGACTAATTTGAGCAGCAAGGGCAATGGATTATTTATGTGTCAGGAATGAGAGGCATCAAATGGATGGCCTTAAGGTGAGAATGGTGCCCTCACAACATTAAAAGAACTAGAGGAAGGTCTCTAGCCAATTGTGAAATTTTGGGGGAATTTCTGAAAGCTAAGGATGGGAATGACATAGGGTGAAGAGATATGGAAGGGTTGTGATCCGTGCCAGTAAAGGGATTGCTCACACTGATTCAGTGTAAAATCATAGATTTGTCTAGCTAACTAGGGAAATAGAGCAGCCTCTACTAAAATTCTAAAATTTAAGTTTAGGAGAGTGAAACTATGTTTCATAACAGTTTGTATGAAAAAGCTCTGGATGTTTTGAGGAGTTCTGAATAAACTTGAAATCTCAGGGTGGCAATTGCATCAGAAGGAGGTTTGGCAGATCATACCCATGATCATGCTGGCTCAGCAGAGATGAACTGGTTTGGGAAGCAAAGGAAAGTATACTTTAAATAAGTACCTTCTATATCCCAAGCACTGCCTTAAGCGCTTTACATATTTCATCTGATTTGACCCTCATAACAACTTTGAGAGATGGGTGCTAAATTTGTCTCTCTTTCCCTTTTGCAGTTGAGAAAACCAAACTAGAGGTTAAATGAATTGTCCAGAGTCACACAGCTAATAAGTGTTATAAACTGGATTTGACTTTAGACCTATATATATATATATAACTATATAACCTAGCAGCTCCTAGAGAATGTAATCTGTGAAGAATGCCACACTGAAATTTTGAGAAATTAGGTTGTGTTAGGCAAATGGTCAACCCCTAGATACCTTTATATTTTTCTTTTTCTGCCTAATATTGTATCAACTTCCTGGTCTTGAATACATGTTTTGCCTACCAATCTTTCTATTTGTTTCAGTCATTTAGATTTCTACTCTCTGAAGACAACCTTGTACCAATCTCCTCTGGCTTTTCTATTTACACTCACCTCATGACATGGCTTCTCACCTTTATTATCCCAGGTGGATTTTGGTCTTACTCTTCTTTTGCTCAAGTGCTTATCTGATCACTAGCCTTATTTTGGGTAGATTGCAGCAATTGTAAACTCAAATCAAATGATTTCTAAAAAAAAGTTAAAAGGACCTCAGCCTCCACTAATAGAAGTGCAAAGTACATATCAAGTATGATAATAGTCGCTCTGTACTCCACAGAAGTCCCAGACTATCATAGATTTTGTTCCTTTTGTGAGTCAAACTATCTTTCAAGAATTCTAGATTCCCTGGTTTGAGAAAGGTAACAAAATGAAATGTTTCCAGAGGAAGATGAGGGATCTGAAAACTATCCTTACTAACTGGCATAGTTGAGTTATTTAGTCTGGAAAAAGTCTTGTCCAGAAGGAAGAAGATTAGTAGTTTTTAAAAATTTGAAGGGTTATTCCCTTAAACAGGGATTATTAGACTTCCTGTCTAGAGTGAGGTCAAGGTTTGGTTGGTGAAAGTAGATTTGGGCTCATCATATGAAGAAACTTCTAACAATGAAAATCATTCATCCTAAAATTGAATAAGATGTCTTGTGAGGAAATAAGTTTCCTATTACTAGATGTTTTCAAGTTGATGTCTGCTGTCAGGTATATTGTAGAGATTATTTCTGTATAGGCTGGAATGTTGGGTTGCTTAACTTTTAAGATACTTTCCAAATCTCAAAGACTCTTTCTCCAGGCTTATGAAATAACAGGCAACAGTGCCTTCCTTATTACTGGGTGAGATAAATTTTTAGCATTAAAATGGAGATGTGGCCTTTATAGCAACATCACCAGAGAGTAGGCAAGCTAGCCAAGTTGCTCTAAGGAGAGACAGGAGAAAAATAGAGAAAAGGAGAGGAAAGACTCTCATATCCACCTTCCTCTAGATCTTGGGAATTGGCCAAGACTTGGGATCCATGAGCTCAGTGAGTATCAATCAGTAATACCCAGGTCATTGGCCCTGGTTATAAACTGACCTCTTGGCTATCATTCATGGGAGCAACCCTACGACCTCTGCTGACTTTGGTATTTGCCTCTGCTTTTGTTGCAGCTCTTGTGGCCATAGGATCCACTCACGCTACTCAAGACCAGAAAAAAATCCTTAGAACCCAAGTCCTTGGCATTGTTAAGTAGCTCAGTATCAGAGAGAGATGTAGTTATATCAATTAAAATGTTCCTCAAGAAGAAATATATTTGTATATCAACTTTATCTCCTCATTGCATTTCAGCAAAACTGGATTATTTGCCTTCTGGGCCACTGGGTCTTGACTACTATGTGGATACATCCTTCAGACCCATAGGCATTGCTGTCTACTCTGCTGCTTTGCCCTCTGGTTCATTAGCCTTACCATCTTGCTCTTCTGTTGTATCCTAAGGATTATAGAGACTTTTTCTTCATTCTCCAGCTGACCCTCCTATATATTTTGTTTCCAACATTAGAATGTGAGGTTATTAAGAACAGGAACTGTCTTGCATTAATATTTGATCCTCCTTAGTGCTTAACAATTTTTTTTTACCAATAGTCCTTAATAAATGCCTTTTCATACATTGATGTATACCACCAAGATACTTCATTATCTCAGTTACAAACACATGTGATAGTTGTCAATATCCCTCCTAAACTGAACACAATGTACAGATATAATAGTAATGCAGTCAGTAAGTATATTATCTCTCTTCATATTTTATTTTACTTATTTGTACACATGTTGCATATTCCCTAGAATAAATTAATCAACCCACATTTATTAAGTGCACTGTGCTAAATACTAGGGATACAAAGAGAAGCAAAAGGTAGTCCTTGAGCTCAAGGAACTTGTAATCTAATAGTTGGGACAACATGCCAACAAAACAGAAGGCTATCTTTGGGATAAATGGGAAATAATTGACAGAGGGAAGGCAATAATATTAAGAGGGATTGAGAAAGGCTTTCAGTAAAAAACAAGATTTTAGTGAGATTTAAAGGATGCCAGGGAGGTCAGTAGTTGGAATGGAAGAGGAATGGAAGAAGAATATTCTAAACATAGGGGACAGCCAGACAAAATGCCCAGATCTGAGAGATGGAAAAAGCCAGGAAGTCAGTATCACTCGGAGTCTATGCTGGGGTGAAAGACTAGAAAGATAGGAGGGGGGCAGAGTTTTTTCTCTATCTTTGCTTTGCTGTAAATTCAATTATAGTATCTTGTTCATGGAATTGGCCTGTCAAAGTGACCTTGGATAGACATTTTTAATCTGCTTTCTGAGTCATCACCATGGCACATCACCTTGACCTCTTCCATGTATAAGGCTTTTTTGTTTTTCTCCCATCTTCTTAACTCTTCTTCTTCAGTTCCATCAGAAGCTGTTTCCTCTCTCTTCATGTCATTTGTTAGCCCTTGAATCAAGATTGCCCAATATGGATGTTTCAGTCAGTTTGGGCACTAACCTAAAAGAAAATCTAGTTGAGTGATCCGGGTTGGTTTTGGAATTAGTGTCAGGGTTCAAATTATGTCTTGTTACTTAGTTCCTCTGTCACCAGGGATAAGCTCTTAACATTTCTGAGCCTCAATTTTTCTCATCTGTGAAAAATGAAGGAATTGTGCTAGACAGTCTTTAAGGAAGGTCTTGTCCATCTTTGATTCCATGATTATAGGGAGATAATGTAGTGCAGTAGAAAGATTATCGAAATGAGAGTCAGTATTTCTGTTTAAATCCTAGCTCTGTTGTTAGATTACTTCATCCTTCTGAGTTTCAGTTTTCTCATTTTCCCAATGAGAAAATCGATTTAGAATGACCTCTAATGTCATTTCCAATTCCACATTCTATAATTCTACATCTATTATATGCTATGGGCTTCAGTCAGGTCTCTTGGCTCATACCTGTCCTTAATCTGCAGCTGCTTTCACCATCTCTCTTTTTTCATGTAATACGGGAGATTATTTCAAAAGGTAATGACAAATATACAAATTTATACATCCTCAATACTGGGAAGCATAATCCTCTTCCCTCCTTGCATCATATTAGTCTCTGGGGAGGGGAAGAGGATTAGGTTTTATAGCCTAACTCGCTTCCTTTAAAAGAAAAGTCCCAGTTGACAAGTTCAGTACTCCCTCCTCATCCCCAACCTCTCCCAACTTCATCACAAGTTCTCTGGTTTCTCAGGTTTTCCATGCTAACCTAATTGTCTATAATATTCATCCTCCAGTCTCAGCTTCAAGGTCACATTGACTCAAACTCAGAGTCCACCAGAAACTGAGGACAAACAATGCAGAACAGAAACAAACACCACTGGCTCATTTTTACATAGGTAAAAGAGAGTAGAATGTAAACTCTTTGGCCATTTTCTTTTTGTCTTTGTTATCTTTGCTGAACAAAGGGTCTTGCATCTAGAAGGAGCTAATTGAATTGAATGGTTGATAAGACTGACCAGCATAGAGCATGACAGGATGATCACTTTCCATGATTTGTGTATCACCAGAGAAACATGATCTTCTCTGAGATGACTTGCTCTTTCAGCTTACCTAATGAATGATGGCATAGCAATCCTGTTCACATACATTGTCAGAATGAGTTTAATTCCCTTAAAGTCACTGGTGCAGAGCAATTTTTCTTTACCCATCAAAACATTGAGGATGTTGAAAGTCCTACACATGACTAAAGTTTTAGTTATATAAATAGAGTAAAATTAGATGTTGCTGAAAAATTCCATTCTTTTTTTTTAAACTTTTTTTTATTTTATTTGCATAACATATGTGTGGGTAATTCTTCAACAATAACCTTTACATACATTTCTGTTACAAATTTTTCCCCCCAGCTCCCCATCCCTCCCCTAGATGGCAGGATATCCACTACATGTTAATTATGTTAATATATTGGCAAATCGAATATATGTATACATATTTCCAAACTTATCATTGTTGTGCAAGAAAAATCTTATCTACACAAAAAATATATCAGATAAAGGAAACACAATGTAAACAAACATTAATCAAGGAGTGTGAGAATGTTATGTTGTGGTCCACATTTCACATCCCTATCTCTGGGTGTCTATGGCTTTCTTCAGTGAACAATTGGAGGTGGTTTGAAACATTTCATTGTTGAAGAGAGCCATGTCCATCAGAATTGATTGTCATATAGTACTGTTGTTGCCGTGTATAATGATCTCCTGTTTCTCCTCATTTCACTCAGCATCAGTTCATGTAAGTCTCTCCAAGCCTCTCTGAAATCATCTTGCTGGTCATTTCTTACAGAACAATAATATTCCATAATATTCATATACCATAATTTATTCAGCCATTCTCCAATTGAAGGGCATCTATTCAATTTCCAGTTTCTAGCCACTACAAAAGGGCTGCCACAAACATTCTTGCACATGTGGGGCCCTTTCCTTCCTTTATGATTTCTTTGGGATATAAGCCCAATAGAAATGCTGCTGGGTCAAAGGGTATGCACAGTTTGATAACTTTTTGAGCATAGCTCCAAATTGTTCTCCAGAATGGCAGTATCCGTTCACAGCTCCACCAACAATGCATCAGTGTCCCAGCCCTCCCACATCCCCTCCAACATTCATCATTAACTTTTCCTGTCATTTTAGCCAATCTGACAGGTGTGAAGTGGTACCTCAGGGTTCTCTTGATTTGCATTTCTCTGATCAATAGTGATTTGGAGCACCTTTTCATATGACTATAAATAGTTTTAATTTCATCCTCTGAAAATTGTCTGTTCATATCCTTTGACTATTTATTGATTGGAGAATGGCTTGGAAAAATTCCATTCTTTTGATTCATCACAGGCAGAATGATGAATATAGGAATATGTTTAGAAGGATTGTACATGTTTAACATATATTGGGTTGATTGCTGTCTTGGGGAGATGGGGAAGGGGGAAAAATTTGGAATACAAGGTTTTGCAAAAATGAATGTTGAAAACTATCTTACCTATATTTGGAAAATAAAATAGTATTAAAAAAAAAAAGAATTGGTTTTAACCATGTCGCCTCCTACTTAATTAATCACAATGGTTCCCAATTACCTCCAGGAACAAATATAAAATTCTTTAAAAAAATCTCTCATAACCTGGTTCTTTCTTACCTTTATCCCCCTCCACATTCTCTATTACTCTGTGACAACAGACTACTTGCTATTCTTCACATAGGACATATCACACCCACCATATTGTTGTCTTTTCACTGCATGTCTCCCATGCTTAGAATAATCTTCCTCTTTACTTTCACCTCCTGACTTCCATGCTTTAAAACTCAGCTCAAATCCTTTCTGTAGGAGACCTTTTCTAGTGTCTTCTTCCTGCCCCTTCCTCATTTCTCCTTAAAGCCTTCCCTCTAAGATAACTTCCACATAATTGTTTTATGTTAGTCCTTCCATTCGAATGTAAACTCCTTGAGAGCTGAGACTTTTTTTCTTTCAATTTCCAGTGCTTAGCATACTGCCTAGTATATAATAAAGACTCAATAGATATTTGTTGATTGACTCTCCGACTTTCTACTTTCCGTAGCACCAGTTGACTACTCTCTTCTGGGTACTCTCTTTTCTGTAGGTTTTCAGAATATCTTTCTCTCTTTGTTTTCTTTCTCCCTGTCTTCATTCTTTCTTAGATTATTTTACTGTATTATTATCCAAATTCTATTTTCAAACTGTGTTCTGGAACTTCTCTTCTCTCCCTACAGTGAGTCTCTTAGTGATCTTAGTGATTCCCATGATTCTCATGAGTTTCAGATGACTCTCAGATCTAGGTTTCTCTCTTAAGCTCCAGTCCTATATAATCAGTTATTTATTTGACATTTTCCATTGGGTTTTCCATAGCCATCTTGAACTCAACATACACAACACAAAATTTATTATAATTATCCCTAAAAATATCCCTTTTCCAAAGTCCTTATTTCTGTTGAGAGCATTACTCACCATTTAGTCAACCCTATTCCCAACCTCATAGCTATCCTTGACTTCTAATTCTACATATTCCACATATTCATTGCTGAATCTAATTAGTTCTTCCTTCATAACATCTCTTGCATTTATCCATCCCCTTCTCTTCATTTACAGACTGCCGCTTAGTTCAGGTTCTCAAAACTTCTCAATTGGACTGTTGCAAGCCTTCTAAATAGTCTCCCTTACATAAATTGTTCTCCCCCCTAATGTATTCTTCATATAGGTACCTATGTCCTATTCCAGGGCACAAGTCTGATGCTGTCTGTCTTTGCTTAGAAAGGTACAATAGTTGCTCATTTCCCTTAGGATAAAATATAAATTCTTCATTTTATGTTTAAAACCACTCACAATCTCTCTCTCTGTGCAAGCTTTTGGGGCTTATTATATATGCATCCTTTTCATAATTCTACATTCTTTGCTGTTCCTTTCACATGACACTTCAGCTCCCATATCCCTGCTTTTGCTTTCACTGTTTCCTCGTGAAACTCATATTTTTTATCTCCATCACTTAGAATTCCTAGCTTTATTCAAGGCTCAAGTGCCACATTCTATATGAGACTTTTCCTTAAACAAACCTCACTTACTTGTGTCTCACTAACCCCAAACTGACATTCTGTGTACTATATATATATGTTTTGTATTTGCTTCTAAGCTTGAATGTTGTTTTCTTCAATAGAATATAAGCTCCTTGTTGTATCCCTGGAATCTTGCACATTGTATGGCACATGATAAGTATTTAATAAATGCCTGTAGATTGGTTGACTGATTATTAGCATCCTTTCACTAGACCCCACCAAGCTGGGAGATACCACAATAACATATTGGATGATTATTACCTGGGTGATCTTAGACAAAACATTTAATATCTGTGGACCTCAGTTTCCTCACCTATAAAAAGATGGAGCTGGGATGCATGTCCTTTTATATTCCTTCCAGGTATAAATCAATCATCTTATGATTCTGTGAGAGATTAGAATCCTGAGGGATAAAGATAATTTCTTTTCTCTATGAAGAAAAATAGGAAAATAGTTGTTATTTTAAGTTAGTCAGACTCCACAAGACTCTAGGGGGTAAAACAACCTCAAGAAAGTAAGTAGATGTGCCTCTACAATCCAATAAAAGTGACATAGAGTTCTGGAAAGATGAGGATTATCCCAGATCTTATAATGTGCTTCCTATTCAAAATTTCAGAAAAGTAATGAGCTAGATTGGAAATTCTCCACAGAAATGATATATTTTAGTTAGAGATTAGTGCAAAGAAAAATGTAATTATTTTTCCCATCCAAGTTCACAGACCTCTCCCCCTTGAAATTTACAGACCACAGGTTCAGAATCCCTGACTTAGAGAAATAAAACTCCAAAAGAAAGGTTCCTACTTTATTGAGACATTTAGACCTCTTCAGCCTTTGCATAAACTGGGAACTCATAGATATCACTTCTATATTTCAGATAATAATTGGTGTATGTGCATGTGAGTATGTGTGCTTGTGTGTGTACATGTGTTGGGGCTTGGTAATGGTCTGGACGGTTGATTTTATTTAGGTTTTTTAAAGGGTGCTTAAGTGAGATCCTGGGAGATCCTTGGAAAAAAATAACTTTTTATTCTCCTTCCTGATCTCTAGTGTCTCTCCTCACATCCAGATCCCTGGCTTTAAAGAAGATCTTAAGGCCTCAGTAACTTTTCTTCTATCTTCCAGCTAGGGTATGGATAAAGGGACAGAGTTAGCTCATCAGAAAAGAGTCTCCCTAGCACTGACTTCTAAACCACTGGGTTTAGATGGAACTAGTTGGAGCAAATGCCACATTTGTCTCTCTTGAAAGTATGTGGCCTTTCCTTCATGCACTTTCATTCAACCATTTAATTCTTATGCTTTCTCCTCCCTTTCCTTTCCCCCTTTTCTCCCTCCCCTCTCTCCTCTTCTTCCTTCTCCTCCTTTCAAGTCTATTTGCTCTGTGCACATCAACAACATCATTTATAGACACTGTCTATATATGAGAAGTCCCTTCTGAAAATTTTGCATGAAGGGGCTGCTCCTCTGTGAACTCAGCTACTCTTCTCTCATTTGGTTTGACACAGACAACTCATTCAATTGTATATAATTCCAGGATTGATACCATACTTCCTGACACTGATACAGCCATATGCTCTTCTGGGATGGCTTTGACCTATCAAAAAGGTTGCAGAATGCTTTGGAGTTTGCCAGCCCTGAGGACTGATTTCCAAAACTATGTGAGAAATGCTTTGTAATATTTTTGTTAAGAATTTCAGTGTTCAGGAAGGCTGCTTTTTCAGAGTTAAGTACTGGGAGAATAAATTAATGAGAAGGAATTTTTTCACACACTTACCAAAACGTACATATTTGAAGGAATACCTTTGGGAAAGATGCTTTATTGTTCCAACCAGTCTTGCAATAGCCTCTAGAGCCTGCAATATATCCTTTTGATCCTCCTCAATAGGGGGCAAATATTTCTCTGTTAAGCAGAGATTTAATTTCCTGAGGTAGCTAAAAATCACAGAAAGACAAGCCTAGTGAGTTAGATGCGTGATGAATCTGGGGGTTATAGGTTCTTGGCCAAAAGCAAGATGTGACTATAAAGCAATGAGAATGTTTTTCTTGTATGCCTTGTAAATTGGCTCTGCCAGGCTTCCTCAGCTTGCCTGCAGTAGCTCAATTCTCATCATTTCTAAAGTATGAATTTTGAAGCTCCCAATGGAATTCCAGCAGTGTATGTATGAAGAGCTCAGCTCAGAACATGCCAATTTACAGCAAAGAATGAGAGTCAAGCTTAGTGGTTTTGAAGCAAAATTGTCATCATTGAGGTTTCTAAGAGCCAAGAAAGAGAATCACGGGTAATTTTCAACATGATTGAGAACTTGCTTGGCTCACTTGGGGAACAAAAAATAAATAGGTTTGATTTTATCCCTAGTGAAATAATCTTCATGAGATGGAATTATTAGCTCTTAAATCTCAATTTGCTGCCACATTTCTCAGCTTCATGGGTCTAATGAAAATTTCTGCTTCAGAAATGACTCAGCTGAAGAATCAGAGATAGAGTATGTATAACTTTGCTGGTGAGCAGGAAACATCATGGTTTTAACCTATGTGGTGTGAAAATCAGTTTCTTGGTTTTTCTCAGAGAAGTTATGGGTTTTGTTGGGTTGAACCTATCCCTCAGAAGTGGCTAAGTACTTTTTAAAAAAACCAGCATGTTTAAAAGCCAAGGGTGAGGAAATTGTCACCTGCCTACAAAGAACCCTTCTTTGAATCCTCTTCTCACCCTAGTTAGAAGTGGTCTTTCCCTCCTTTGAATGTTTATACAATACTTTGGCACTTCACAAATATTATTTTATCCTCATAGAAACCTTGGTTAAATGTTGCTATCACTCCCATTTTACAAATGAGGAAATTGAAACAAAAGTAGTGACTTGTCTTGGGTCAGATAACTTAGTTTAAATTTGAATTTACATCTTCCTAACTCCAAGTTCAGCACTCTTTCCATTGTACCCCAAGCTATCTAATGGAATTATGGGACATAAAACTGAATGGCTATCTTGAGTGCTAAGATAAGAGTCTGGATTTTATTCTGTAGATAATGGTAAGTACTGAAGATTCTTGAGGAAGGGAAAGATGTTATAAAATGAGGTTTAGAAAACTTTGCAACTGAAGCTTTTTTTGTGACAAGGCAGTTGGGATTAAATGATTTAGCTAAAGTCACACAGCTAGTAAGTGTCAAATGTAGGAGGTTTGATTTGAATTCAGGTCCTTCTGACTCTAGAGCTGGTGCTCTATTCACTGTACCATCTAGCTGCCTCTACAGCTAAACATTTTTGAGAGAGGCTTTTATCAGATCCAGAATTTACACGTTGGTTTCTCTCAGACCCTACTTGTTTACTAAATTGAAAGGTTTCTTTCAGTGAAATTATACTCATGCATCATACTTAGATTTAGAACTGGAAAGGATCTTAGAAGTCATTGAGTTCAATCTCTTCACTTCTGTTTTATAGATAATGAAACTGATGCCCAGAGAGTTGAGTAAATCACCTAGATTAAATAGCTTGCCCACCCAGCTAATAATGTCTGGAGCAGGTTTTGAATCTAGGTCTTCCAGATTCAAATCCAGTGCTCTCTTTCCACTGTAGAACACTCTCTCAGATACATCAAGCAGAATTTATATCATCAAATCTCAGAGTTGGAAGAACTCTTGGAGATTATTTACTTCAAGTGGTTATCTGGGTAGGAATTAATTCTCTTCAAAAAGTACTGCCTTTTTCATAACACTTTAAGGTTTCCAAAAATGCTTTATACACAGTATTTCATTTGATTGTCTCAATAGCACTCTGAGGTAGGAATCACAGACTGTTTATCCCTGTTTTATAGGAGAGAAAATCAAGATTTATCAAGGTTTATAAAGTTTTCCCATTGTCATTCAGTTAATAATTATTGGAATCAGGATTCCATCTCTAATAAGGCAATATCTGAGGAAAAGGAAGAATCTATTTTTTGCTTTTTATAGCCTTTAATAATAGCACCTATAACAATATAAGGGAATAGATTCTACGTTTTCACTCCTTTTATTTATCTATTTTTCTTTGCTAAGTCATGAATTTACTTCAGAGAGGCACTTTAAAAAAAACCAAACATCTCCTTGGTTTTAGATGACTAAGGTGGCCAATTAAAGACCATTAAGGAATTGTTTCCTATAATAGGTCTGATGTGAATGGAATTGTGTGGCAAGATCAGATTACTCTCAGTGGACTTGAAAACTAGCATCTCCCCTCCCCCTTCATGTTTATTTTTTTTTTAAATAAATTTACCTTCTCACTGATTGTATTTCAGTGTACACCAGCCATTAAATTGTGCTTTTAGATTGGTGAGATTGCCTAATTAGCTTCACACTCATTCTGGCATACTTTTCTCCTTTCCTTTTCCCTTGATGATTCTATAGAAATGTGAATCTCCTCTGGGTCAGTTATTACTGCTTTGAGGAAAACCGTGGCAATATGAGAAGCAAGCCAAGGTAATCATGATTCTCACACCTCTCTATTCGTGCTCCCAATGTCTCAGTTGTCACTGACTCTCAGGGATTACTTGCCCTTCAAGAAGCTACTTTACCAAGATTTTGAGTTAAGACTAGTTGCAAAACAGAAGTTGGGGCAGACTTTGTCATGGGAAGCTTGACCTAAATAGACAGTGGGACTTGAGCTTAACCAAAAATAAATTATATTAGTTAGCTGGAAGAGCTAGAAAGTCCATGTTGAAAGGGAATTCTTTTCTCAGCAGTCCATGGAACTTATACAAAAATTGACCATGTGTTAGGACACAAAAACCTCAAAATCAAATGCAGGAAGGCAGAAATAATAAATGCATTTTTTTCAGATCATGACGGAATAAAAATCACATGCAATATAAGGCCAGCAGAAAATAGACCAAAAACCAATTGGAAACTAAATAATTTTATCCTAAAGAATGAATGGGTGAAACAGCAAATTAGAGACACAATTACTAATTTCATTCAAGAGAATGACAATAATGAGACCACATACCAAAATTTGTGGGATACAGCCAAAGTGGTAATAAGGGGAAATTTTATATCTCTAGATGCTTATTTGCATAAAATAGAAAAAGAGAAAATCAATGAATTGGGCTTGCAACTAAAAAAGCTAGAGAAAGAACAAATTAAAACCCCCCAATCAAATACCAAACTTGAAATCCTAAAAATAAAAGGAGAGATTAGTAAAATTGAAAGTAAAAAAACTATTGAATTAATAAATAAAACTAAAAGTTGGTTCTATGAAAAAACCAACAAAATAGATAAACCTCTAGTTAATTTAATTAGAAAAAGGAAAGAGGAAAATCAAATTGTTAGTCTCAAAAATGAAAAGGGAGAACTTTCCACCAATGAAGAGGAAATTAGAGCAATAATCAGGAGTTACTTTGCCCAACTGTATGCCAATAAATTTGATAACCTAAGTGAAATGGAGGAATATCTACAAAAATATAGATTGCCCAGATTAACAGAAGAGGAAATAAATTACTTAAATAGTCCCATTTCAGAAAAAGAAATAGAACAAGTCATTAATCAACTCCCTAAGAAAAAATCCCCAGGACCAGATGGATTTACATGTGAATTCTACCAAACATTTAAAGAACAGTTAACTCCAATATTATATAAACTATTCGAAAAAATAGGGAATGAAGGACTCCTACCAAACTCTTTTTATGATACAGACATGGTACTGATACCTAAACCAGGTAAAACAAAAACAGAGAAAGAAAATTATAGACCAATCTCCTTAATGAATATTGATGCAAAAATCTTAAATAAAATATTAGCAAAGAGATTACAGAAAATCATTCCTAGAATAATACACCATGACCAAGTAGGATTTATACCAGGAATGCAGGGATGGTTCAATATTAGGAAAACTATTAACATAATTGACTATATTAATAACCAAACTAACAAAAACCATATGATAATCTCAATAGATGCAGAAAAAGCATTTGATAAAATTCAACATCCATTCCTATTAAAAACATTAGAGAGTATAGGAATTAATGGACTTTTCCTTAAAATAGTCGGTAGCATCTATTTAAAACCATCAGCTCGCATCATATGTAATGGTGATAAACTGGAACCATTCCCAATAAGATCAGGGGTGAAACAAGGTTGTCCACTATCACCATTACTGTTCAATATTGTATTAGAAATGCTAGCCTTGGCAATAAGACAAGAAAAAGAGATTAAAGGAATTAGAGTAGGTCATGAGGAAACCAAATTATCACTCTTTGCAGATGATATGATGGTCTACTTAGAGAACCCTAGAGAATCAACTAAAAAACTATTAGAATTAATCCACAACTTTAGCAAAGTTGCAGGATACAAAATAAATCCACATAAATCATCAGCATTTTTATACATCACCAACAAAATGCAACAGCAAGAGATAGAAAGAGAAATTCCATTCAAAATAACTATCGATAGTATAAAATATTTGGGAATATATCTGCCAAGGGAAAGTCAGGATCTATATGAGCAAAACTACAAAACACTCTCCACACAAATAAAGTCAGATCTAAACAATTGGAAAAACATCAAGTGCTCTTGGATAGGTCGAGCGAATATAATAAAGATGGCAATACTACCTAAACTAATCTATCTATTTAGTGCTATACCAATCAAACTCCCAAGAGATTATTTAACTGAACTAGAAAAAATAACGACAAAATTCATCTGGAAAAACAAAAGGTCAAGAATTTCAAGGGAATTAATGAAAAAAAATGCAAATGAGGGTGGCCTAGCTGCACCAGATCTAAAACTATATTATAAAGCAGTGGTCACCAAAACCATTTGGTACTGGATAAGAAATAGAGTAGTGGATCAGTGGAATAGGTTAGGTTCACAGGACAAAATACTCAATGACAATTGTAATCTAGTGTTTGATAAACCCAAAGAGCCCAGTTTTTGGGATAAAAACTCACTCTTTGACAAAAACTGCTGGGATCATTGGAAACTAGTCTGGAAGAAATTAGGCATTGACCCACACCTAACACCATATACCAAGATAAGGTCAAAATGGATTCATGATCTAGGCATAAAGAATGATATTATAAACAAATTAGAACAATGTAGGATGGTTTACCTCTCAGACCTGTGGAGGGGGAAGGAATTTGTGACCAAAGAAGAACTAGAGGTCATCATTAATCACAAAATAGATAAGTTTGACTATATCAAG
>JAJPUD010000034.1:1074806-1085641 GCA_023553655.1 Myrmecobius fasciatus
AAAAAAAGAACTTGGAGATAACTTGCCCCAAATTTCTCTTAAGTGACAAGTAGTGCTGTTGTTGTTTTCTTAATAAAGGAGTACTGAGATCAAATATTGATTGAGCTGATAAAACCAAATAGAAAGGTCTAAAGTATTTCCACAAAATGTATCCTCCAAGATTTTTCAAAAATAGTTATTCTCTGTTTCTTATGATTTACATAAGAATGAATGATATTGCTGTGAGGGACAGAAAACATTGTTCAAAACTGGCAAGTCTTTGTTTAGAAACTGGAGTACTTAAGTCACAGGTGGTGTTTTCATCATTATTACTAATCTAGGGCATGGACTTTAGACAGGAAAGTTAGAGATGGGAAGCAAAAGGTACTGTAACTCAAAGTGAGGAAGTAGGAAATGGAGTTGTGCCTTGCTCTTCCTCCCCATCTTTAACTATCTAATTATATTTATGCCATATACATATAGAAGCACATAAATATAAACATAGTAATATTTCATAATACATATTTTTCTCTTTTAAGGAGATCTTATATAGTCTATTCTGAGAGAAAGCCTGTATCAATTAGGGGTTGATCTGAACCAATTTTCTATGGTATTCTCTCTCTAGTCTGTCTCTGTCTCTCAACACACACATACACATATACACATACAGATACAAATACAACATACAGATGCTGGACTTCATCCTAATCAAAGTTTCTAGAAATTGTACCTTGCTTCGTCTGGTTAGAGATTGTCTAGAGTTGCACCTGTGACCAGAGCTTTACTTACCTACCAGATCTAATATTCTCTGTTTCTGTTATCCTAAAATTAAATTTCTAATGCTAGCTTCCCAACAAAAATACCAATATCTTATACCTGGTGAATGATTTTCCTGACCCCCCCCCAGAAGACATAGTACCGCCATGTGAAGGGTGCTGAACTCAAAGACAAGAAAACCTGGGTTCTAATTCCACATCTGGTACTAATTAGCCATCAAATCCTGGGCACAGATCCTTTAAATATTTAGGTGGTGACTCCAACAGAGCTTTAGAGTTCTGGGTTCTTTTTTAAGAAAATATAAAAGCACCAAGCTTGTTTTAAAAATCACATATTTATTATATTGAGCCCTTATTGCTTTCTCTATTCTGCCTTAGCTTGGTTGTTTGATTTCTCTCTGTGTGAATCAGGTCTCCAGATTATGAGGTCCTGACAGGTTTGGGGCTCAGAAAGAGAAGGTCATGGAAGGAGTTGGTCTTGGGCTGAATATGTAGTCTCTCCCTGAAAGTTACCTTCTGGACAGGGATTATAAGGGCCTCTGAGGTGATGGAGGCATCAGAAGGTAGCTTTCAGAATATCATATTTGGAAAGAACTTCAAAGGGCAGTGAACCAATTTCCAATGGAAATGTAAGAAGAACCACATAACTACAAGTTTAAAGTTTACGAGGGAAAGAGGAAAGAAGTCCTCTTGTAGACTGTTGTGAGAAGGATGCAACAACATGGATGGAGATAATGAATCTTAGAGAAGACAGTCTCAGCTTAGAGGAGAAATTTTAAAAATAGCAATAACCATAAGGGAAGTAGGCTGAGGTCTTCTTAGGGACCTACAGAGAAAATCAAAAATGGAAGGAGCAATTATCAGGAAGGTGGGAGTTGGGAGTCTAGAGGCTTGAAGAGAATTGGTACCTGATTGGATAAGAAGGAAGAGTTTCCTAATGATGTGAGTGTTCAGTTTTCCCAGTGCTGGAATGTGAATACAATTATCACTTCCACATTAAGACTTTCCCATTGTGGTTTCGATATATTGCAAGTCAACATAAAAATTAAATGGGAATATTTTAGGAGTTTTGCAGAAGCCACAAATTTAGAAACTCAGAAATGCTAAAATATGAACATGCTACTGTATAACATCAACCCAAATTTTACAATAAAGTATTGTCAATACTTCATAAAAGAAAAGAAACAATTCAAGCTTTTTCTCTGGTATAGAGGGAAGGCCAAAAAAGTTTATACAGATTTTCCAGATCTTGAGAGGTACTATGCCCTTACACCCCATAATGTAGAAGGCTTAACTGTACTTTAGAGAAAGTATTGTCTTTTTTTCCCCTTAGCATTGGCAAGATGTGCCTTAATTTAGGGAAGTAGGAATTATTTTAGGATTCTAATTGCACATAATAGAACATGCACAATTGGAGCCTAAGATAATGACTGCTGACCCTCTAAGTGAGCAGAGAAAACAAAATATTTTATAAAATTTCAAAGGGCTTCAAGTAAAAAAGAAAGACTACATATTTAAATTTGGAAATTATAGCTTTGGGAGGGAAATTGAGTAAAAAGAATTGTCAGAAATTTTTTTTTAGTAAAATTTATTTTAAACAAATAGAAAATAAGAAAAAGGAAAAACACACATTGCCATGTACAGAGCAGACCATAAGAAATATTAAATAATATAAAACAATAAATTTATATTTCACAAAAACCTATATAATAAGCCATTAATATAATAAATAATTAAATATAATAAATAATTAAAATAATAAATTGTTTTCAAAGCTGCCCAGCTTTTTTTTTTTTGCTTCCATGTTGATTTTCTCTTGTTTTCCCTTGTGTACTTTTTACTTCATCACCCCAAAGGCTACAATTAAACATGAATTTATATGTATATGTATATACACACATGTATGTGTATATGTGTACACACATACATATATGTGTACGTGTATATGTATACATATATGCACATATACACTTATATATGTAAGATTATGCTATACTAATTTTTTCCAATCATCTCTTTCTGAAGATGGATAGCATCTTCCTTCATAAGTCCAAGTCTTTCCATATTTTTCTAAATCACCCAGATCATCATTTTCTATACCACCACAATATTCCAATCCATTCACATCCTATCTCCCCATCTCCAATTTTCTTCATTCCTTCTATTCTTGACTACCTAGGTTTTATTTATATCAGAAAATTTTAATTTAAAATAATTGAAATCATTCTTTTCCACATTTCAACAATGTTCTTACCTTATAATATAATTTAAGGTCTGATACTGCTGAATCTACTTCCTTTATATCTTCCCCACTCCGGTTTCTTTAAAGTTTTCTAGACCTTTTGCTCTTCCAAATAAACTTTGTTATTATTTTTCTAACTCAGTAAAATAATATTTAGTAGTTTAATTGGGATGACATTGAATAAATAGTTTAGTTAGGTAGACTTGTCATTTAAAAAAAAAACTGTGTAGACTTTACTTACCCATGAACAATAAATATTATTTCAATTATTTAGATCTGAGTTTGGATAAAGAGTGATTTATGTTTATATTCATGTAATTCCTTTGTTTTGATAAGCATATGCTCAGGTATTTTATTTATTATGTCTAGGTATTTTAAATGATTTTAAAAAATACTGAATAATATTGCTAACACAGATTGTAGTTTCTCTATTTTTTACTTTCGATTAAATCTATTTTAACTAATTTTGAGATCATGATTATTATCTTTTTTACCAAATTTTATTCCTTTCCTTTATTAATCTTTGTATATAGTTATCATTTTTATAATTTCCTTGAAAGTAACATTTTGTTGAACTCAAATTTTAATATCTATGTCCATTTTATGGGTAAATTCATTCTATTCATATTGTAAGCTACAATTACTTGTGTATTTTCCTCCTTCCTATTTTTCCTCTCTATTCTTCTCCATTTACTCTACCCTGCCTCACTCCCCTGCATTACTTCTCTCTAACTTGCTTTCCTATCCCTTTTTTATATAAAGCTTTTTATTTACAAAACATATGAGTGATTTTTCAACATTGACCTTTGCAAAAACTTTTTTTTCCCCAAGCTTTAACCCTCCTTCCCCCCACCCCCACCCCCACCCCTAGATGACAGGTAATCTAATACATGCTAAATAGGATAAATTATATGACAAATACAATACATATATACATATCTATACAGTTATCTTACTGCACAAGAAACACCAGATCTAGAAAGAGAAGAAGAAAAAAAACAACCTAAGAAGGAAAACAAAATGCATGGAAACATTCACAGAAAGCGTTAAAATGCTGTGTTGTAGTTCACTCTCAGTTCCCACAGGCCTCTCTCTGGATGTATATGACTATCTTCATCGCTGAAGAACTGGTTTGAATCACATCATTGTTGAAGAGAACCATGTCCATCAAAATTGATCATCGTATAGTCTTGTTGCTGTGTATAATGTTCTCCTGGTTCTGCTGATTTCACTCAGCATCAGTTCATGCAAGTCTCTCCAATCCTCTCTGAAATCCTCCTGTTGGTCATTTCTTACAGAACAATAATATTCCATAACATTCATATACCATAATTTATTCAGCCATTCTCCAATTGATGGGCATCTTTTCAATTTCCAGTTTCTTGCCACTACAAAAAGGGCTGCCACAAACATTTTTGCACATGTGGGTCCCTTTCCCTTCTTTAAAATCTCTTTGGGATATAGGCCCAGTAGAAACACTGCTGGGTCAAAGGGTATGCACAGTTTGATAACTTTTTGAGCATAGCTCCAAATTGCTCTCCAGAATGGTTGGATCCGTTCACAGTTCCACCAACAATGTATCAGTGTCCCAGTTTTCCCACATCCCCTCCAACAGTTATCATTATTATTTCCTGTCATTTTAGCCAATCTGACAGGTGTGTAGTGGTATCTCAGAGTTGTCTTAATTTGCATTTCTCTGATCAATAGTGACTTGGAGCACCTTTTCATGTGACTGGAAATAGTTTCAATTTCTTCGTCTGAAAATTGTCTGTTTGCTTTCCTATCCCTTAACCTACCCACCCCTTCTCTCATCCTCTCCCCTAACTCTATTTCCTTACCCTCATTCTTTCTGAATTTAGAAGATACCCTTCTAGGTATCTATCTATCTATCTATCTATCTATCTATCTATCTATCTATCTATCTGTCTGTCTGTCTGTCTGTCTGTCTGTCTATCTGTCTATCTGTCTATCTATCTATCTATGTTGCTCCATCTTTAACCCATTCCTGAGAGAATAAGGTTGAACATTATCTCCCGACTCTCTACTAGCTTCTTCTATATCAATTTTTCTTTTTTATGCCTCATTTGTATGAGACAGTTACTCTTTTTATCTCTTCCTACATAGTTGTTTGGTGAAGGAAATTTGGAGAACCAAAAGTTTTCTGATTTATTTCACCATCTTTTCAGAATCTTCTCCTAGAATATTATTTTGGACTTCGTCATCATTGGGGAAATGGAGGTTTCCATGGGAAATTTCTGAATGTAGTCATGAAATGCTGGCTCACTGGGGATACTGGCATGGAGTAGATAATTTACAGAAGTAATTTGGTTGCTTGCATCCATAATACAGTGATGCTTCAGGAGAATATTAAAAATTTGTCAATTTATGAGCTCACAGCTCAACTGTCAAATGACTTGAGAAATGGGAATGACTTTTTGGGGATAAGCAGTGGGGAGGTAATAAAGCTTAAGGTGACTTGCTCAGGGTCATACAGTTAGTAAGCATTTGAGGTCAAACTGACTTCAGAGCCTATAGTCTATCCATTGCAACTTCTAACTATCCCAGATGGCTATGACTTTTGACAGGAATCAGAAGATCCAGGAAAGAGCAACTGCAGCAGCAACATGATGTTCTGAGATCATAGATCTTGATGGGGACTCTACTTCTATTTAAGGAAGAGGCTCAGCTCAGACATCTACTCATTTCTTACTTATTTGAACTACTCTGGGATTTCTCTGACTTCTCCACCATGCTCTTGTTTTGGGTATCTCTCCCTCCCCTCTCACATTTCACCTTTTTGTATATTGTCTTCTCCTATTT
Organism: Myrmecobius fasciatus; assembly: GCA_023553655.1. Lineage (NCBI taxonomy): Eukaryota > Metazoa > Chordata > Mammalia > Dasyuromorphia > Myrmecobiidae > Myrmecobius > Myrmecobius fasciatus. Next base: position 1,080,624 of record JAJPUD010000034.1, read on the forward strand.
AAATTATAAGTTTTTTGAAGGCAGAAATTTTCTTCTTTTTCCTCCTCTTCATCTTCCTCCTTCTCTTCTTCCTCCTCCTTCTCCTCCTTCTCTCACTTCTTGTTCAATTCCATTCAACAAACATTTATTAAGTGATTTCTATGTGCCAGGCACTGTTCTAGGGATTTGTGCCTCCTTAAATATCTTCTATTTATCTATTTCTATTTATGTTATATGTATTTATATACATACTTGTTTCTTCTGTTAGAACGTATTTATATCTTTGTTTTTTTGTGTTCCTTGTACTTAGTATGAGTCCTGGGACATAATAGGCATTTAATAAGTATTGATTGATTGACTGAATGCAGGTTCAAAGATGAAATAATGCTTGTTATCAAGGAGCTTACCTTCTATTGGAGGGAACCACAACAAGCAAGTAAAATAAATTGTCATTTCAGGGAAGGGGAAGAAATCTAACAATTAGAAGGATTAGGAAGAGCTTCATGGAGGCTTCATTGAGCTAAGCCTTTATCAGGAGCTAAGGAATCCACTTGACTTGGGATGGGATGGAATAACGATTTAGTAAGTGGCTGCCATATATCAGCCATTCTGCAAACTGTCTTACAAATGTTATCTCCTTTGGTCTTCACAACTACCCTGTGAGGTAGGTGATATTATTATCCCCATTTCACAATTGACAAAACTGAGGCATATAGATATTAAGTGACTCATCCAGGTTAGCAAGTATCCAAGGCTAAATTTGAATGCAGTTCTTCCTGAGTCCAGGCCCAGTGCTCTATCCTTTAAAGCACCTACCTGCCTTGTAATTACTTGCTCATAATTATATGAGTTAGTTAGGCAGAGCTAGAATTCAGATTTCATTATCATTATTTCACTATAGGAAATGGGAGAGAAAAATACATACTTGGATATGATACAATCTAAGTAACCAAAATTTTTGATTAGCTGGAATGGTCAGATTTAAACTCTTAAAATTAAGTCTTCTGGACTTCAGATCCAGAGCTCTATCCACTGTCCCACCTTGCTGCCCTAAAGTTGTTTATAGACAAAGGAGAAATAAGTGACTATAAGGAAAAATGATCAAAAGCACACAGAGATCTTTTGATAGGAAAGGTGTGAAAAGTTATGAGTTATTATTGGTTCACAAGGTACTTTATGTCAAGTAGTAGATGGACATCCCTGCAGTATTATAAAGAGAGATTCTGCTCACCCAGCAGAGAGCCTCTGGGATGGAAGAAACCTATCTGTTTATATCTGAGAGCCAAATAGGGCTAATCCACATACTGATTGCCTTGTCATCTTCAGAGCTCTAGACAGCCCTTCTAATGTTTTTTCAACCCTGGGAGAACAGACAGGATTTGAGACTTGTCCCAACTGGCTCTGTAATTGCCCAGGAAGAGCCAAATTCCTGACTAAGCTTGGCTATTACCTTTATACACCCAGGCTATGTTGGAATGAAGGTGCTGGAAAGACAGATTGACTCCCAGTAAGTATCCTTGTATTAGCACTGAGCCCTTGAATAGGAGAGAGCTGGGATAACAGAATAGCAGGATTTAGAGCTGGAATGAGCAGTCAGAGATTATCTAGTCCTGTTGTCTACCTTTTCCTTTTCCCCCTTCTTGCATTACTAACTTGCTATGTGATTTTAGGCAGTTTATTTAAGTTCTCTTTGTGATCCAGATTCTTCATCTATAAAATAAGGGATGAAAACACCTGCCTTATCAAATGTGAGAAGTGGGTGAAGTAGCATATAAACAAAATGCTTGAATAGTATAAGGAAAACACTATAGGAATGCAATGATTAGCCTACATTTCCTGCTCCATATAGAAGGTCTTATCTCATATTTACAGAGGAATTCTTGCAAACTAACTGTGGAGACAAATGTTCTTATACTTTATGAGAGCCTGGAATAGACCTGGGACAGTTTTTTTTTTGGAACAGTCCTCTTGCTACTGAAATTGATGGATCACTCCCATGGACAGGGGGAATTGGGATGCTGTGAAACACAGTGATTTTAGTGTTAGTCTCTCTCTGACAAAGCAACGACCTTGATAAACACAACACTGAACTGTGCTGAGAACATAGTAAAGACAGGAAACAGCTGCCATGGAAAATACCCAAAGGGCCCAAGATCTTGGGAGATTCAGGATCAGACATCCCAGCAACATGGGGAAAACATCTCCTCATCCAGTAAGGTCTCAGGAGCTAACCTGTAACAGCTCCTAGGGCTGAATAGGAGAGGAAAAAAGCCTTTCTGGTTTCCTTTCCACCATAAAGACTTCTTTTCTTTTTTCTTCAGTTGCAAGCATTGACTCTAAATAAATAATCACACTAACTTTTGATAGGGATTAAAATGTGGATCATGTGTAGATCTGGAGGAACTTACAGGATAGTTGGAAAGACAAGTCATATTCACCAGAGAAAAATAGTCCATCCAAGGCAAGAGATAATAACAACTTGGTAAATAAGACATTCTGATAGCAGCACATTCAGTCAAACCTTCCTGCCCCATTCTTTGGGGGCCAAATATGTTTTCTTAATGAACAAACTATGATCAACTGTGTTACTTTATGCATCAAGCATGTTGTCTGCATAACATAATAGGTTCATGGAAATTTGGAATAGAGGGAACTTGAGGTGGTCTAGTTCACTCCCTTCATTTTATAGACAGGGAACCTGAAACCATTCATTCTTGAGCTCCCCCATCTCCTCCCTTTTTCTTCTGCAATGTTTTATTTTTTTTTCATCTCATATTTTTTTATGTCTTCAGTCTCCTGAGGGCTCTCTGAGGATGGCCTAGTCTTGCCCACGGTTCTCAGAGTGAAAGAGGGTTTACTCATCCTGGTGCTATTTCATCACACATCAGAAGGTATCCAGTTTCAGACTTGTTCTCCCTTCTCTTTTTGGCTTTCTTTCTCTCCCTCCTTCAGCTTTTTCAGTTTCTGCTGATGTAACCTCTCTTTAAATTGAGGAAGGTTTGACTTAATATCTCGGGCTGCTTTCCTGCTTTATTGACAGCCAGACCTATTCATCATGGACTCTGGGACTCTGAAAGACAGACTGAATCCTCAGCACATTGATCCCTTTCATATTATCTGGATATTATTCAGGCTCCTAAGAAAGGCTCACCTACTATGTCAGGTCAGCCAGGAGGTCCAGCTGCTCTCCTTCCTGCCATGCCCAGGGTACTTCCTTCTGTATCATTGAATATACTGAATGGCTTTCCCAGTGGGGCAATCCTTCCACCTCTGCCCAGTACTTTGTGGGCCCTTCCAAAGCAGGCTCAGCATCTTGGCTTTGCCCTGTCTGTCTGTTAAGGAAGACAGATAAAGTCTTTATTTGTCCCAGGCAAATTTTGAATATTGCAGTCTGTGGGCTATAGCCAGCAGGAGCCATCCAGCCTTCCCCACCATATCTACCACATGACTTATCACAAAAGAAATACCTACATGCTATGGAGATTTTCTAAATTTAAAAAATATAGACATTAAAAATGATGTAAAACGTCTTTCATTTTGCCTTGGGCACTATGCTACCAGAGTCATGGCCCTGCAAATGCACAATTTGAAGACTAATTTTTGGATGATGAAGTTAAACCTCTATCTATCTATCTATCTATCTATCTATCTATCTATCTATCTATCTACCCAGCCATCTACTTATCACCTCCTCTCTCTATCATTTACCTTTCATTCATCTAACATTTACTTATTTTGACAGAGCTTTTATTTTCTGAATTTTAATTGATTTTACAAAAAGATCACTTTCACTTCCAAATCTCGTCCTCCCTCTATCTCAATCCAGAGAACCATCGTTTTTAATAAAAAAATTTCAAAACTAAGAGATACATAGTTTAGCAAAACTAACACATCAACCCTACCTTAACAGTTTATACAATGATCCATGTTTATAGTCTTCCCTTTCTGAAAAGAAGAGAGACATATTATCTTTTCTTTGTGGGCCCAACCTCAATCATTAAAGTAACATAGTTTCATTTGTTGTGTGGTCATTCTATTTATGTAGTTTTAGTTATTTTCTGCTTACTTCACTTTGTATCAGTTTGTATATCTTCTTCCTAAGGTTTTCTTTAAAAGTTATTTGTGAACCTAGAATATGGGGAGCACTTGGTTAAATACATTGAGGAGATACAATTTAGATAAGACTCAGATATTGCTCATGTGGAAGTTACATCTACAACATCTTAGGTCATAGAAATTCACTTAAAATGTTCAAATGTTATGACATCAATAGTTTCAGCATTTCCCCAGAGGAACATACACACACACACACACACACACACACACACACACACACACACGCCCCAAAGTATCAAAATGACTGACTCAAATAGCCTTCCTTTGCTCTTCTCAAAACTCCAGGGAGGCATGAAGGAGCAGTGATTCGGTGAAAAGAAGATTGGGAGTGAAGTAAAAGAAGAAGGGTTTTCTCATCTATAATCATATATTTCTAGAGAGGTTCATTTATGATTTTTTTCTTGTATCTTTTAGAAAAATCTGAACTCTCTAACAACACCAGATAAAATGAGTACTTCTATGAATCTTAATTACCTACAGCTTGATTTTTCCTTTTAAGTGTATAATGACTTCAGCATGTAACTTTCAAAGCTGTCCCGCTTGCCTGTGCTTCCTTCTGACTTTCCATCTGTTTTCTTCTGTACATTATTTTTATTTTTATTTATTTATTTTCTTTTTTTTTTTGCTTTTTGCTGAGGCAATTGAGGTTAAGTGACTTGCCCAGGGTCACACAGCTAGGTAATGTTAAGTGTCTGAGATCAGATTTGAACTCAGGTCCTCCTGAATTCAGGGCTGGTGCTCTATCCACTGCGCCACCTAGCTGCCCCTGTACATTATTTTTAAATGCTTCAATAACCATCTTTTCTTTTTCTTTTTTTCTTTTCTTTTTAGCAACTCTTTTGTTAGTTTTCTTCTTGTCTTTTCACTTCTTTGGAGAAAGGAAAAAGAAAAACAATAACCTTGTAAGAAATAAAGTCAAGCAA
>JAJPUD010000034.1:1085651-1130852 GCA_023553655.1 Myrmecobius fasciatus
CAGGTCTTTCATCCATGTTTTTCTTTACAATTTTAGCATTGTATAAATTGTAAGGGAAGTTCATGTATCACAATCTTGACAAGCCATGTAGTGCAGTGAGGAGATTCTGGTATGAGTCCCAAGTCTGTCACTTCATGGCACTGGCATGGTAACAAGTAATTTCCACCTTACTGAGTCTTAGTTTCCAGATGTATAGGAGCTTTAAAATGGGGTTAATAATATACTCCCTACCTACTCACAGAGTCATTATTAAGAAAGTACTCTTGTAAATCTTAGTGATGTAGTAGAAACTCCAAAAATAGTGTAGACCCCAATACTTTTCATGAAGCCCTAGACCACCTGGTCTTCGGAATGATGTAGTTATCTTATGAACGTAGCTATTGGGAATGATGTAGCACAAGCTTGGAGAAAGGGAGTTAGATCTGATATCTTTGTTCCACTAAGCTATCCTTCAAGGGCATCTGGTTTGTCAGTCAGAAGTATGGGCTACTACTTTGCATCTGGAATCAGATGATGTGCACATTTTGGTATCATGAAAGAAGAAAGGGGGTCATTGTTAGTGCCCATTACCAAACTTCCCACCAGTCTTGCTGACCCTAATTCCATGATGTCATTTACCCTGCTGTATTCTTTGTTCTGTATTCCCCAACTCTATCTCTGTTTTCCCTACAAAAATATCTGTTTGCACATTGTTCTTTGCTATCTTCCTCTTTTGAAATTTAGGCCACTTTAATTAGTGATACAATTATAATAAATCTTTGCCTCTTGACTTAGAAATGATCTAAGTTTACAATTCTTTTGGAACACTTCTGACCTGTCTGAAGCCCTGTTATATTTTGGGGACCCCTGAACCCCATTATGGTACTATCAAAATATGAGTTATTATTATTATCTGTCAAGTGGTGATAATAAAACCTGTTGTGTTTGCGAATGTTATGAGGTTCAAATGTGACCACTTTAAAATTAGTAAAATATTATTTAACATTTTTGCACCAAACTTGTGATTACACTAGTTCAGGGAGTTTTTGAATGAGAAAACTCCTTCTGCAAGTGCCGGTCAACCAACATCATCTCTGTAATTTATAATCTTAGAAAATTGCTTAGATATTGAGAGGTTAAGTGATTTTCCCAGTATCACATAGCTAATATGTATCAGAGGTAGAATTTGAACTCTGATCTTCCCAGCTCTGTAGCCAGTTCCCTATCCATTATACCATGCTGCCTCTGAAACAAAATATTAGGAATTATTATTATTGTTATTATTATTTACTTTGGAGACAGTTGGAGTTAAGATGAGCTACTGGAAGGAGAGACTGTTTTTTTCTCTTTCTTTATATTCCCAATGTTTTAGTCCAGTGTCTGACACATACTAAATCCTTAGTGAATGTTTGTTAACAGATTATTTAGTGAAAGTCTGAAAAATAGTTGAAGTAGATTTAAAGAGAATCTGGGAGAGCCTGGATGGTTTGAGGTGGCTAAAGGAAGAGGTTTTTGTGGACATTGCACTTTTCTATGAGTCAGGTAGACACGAAGTATTGAAGGTTGGAGGGATGTCAGAGACCATTTAATTCATTCCCCCATTTTATTGATGAAGAAATTAAAGTGATTGTGTAGTCAACTGCTTAGTGGCAGACTTGGAGTTTGAACTCATGTTCTGTGATTCCCAATTCAATGTTTTTTCCATTTCACTTACTTTGTCTCCTGTAATGATAATGTCTCCTTAATGGAGGTTTGTAAAGTACCCTTGGCCTGTGTTCCAGTCAGTGATTTCATTCTGTCCCTTCATTCCTCAGGGGGGTCTTCACTTTAATATATACTGGGTATATATTAAACTCAGTATACTGAGCCTGCTTTGCCCACGCTCCAGACCTTCTCAGAGGACCACATCCACATCTTATAAAAACCTTCTTGGTCCTTTCCCACAAATATTATGCTCATTAATTTGAAAAATTAGTTTTAAAAAATAGAGAAATGATTAATTAATCATATATATATATATATATATATAGCTTTAAGGTTTTTTTTTGTTTGTTTGCGAAGCATTTTATATATCATCTCATTTGAAATAGATTTTGGGAGAAAAGAATATAAAAATCAAGTGTTCATGGAGAAAAACTCATTTTAAGAGCCCAAGATTCCTCATTTTTCCTATTAAAAGTTTAAATCTTGGGATTTACTAATTAAATTGGTGGTAAAGATCTCTTTGTCATTGCTAACTGAAAAATGTACAATTCAATCTCAGAAGGCAACTTCTCAGGGATTCCTTCTTAAGGATGATGTGGGTCAAAGTACAGTGGACAAGCATCAGAGTTCTGTTGGAAAAATTTGTGTCACCTGTGGCAAATAATTTCTCTGAGTCTCCATTCCCTCTTGGGTAAACTGAAGCTAAACTCCATGATTTTTAAGGTCTCTTTCACCAAATACTATGATTCTGTAAAGTAGCATTTCCCGAACTAACTTCACATAATGTTGTTGTGAATTACCTGAGATAATACTTAGGCATTAATATTTTCCCCTAAAACATTAAGTGTGAAATTATATATTAATTAAACCACATGCATTTCTTCAGTGCCTACTCTGCTCTAGGGACCATATCAAAAATCTTAATGTATATTATATATATATATATGTATATATATATATATATATATTGGTTAGGAAAATTACTTTTCCTAAGTAAGAGTCTATGTGGCTCCAAAATTGCCCTAAATATCTCAGGATATTTCATATTCCCCAGGTTCTTCTAGATCAGCGTTTATGGATTTGGTACACATATTTCAGAATCAGAAATGTGCTGAAGCAGCTGGAGGTGCAATAGATAGAGCACTAGGCCTGGAATCAGGAAGGTCTGAGTTTAAATCTGACCTCTTACTAGTTGTATGATCCAGGTCACTTAACTTCTCTCTGCCTTGATCTACATCTTGCCACTAGACTCAGAGGGCTCAGGAGGGAAAAGTGAGGCAGGTGACCTTGCCCAGCCCTCCCTCACTTTAATCCAACTCATTTGCATGTCATGGAATCACCTTCCTGATGTTATGGTCCTCTTAGAGAAGGAAGGGCAAACAATAACAGCAATATTTATCCCATAGGGTTGTTGTGATGATCAGATCAGATAATACCGTAAAGCACTTAGCACAGTGCCTAGCACATAGTAAGCACTCTGTAAATGTTTATTCTCTTTCCCTGCAGTCAAGGGAATATCAGACTATCTTTTCTTCCTCTCCTGATTCCTGACTATCCCTGAGGCTTGGTTTATTACTGTTCTGCTGCATCAACCTTATTCATATTATTTGAATTATAACTATATTAAATAGAAAGAACAATAACAAAAAAGCATGCAGACTTATTTTCATTTTCTTATTCTAATATTAAAATCAGTTAGATACTACTATCCCACTGGGCAGTGAGTAAGAAGGGATATACTCACATATTAAAATATATATATAAGTATAAATGCTTATGTATATGTGTATAAACACACACATACATATTACATTTATACCAATATTCCTGGACATTTAATAAATTTTATTAGAAAAAAGATTGATTGCTTAAGACATCCAAATGTGAATTATGCACAGTAACAATATATGAAATCAAGATACTCTGTTGTGTAGTTCAGCATAATACTTCATACTGAAACTACATACTGGAGCTCCCTTCCTTCTTCCTTCCCTTCCTTCCTTTCTTCCTTTCCTTCCTTTCCTTCCTTCCTCCCTCTTTTTCTCTCTCTCTCTGTCTCTGACTCTCTGTCTCTCTTTGTCTCTGTCTCTGTCTCTGACCCTCTGTCTCTGTCTATTTCTGTCTCTCAATCTCTGTCTGTGACTCTCTGTATCTGTCTCTGTCTCTCTGTCTCTGTCTCTGTCTGTCCCTGTCTCTCTCTCTGCAGAAAACCTGTCTTCAGTTTACAATCCTGCTGTTTGAAACAAAATGAGGACACTTGCAAAGTTCCCAAACAGAAAGCAGTACAGAGTAATTTCCCAGTTATCTGGTTTAACCTCTCATTTAATAGATAAGGAAACTGAGGCCCACTGAGGATAAGTGACTCCTCTATTTATTGCAAGAGTGTCGCATGTCCCAAGAGCAGTGAATGGGAGATCTTGTCTGGAGATTTACCCAAGCCATGCATGACTCAGTACCTCAAACAAGAGAGGAGACTGTCCTTAAGGAAAAGGAAAAGGATCTGGTGTCCATTTCTATGGGGACAGGACCTATGATGTCATTGGTAACCACTCATTTTACAGATCAGGAAACTAAGGCCTAGAGAAAGGAAGTGACTTGCTCACAGTGGTAATAATCATGGAAGATGGAGTTGAAGGATGATCCAGGTCATCTTATGGTCCAAGAGAGTTCCTTGGGGCAGCACTGTGTTATTTAATGACTTTTCTAAGATCATATAGCCAGTGTAGGTCAGAGGTGAGCCTTGAACCCGTTTTTCAGGTCATTCCATGTTATTTTTTTTATCTATATTTTGTAGGATGTAACATTGAGCTCTGTTTAATAAGAAAAGACATAGGGATTGGTCATAAGGAGTGATAGGGTTAGAGACACAATAGAAGAGCAGTTGGGGAGGGGAGATGCTTTGGGAGTAGGATGAGGGAGCCACATATGGAGGCAGAAGTGACAGAGAACCAGCTTCCTGCTCCTGGACTATAGGGCCTGATGCTTTGAGAGGCAGTATTTTTTTTTTTTAATAATAGCTTTTTGTGCTCCAAGTCACTATTGATCAGAGAAATGCAAATTAAGACAACTCTGAGGTACCACTACACACCTGTCAGATTGGCTAAAATGACAGGAAATGATAATGATGAATGTTGGAGGGGATGTGGGAAAACTGGGTCACTGATGCATTGTTGGTGGAACTGTGAACGAATCCAACCATTCTGGAGAGCAATTTGGAACTATGCTCAAAAAGTTAATAATTTGTTATGCATACCCTTTGACCCAGCAGTGTTTCTATTGGGCCTATATCCCAAAGAGATCTTAGAGGAGGGAAAGGGACCCACATGTGCAAGAATGTTTGTGGCAGCCCTTTTTGTAGTGGCTAGAAACTGGAAACTGAATGGATGCCCATCAAGTGGCTGGATGAATTATGGTATATGAATGTCATGGAATATTATTGTTCTGTGAGAAACGACCAGCAGGATGATTTCAGAGAGACCTGGAGAGACTTGCATGAACTGATGCTGAGTGAAATGAACAGAATCAGGAAATCATTATACATGGCAACAAGAAGACTATATGATGATCATTTCTGAGGGACATGGTTCTCTTCAACAATGAGATGTTTCAAACCAGTTCCAATTGTTGAGTGATGAAGAAAGTCATACACACCCAGGGAGAGGCCTGTGGGTTCTGAGTCTGGACCACAGCATAGCATTTTTACATTTTCTGTTCATGTTTGCTTGCATTTTGTTTTCCTTTTCAAGTTTTTTTTTCTTTCTAGATCTGATTTTTCTTGTGCAGCAAGGTAACTGTATGAATATGTATACATATATTGGATTTATCACATATTTTAACATATTTAACATGTATTGGACTACCTGCCATCTAGGGAGGGGATGGGGGGAAGAAAGGAAAAATTTGGAATAAAGTTTTGCAAGGGTCAATGTTGAAAAATTACCCAAGCATATGTTTTGTAAATAAAAAGATTTAATAAAAAAATTAAAAATTAGAAAAAAACTTCAATAAATAATAATGTAATAATTAATATATAAAATTGTGTATTATATACAATTAATAATATAATAATTATATAATAAATGAATAAAAATTCTTTAAAATATATGCAAAGATAGTTTTCAGCATTTACCCTTGCAAAACCTTGTGTTCTATATTTTTCTCCCTCCCTCTCCCTTCTCCCCTCCCTTAAACAGCAAGTAATCCAATATAAGTTTAACATGTGCAATTATTCTAAAACATATTTCCACATTTATCATCTACACAAGAAAAATCAGATCAAAAAGGGAAAAAATGAGAGGGAAAAAACCAAGCAAGCAAATAACAGCATCAACAAAAAAGGTGAAAATACTATGTTGTGATCCCAACATATTCAGTTGGGACAATATTTTTAAGAAACAATTTCATCCCTAAAAGCAGAGCCATCCAATTGCAATTTCCTAAGTGAATTTGCTTGTTACTCTAACCAGGAAGGAAGAGAAAGGGTTAAATCAAGGAAAGAGAAAGCTTTAAGGGGTTCAGAATATCAGGTTCTCTAGAGTAAGACAAAACTCCTAAAGCTTAAGGTAGATGATATCTTTGTGGTCAGATAGGGAATAGTATTTCTTATCTGGTAACCATGAGGAATGGACCATGCGTGGGCTGGTAAATCTAAAGGGAGAAATCCTATGATATGGGCCTGGTGAGGAGGAATGCAGATGTATCTTTTTGATGCAGTGCACATCCTGGCTCATTTTTTTCCTCCCCTCTACCTCTTGGCAGGTTGGGTCCAGAGAGCTCTGCTACTATTGCCCTCAGGGTTTTGGTGATAATCACATCTGTTTCTTCAGTACCATTTGTCAGTTACTATCTCCCCAGTAACATTTGACCAATTAACATCATTCAGACTTTTCAGAAGGAAGGAATATTGAGAGAGGCAGTAACCTCCCAAACTGGGAACACCTTCTATTCTACCTTTCAGTCTCTGGAGAGAGTGGGTTCAAACTTAGAGTGGTTGCTACAAGGCATTCTTAGCACTAACGGCTCCTGGGGCTGCCATATCCAGAAGAGAGAGCCAAGATAGATGCTCCTTGCACTCGGGACATAGGGTCTTGGCTGCTGGGCTGGTTCACCACTGGACTGAGTTAGACCACTCCTCAGGGCTTTGTTCTCTCAGGAGCCAACTGCTGATACTATTAGCAAACTACTGGGACACCTACTGTGGACCTCTGCTGATTCTCCTAATCTTTCAAAGCTCACCAGGTCATAATCTGGTCTGTTCTTGCTCCCATATTTATGCAAGTCAGATCAGGGAAGAAAAAACACAAAAAAGGGACAAGGGACCCAGTGATGGTGTGCATTCATGGATGGTAAGCAGGGTTGGGGAAGGAGACAGCCAGAGACAGGCAGAAACTTGGATTGGATTCTTGAGTTCTAAGAGATGATCTTTCTCTCTCAATTTGCATAAGCTTAGATCTCCATGTGACTTTTGGCTTTGTCTTCACCACACTTCCATGTGGATATGCTGTTCTTCTTTTCTGCTTTCTAGTACCCATTTATGTATTGTCTTCTTCCTGAGTTCCCTCAGGACAGGGGTCGTCTTGCTCATTTGTATCTCCACCAATTAGCCCACCTGTCATATTGGAAGGGTATAGAAGTACTTAATTAATGCACTCTTCCTGTCTCTGTCTCTCTTTGTGTCTGCATTTCTGTTTCTGTGTCTTTCTCTCTGTTTGTTTCTCTCATCTTCTCTCTCCTCTGCCCATAGACAAAAGGGAGATTTTGCAGATTTGTACTTTTAATGTACTTGCAGCTTTTATATCACCTCTCTGTAAGCCTACAGGAAACAGTAAGAGAATATTTGTACATTTTCTGGTAGGGTAAGGCTCCCTCTATTACACCTGCTCAGGAGCAGGCTTTCTAAAGCTCCATGTAGGTTGTTGCCTGCCAAAGAATATTGTAAATGTTCTAAGGACTGATCAGTACCACCTCCTTTTCCTATTCTCTGCCCATGATACTTGAACCCAGGTTTCTGCAACATGAGTGGTGGATTGAAGAGACAAACTTCTGAAGGGTGAGGCACTAAGCCAATTTTGCTAGCTGTTATTTACCAGTCATGGAGCTGCAATTGAACTAAAATAACGGGCAATGCCCCATGGAAGGAAGGAAAGAAGGAAAGAAGGAAGGAAGGAAGGAAGGAAGGAAGAAAGGACAGAAGGAAGGGAGGGAGGGAAGAAGGAAAGAAAAAGAACAAAACCAGCATTAATTTTGTAGAATCTTCCTAATTTGTAATCTTTTGCCTTTCTGTGTTTGGATCATTCTCTCTCCGTTTGTGACTTTTTCCTAAGGAGTCTTGTATAAAATACTTTTAAAAACACCTAGCTATATATTGCTTTGGAGGCAGTGGTTGGGTGGGGAGTCGAGGATGGGGATGGGCTGAGCAGGGAGAAGACAGAATTTGTCTTTTCCCATGGAAATTTGGGGATTTGGAAACTTATTAAAGAAAGGGACAAATTGGCGATGAGAGACCAGAAGAGGGCACCAGTGAGCCAGATCCTGAGTCTTGCTGGCATAAAAGCAAAGTATCATGGAGAAGGGGGAGAGAAAAGGAAATGGGGGGAGGAAGTTGCTCCCTCTTCAGTTCAAGACCAAGGTTTCACATAGCCCCATGAGAAGTAAAAATGCAAACTGCTTCAGGAATCATGGAGGGCTACAATGACCAGGGAAAGTGGCCATATAAGAAGTGAAGTTCAACTGAAGGATGAATAATAACTTTAGATGGAAGGGAACATGGAAGCCATAAAATCCTGTAACAATACATAAGAAGTAGCTGAGACTCAGGGTATAAATGAATTGTCAAGATCACACAGTAAATGGCAGAGTGTGGGATCTGTCAACTACAAATTGAGCACTTCTTTCCATGCATTATTTTGTTCATTGGGTAAGATTTGGAGAGATAGTGAGAAATCAGATGAAAGGGGGAATAGGAGAGAACAAAGTTAATTCATTTACATTTTTTTGTGTTCTGAATTCTCTCCCTCCTTCTAGACCCTCTTCTACCCATTGAGAAGGCAAGCACTATGATATATCAGTTACACATGTGAAATCATGCAAAATTCATTTCCATATTAGCTCCCAAAAGGGAAGAAAAATAAAGTGAGAAAATCATACTCCAATCTGTACTTAGAGTTCATCGGCTTTCTCTCTGGAAGCTTTTCATTTTTGTTTCCCATCATGAGCCCTTTGGAATTGTCTGGGATCATCATATTAACCAGAGTAAGTAAATTGAAGGTAGGTTTTAAAGACAATGAGTGGAACAGTCTGGCCTTATGAAACTTTGAATATGGAAACAGTGGGGAGTATCTTCCCCAGCTTGGAAAGGCAGCAGCCACTCACTGGCCTAAGCCTAAGGCTTTGCCGACAAATGTTTAACAATTAAATCTCCTAAAAGAAAAATGTAGGCAGGACACACTTTTAAGTTTAATTTGCTTCATTAACATTTTCTCTATCACTTTTTAAGGTTTAGACAATCTACAAACAATCCATCAAGCTCTAACTTGTAGCAGTTGCCAATTTCCTAGGTGCACATGCAATCAGTTTTGTGAATGATTTGACTTGGCTTTATCACACCAGTGCCTTCACTGATAAGCATAGGAGCTTTAGCCTCCCCTGATCTGGGCCAGTTTTCTCCTTTGTAGGTAGCCTGGTGCCCTCTACACTGTCCATCTCCTAAGAAATCTCCATATTGGTTTTAGACTTGGTACAGATCTATTGTTTAGCCGTCTGCAGCTTAGAACTGAAGAGCTCAATCAACCAACCTCACCCTCCCTTCCTAAGAGCAGTGATAATAGGGTCCCACAATATCCAGCTCATTTATAATCTTTATTTATATAGAATTTTTTTAGGATGAAATTGACAGACAAGGGAAGCATGTAGTTTAGATTAGAAGTTATTATTTTGGCCCAGCTCAGAGCTGTCTTATAATAAAAATTTGTTGGAATGCCAATTTTATTAAAGATGGCCTTTAACTCCCGGGGTTAGTCTTGCTTTGAAAAATCTAATTCAAAGTTATCTTGTCAGTATCAACTTGCTAGTACTTCCAAAATCATTTGAAAATGAAAAATATATCATAAGGGCATTTGTAGTAAGTAAAGCAAAACATTTTTTGTAAGGGGAAGGGGAGAGATCAGGAGGGAGAAGTGGAGGATAAGGTACTTACCTTTATCTCCAGTGTGGTCAATATTTAAGAGCAGATTGGGGCAGCTAGGTGGCGCAGTGGATAAAGCACCAGCCTTGAAGTTAGGAGGACCTGAGTTCAAATCTGGTCTCAGACACTTAACATTCCCTAGCTGTGTGACCCCAGGCAAGTCACTTAACCCCAACTGCCTCAACAAAAAAAGCAAAAAAAAAATATTTAAGAGCAGATTATAGTCAACTAAATGTGGAATTTGGAATTACTGGGGATAACATGGATGTGCAGGTGTTAAAGCAGGCAGTATGGAATAGTATGCTGGACTTACAATCAAGAAGAAATGGGTTCAAAAACAGTTTTGAGGGGCACTGTTTAATAACCCTGGGCAAGTCACAACCTTTCTATACTTTCATTTCTTCATCTTAAAAAATGAGGAGGATTTGATTTGAAGGCTTGTAGATTCACTTTTAATTCTCAATTTATGATCCTTCTCCAGTGAATGGGGTATTCAGGTTATCTAGCACCTCTGGTAGGAGGACTTGCCAAGCTCTTTATAGGGCTACTCATCCATTATGGATGTCTATTTTCATGCAACTCTCTCCCATAGCTCCAAGAAGTTGTAGCATTCATAGCCGCCACACATCCAAATAAAACCATCTCAGCCTATGGGTAACTGACAGACTCCAAACCTATTGAGTAAGGGGGATGTCTATCATGTGAAAAATTTCCCCAACAGAATGAGTGCATGAGAACAATTTGCTGCAGTGGCCATGAAGGTGGTTGAAGTAGGCACTGTGGAGCTCTTAGACTTAAAGAAGCCAATGTTATCCACAGTATCCAGGGACATCACCAGTCATCATATGTTTGATCTTGCATTGGACTTCAATAACCCAGGAAGAGAGTGAGACTGAAAATTTTGTTCAACTCTGCCTCACTCAGATCCAATTAATTCGTGAGTCAGTATCACCCATGATGTCTTTGAAAATGAAGGAAACACAGAAAAATAATAATGATCCTTTCAGTTATAGATTTGTTGTCATATGGATTGGTAGAGAGCTTCTTCACTGGACATTCTCTAAACAAATAAATCTCAGGTTTATGTTCCCCTTCTCCTTTGTGTGTAGATGTGTATGTATTTTCTATAAGTGCTAAATTCATTTCTTACTGGTTGCTGAAAGAATAAAAGGTCAGTCAGCACCCTGCAAAATTCAGTGCCCTGGAGACAAAGCACTGATCATCTTGACTTGGTTACTACTCTAGTTTTGACAACAGGAAAACACTTTCTGCTTCTGAATTCTATGGACCCACCCCCAGAGTTGCACAGCTTGGCAGACAAGGGCTATTTGGGTGGGAGTGGGATTGATTTATCTTTGACCTAACAAGATTTTCTGTTTCTAAGGAAAAGAGTCTTACTGTAAGCTTTGAAAGACTATTGGGACATCCAGTTTTCATCAGACAACTTGCTGATGAGTGGAGTTTAGGGGAATAAAAATATAAAGCATCAGCTTTACCAAAGTGATGTGAGGCTCAGGAAAATGTGTTATAAAATGCATCTGTCATCAGACAGGCGTTAGAACAGAGTGGCCTTGTTGTAAAAGCTGACCTTGTAATTTTCACCCTTTCCTTCCCTCTAGGATCTGAGGGCATCTAATTTCACAGATGCTCCCCATTCAGCTGGTATTTACTTGTCACCTGTGGGTCCAGAATTACTTATATCCTGACTTCTTTCCAGGCCACATGAAAGTATCTCACAATGAGAACAACTCTTGCCCCATTTTCAATTGTGATATGACACTTTGGCTCTCCTGAATTACTTGATACTCAAGCTGTCTCTGAGTACAGCTATTGGCTGATATATTTGTATTTCGAATCATTGGTTCATAGAGTATTAGAGTTGCAGAGGATTTAATTTTGTTTATTTTAGTAGTATGCTATTTTTCCAAATACTTATAAACATAGTTTTCAACATTCATTTTTGTAATATTTTGGGCTTCAATATTTTTTCTTCCTTCTTCCCTTCCCCAAGACAGCAAGCAATCTGATATAGGTTATAAATGTACAATTTTAAATACATTTCCAAATGAGTCATGTTGGTAAAAAAAAATAAGAACAAAAGGGAAAAGCCTCAAGAAAAACAAAACAAAATAAAGGTAAAAATAATATGCTTTGATTCACATTCAGTCTCCATAGTTCTTTTTCTGGATGCACGTGGTATTTTCTATTCCAAGTCTATTGGAATTGTCTTGGATCATTCTATTGCTGGTCTGTCATAGTTGATCATCACACAATCTTGCTGTTATTGTGTACAATGTTTTCCTGGCTCTTCTCACTTCACTAACCATCAGCTAGTAAGAGTCTGAAGCTGGATTTGAACTCAGATTTTCCCTGATGCCAGGCCCAATGCCATTGAGCCAACTAGATGCCTCCTTGGCATTGTCTGGTATCTGTTTATTCCCAACCCCTCTGAACTTGACTGCCTGGACTCATAGCACCCAAGCTTGATTACATTCTCTGGCATTTATAAGAACATCTAAAACTGGCCAGCAGTAGTTAGAGATTCAGGGGTGGGCTGGAGTCAGTTCCAGCTGGCTTGGGAGTGATTGTTAAATTTTTACATTTACACCTCTGAAAATGGAAACATTACAAATCAGGGCTTAGTTTATTTCTTTATTTATTATCTGGATTTAAGAAAATGGTAGAGAAAATGCTTATGATACAGATTAAACTGAAAAGTGTGCCATGTATAGTTTTTTTTTTTTTTTTAAAGAGAAGTGATTGTTCAATATTTATCAGTACTCAGATAGAAATCAGGCTAGGAGTCAGCGTGACATGGATTACTGGCTAGCCTCCTATCCATGGCTGTGGGACCCCACACAAGTGAATTAACCTCTTAATGCCTCCAGCTAACTCTGATATTATTGCAGAAGAGTTGCTAATTAGCAGTTGCTTATCATAAATGATAAGATTTATCTCTCCTTTCCCAGAAGCTCATTATGTTGATGACCCCAAAGATTCTGTTATAAACAAATCTTCAGTTCACTCAGGCCCTGCTTACCATCCATTTCTCTGTGGTCGCAGTCCCACTTACCCATTTCTTCCTTGCCGGCAATCCAAGCCCTGTGTAAGATCTCAACTAAGCCTGAGTATCAGGGTACAGACCAGAACTTGTGTGATCGTAACTAGATTGTTTCAGTTCTCTGCTGTGAAATGAAGTGAATGATAATTGTGATTTACACACTTAGGGACCACTCCCAAGACAAAAGAAGCTAGTGAGACACCTAAAGTGGTATGATGTATAGAATATTGAGCTTGGAGGCAGGAGGATATTAGTTCAAATCTTGTTTCAGCCATTTATCAATGCACTTCTGGATAAATGATTTTGCCTCTTTGTCTTAGTTTCTTTATTAATATAATTAGGGGGTTGGACTCAAGGTCCTCTAAGATCCCTTCCAGCTCCAAATTTTCGATTCTATGAACTGAGAATTTTTACTTTCCTCTTAATTTTTCTGTATAGCCTTTCCTCCCTTCTACCTTCCTCACCAACCCTCTATTCTCCTACTATCCTATCTGGATGTTTCAATTCTTAGAGGAACTAAATGTACCTTGAGTGAACTACCTCGCTGGAGGTGATGTGAATCAATGAAAAAAGCCTATTTTTTGAAAGTGATGAATCATCCCCAAGGGCAACTGTCCAAGACGATGAGGAATATGTGCTAGAAACCAATATTCATTCCATGGCAATACTCACTCCGGGAAGGTGGAGGGAGGGTTTTCAGGAGGGAGTGGGGGTAGTATAGAGAAAATAATTATCAATCAATCAACATACATTTCTTGATGAATTCCTATAGGCATATCCTGGGCACTGAGGGAGATATTAAATTATGACACAATCTCTTCCCTCAGAGATACTATAGTTTAGATGAGGAGATTAAGCTAAGATACATGAAGCAACAGCAAATGATATATAGCTCAATCCTCCAAAGTCCTTCTCCAATCCCTCATCATGGCAGAGAGGTAAGCCTGGGGTCTTGAAGGACATGCCAAAATAGTGCAAGCTCTGACAGATAATGAGATGTGAGAATTAAAGGTTGCCCCAATAGCAGCTCCAAGATCAGTTACCTGCTATGAGGGTGAGCTCACATGGATGATTCAAGCATGAGGAAAGAGCTTTTGTATTTGTTCACACTCTCCTGTGAATCCTCAGCATCTTGGGCATTTTCTACAGTGAAAAAAGGCTGCCCTTACACAGTGACCATATTTTATCCTTAATGTCTGAGGATTTAGGAACTCTATCATATGCATATTTGTAATAGTCTAGAGTGAAACTACACTTACACTTTATCTTGTAGAGTTTTCTAGTTCAATCTAGGTGGGGATAATGAACAAAAGAAGGATTTATTAACCTTTTTGTTACCATGGACCCCTTTAGGCAGTCTAGTAAAGTCTATGGATCCTTTCTCAGAATAATGTTGATACATGAATTAAATGAAATTAGGATTACAGGGGAAATCTATTATAATGAAAAATAAAGATGTATTTTTTCTCTCATGTTCACAGACCCCTTGGAAACTATAGACACCCTGGGCCAAAGAGAGAGAGAAAAGCCCTCGGGGATCAAACTTCCAAGATGTGTGATTCATGTGAGCAAAGCCCTTGATGGGCATATGGGTTATATTTGAGCTCTGTAGGATCTAAGTAGGAAAGGATTTGAGCTTCTAATAGACTCCATTATCTACTCTCCAATGACCAGTTTCACTAAGACTAACTAGTATATGATGGATCATTTGCTTTATTCCCATGGAAGAATTGTGTGATCTGTGTCAGTAAAGAAAATACTAACACCAACAAAATCTCACATGTGTGGAGTGATGAAAAGATGAAATTAAATGCAGAATTGTGTGGTGGAAACTCTTAGCTCAGACGAAGGAAAGATCAATGAAGGCTGTTCTTATACTGAGGTATTTGAGGCCAGTGTCTTGTTCTGATTGTTTAGACCCAGGTGCAAGCATCCCTCCTTCTTCCCTGTGCCTGCATCAGTTTCTCAGGAGAGAAACAATCTGAGGCTTGATCATGTTCACTATTGGTCTTTCAGAGCAGGAGTGAACAATTTAATCTTCTACCTGATAATTGGGATCTTTTTCTTGAATCTTAAGAGAGGAGGGAAGGAAGGCAACTCATGTGGCACCCTTAATTCCAGCTGGCCCTGCCACTGACTAAGATAATCATCAATCAGCATCAAGGTAACTCCTGATAAGAAACAACCAATTTAAACCATTGATAGCTAAATTCATGTTGATCAGTAACTCAGCCAATCAGCTATTGTGTCAGTTCAAGCAGTTAGCAGTCCCTGTTAATGGGAAAAAAGATGTTTTCCATAATTATCTCTGAATCCTGACTAGAGATGATTATCTAAAGCACTGGACAAACCCCACAATGCTATAAAAATGTTAGCTTATTATTATTCTTTTTAAAAATGCTTGGGTTCTCCTGGTCAGAGTAGTTAGTGAAGATTTCTGGGAAGCACTGGAACTTGAACTGATTGGGAAAGATAGGGAAAGAAAGGGACCTCAGAGACCATCTTATTCAATCCATCAATTTTTACCAGTTCTGGGAAGTTAAGTGAGTTTCTCACACACAGAGAATATGTTAGAAGTAAGATATGTGGGATTTAGATGAAGGAGGATGCTAAGGACTAGAAGAACAGTATGAGCAAATCATGGTTGTGAGGATCCATATGCTAAGATATTCTTAAGAAAGTGATGAAATTGATCTCACTATAATAGAGGGATGGATGTACCTGTGTCTTTGTACCAGCTGTCCCCCAAGTCGTTAATGTACTTCCACCTCACACCTGACTTTTAGAATTTCTTATTTCTTTCAAAATCACTCAAGATACTTTCTACATGAAGTCTATCCTCCAGCTTCTAGGGGCCTCCTCACAAATATTCATGTACACATAAATATATCAACATGAAAACAAATGACCAAAAACTCACATTGGTTTTGCAGCTGTTGGTAACCCTATAAATACCAAAGAACTCATACAGGTTAACACCATGGTATCTCTCTCCCAATCTAGTCCCTGGGATAGGTATACAGATATCCCTTTGGAATTCTCTCTACCTTGTTACTCTTATCAGTTAGGAGTCACATCTTCTGCATATGGTGTGCAACATGATACTTGTGTAGAAGCTGGGGATGTAAGTAGAGAGAAAGAGATAGAAGGAGACAGAGAGATAAGAGAGACAGAAGGAGATAGAGCTAGAATTGTAGAGTTAAATGAGAAGAAAGGAGTTAGAAGCACCTTTTGTGCTTCTCCAGGAATTTCACTACAAAATGGAAGATATGGGATGACATCTAGCTGGACAGATGGGTCAAATAAGGAGTTTTTTGAGAATCAGAGATTCATGACCATGTCTGTAGGCATTAAAGAAGATAGAAAGAAAATGAAGATAAGTGAGAGAATAAAGATGAAAAAAGAGGAAATCTTCTGGAAAATTCAGGATGGAATGGGATCTCTTTACTCTGGGGTGATGGGGATGGGTGTATCTACTACTTATTTTTAACCTCCTAGTCTCTCCTCTGCCACTCTTTCTAGCTCTATCTCCTTCTGTCTCTCTATCTCTCTGTCTCTTTCCTTCCTCCCCCTTCTCTCCCCCTTCTTTCCTCCTCTTCTTCTTTTTCTCCCCTTCCTATTAGCTCTGTAAACATGGGCAATTCACTTAAGCTATCTGAGACTCAGTTTCTTTTTCTGTAAATGGGAATATAAACATCTGCAATATTTACCTTAAATAACATCTACAATACCCAATTCAAACAGAGAGTATAGATAGCTATGCTTGTGGCCAAGAAGAATGGAGTTCAAAAATCTCCTCTGATATGTACTGACCCTATGTGTAATAATATCATTTAGTCTCTATGTGCCTCAGTTTCCTCATTTGCAAAACAGGGATAATAATAGCACTCATCTCCCAGGGTTGTTATGAGAATCAAATAAAATAATAATTGTTAAGAGCTTAGCACATAGTAAGGGCTATGTGCTGTTATTATTAAATGTTAGCTGTTATTAAAAGTTGCCTTTGACACATGCTGAACACATGCTGACTGTTACCCTGGGTGAGTCACTTTACTCAAACTAGTGTTCTGGGTAATTCTTTAAGATTATAAATTGCAGAGAAGCTGCTGACTTGCTTTGGTAGAAGGAGTTGGGAGTTCTCTATAATAATGAAATTTCAGATCCAGTCTGTATCCTAGTATCTACCTCATAGGATGATTGTTTAGATTTGTTTTTCAGTCATGTCTGACTCTTCGTGACTAATTTTTGGGTTTTCTTAGCAAAGATACTGAAGTTTTTACCATTTTCTTCTCCAACTCATTTTTACAAATGAGGAAACTGAGGCAAACAGGATTAAGTAACTTGCCCAGGGTCACACAACTAATTTGCATCTGAGGCTAGATTTGAACCCATGAACATGAATCTTCCTGATTCCAAGCCTGACACAGCCTTCTTGCTTCCATAGGGTGATTATTAGGCTCAAATAAGATAACACAGGTTAAGTGTTTCACAAACTTTAGGGTGCTGTATAATTGCTAGTCAATGCTACTTTTCAAGACTAAGGAATAAACTTCTCAAAACTCTGGTTCATTTGAGAAAGACTGAACCAAAGGAGATGAAATTCCAGGGTCAATCTTCCTCACAGCTTTTATCAGATGCCAAGATACAGAGAACTCAGCTAAAAGCTCCTTTCCACTGTCCCTTCTAAGCTGTCTTTGGTTCATTGTCGATATTCATTATCCAAGTCCCTCGAGCTTGGGTGTCAGGTAAATGGAAAATGTATTTTTGCCATTGGGAGGCTTCAAATTCATTTGTTCATTCATCGATTTAAACAATGAGCAGCAGAATAAAAACTGCTCAGGTATATAATGCCTCATTCAAAAGTGGCTCCTAAAGACACCAGCCAATTTTCCCCAGCCCAAGTACCACATAAGCCTATCATTGCTTTGTAAAGTCAGACACAATGCTGGAAAGGCCGCCTGCTGATTCTTAAAGCCCCAGAGGCTGGCACAGGGGACTGCCATGCTCCAGTGGCCCCAAACACAGGGTTCAGTAAAGTCCTGTGAATAGCTGAATCCAGGTAATTTAATGAAATGATTCTTGCATGTAGCAGCTAGGACTAACTTTCTTTATTTTCTTTTTTTCAGGGTGAGATTTGTTTCAGTATTTGGAAAAATTACGGTTTTCAATGAGAAATGTGAGAGAAAGGCTCAAATCTCTGTTGCTTTTTGTTTCCCTAAGTTTCAAACTGTATATGTCTACAGGATTCCAAGCATGTCAGAATTCCTAGAACTGGGAGAAAACTTGGGGATCAACTAGTGCAAACCCCATTTCCTCATTATTTTAAAGATTTTGGGCATTTATGCCCCTTTGTACCTGAATCTGTCCCTAGCCTTCTCCAGAAAAAGAAAAATAGCCAAGCAAACCAAGTGGCACAGATATGACAATATACCATCACTTTATATTTATAGTCTCCATTCTTTCCAAAATAAGGAGGATAGTGGTTTTCCTCATCTTTTCTCCAGAGCTAAATTTATTATTCTTTTTTTTGATATAAAGCTTTTTATTTGCAAAACATATGAGTGACCTTTCAACATTGACCTTTGCAAAAACTTTTTTTTCCCAAGCTTTTCCCCTCCTGCCCCCCACCCCCACCCCTAGATGACAGGTAATCTAATACATGCTAAATAGGATAAATTATATGACAAATAAAATACATGTATACATATCTATACAGTTATCTTACTGCACAAGAAACATCAGATCCAGAAAAGAGAAGAAGAAAAAAACAACTTAAGGAGGAAAACAAAATGCATGGAAATATTCACAGAAAGCGTTAAAATGCTGTGTTGTGGTTCACTCTCAGTTCCCACAGGCCTCTCTCTGGATGTATATGACTATCTTCATCACAGAACAACTGGTTTGAATCACATCATTGTTGAAGAGAACCATGTCCATCAAAATTGATCATCGTATAGTCTTGTTGCTGTGTATAATGTTCTCCTGGTTCTGCTGATTTCACTCAGCATCAGTTCATGCAAGTCTCTCCAGGCCTCTCTGAAATCCTCCTGCTGGTCATTTCTTACAGAACAATAATATTCCATAACATTCATATACCATAATTTATTCAGCCATTCTCCAATTGATGGGCATCTTTTCAATTTCCAGTTTCTTGCCACTACAAAAAGGGCTGCCACAAATATTTTTGCACATGTGGGTCCCTTTCCCTTCTTTAAAATCTCTTTGGGATATAGGCCCAGTAGAAACACTGCTGGGTCAAAGGGTATGCACAGTTTGATAACTTTTTGAGCATAGCTCCAAATTGCTCTCCAGAATGGTTGGATCCGTTCGCAGTTGCACCAACAATGTATCAGTGTCCCAGTTTTCCCACATCCCCTCCAACAGTTATCATTATCATTTCCTGTCATTTTAGCCAATCTCACAGGTGTGTAGTGGTATCTCAGAGTTGTCTTAATTTGCATTTCTCTGATCAATAGTGACTTGGAGCACCTTTTCATGTGACTGGAAATAGTTTCAATTTCTTCATCTGAAAATTGTCTGTTCATATCTTTTGACCATTTATCCATTGGAGAATGGCTTGAATTCTTATATATTTGAGTCAATTCTCTATATATTTTAGAAATGAGGCCTTTATCAGAACCTTTGGATGTAAAAATATTTTCCCAGTTTACTGCTACCCTTCTAATGTTGTCTGCATTCATTTTGTTTGTACAAAAACTTTTTAACTTGATATAGTCAAACTTATTTATTTTGTGATTAATGATGACCTCTAGTTCTTCTTTGGTCACAAATTCCTTCCCCCTCCACAGGTTTGAGAGGTAAACCATCCTACATTGTTCTAATGTGTTTATAATATCATTCTTTATGCCTAGATCATGAATCCTAAATTTATTATTCTAATTATCTATTTATTCATTTGTTTTTATTATCAAGTTATCTCTTTGAATACACTACTTTGGGACTTCTGTGATCGACTTCTCCACCATGACCCAGGAAATTCGTTATTAGGGTACTCTCATCATCCTATAAAATCTCCTCAACTTTGGGGCTTCACTTTATCCCCACTCTTTGTCTCTCTGGTTGGATGATGGGTCATGAACTCCAAATCTCTATTTAAGGAGAGAGCTTAGTACTAGATATGTATTCTTTTCTCACTTGGCTACACTATTTTAAAACATCTCTGATTGACTTCTCTATCATACCCCTGTGTTAGATGTCTCACTCCCTTTTCAAATTTCAACTTCCTTTCTGTGCTATATCCTTCCATTAAATTGTAAGCTCCTTGAAGTAAGGAACTGTCCTTTCCCTCCTCCCCTTCTCTTCACTTCCCTTTCTTCTTTCTTCCTATTCTTCCTTCTTCTCTGCCTCCCTCCCTCCCCCCTCCTCTCTCTCTCTCTCTTTTTCTTTCTTTCTTGTATTTGTATCTCTAGCATTTAGTCAGTGCCTGGCACTTAATAGGTGTTTAATAAATATTGATTGATCTAGTGCTTCATTTTCTTTTGTTAATTTTTTCATTTACATGATTTTCATCAACATTATATATGCTGGGTTTTGGGGGGGATGTTGTGTGCTTCATTATGCATCCATTTATACAAGTCTTCCCATAGCAAATGACACATTATATTGAAGAAACATTTGAGGCTCTGTGAAGAGTCTTGGCCAAAGTCACACTGCAGAGCTTGGACTAGAATCTAAAATGCAGAAGTCTTGCCAGAAGTTTCCCCAAAGTAGAGAGCATTCTAGAAAACCAGAATGGAGAATGAGGACTTTTTTTTGCTTATTATTATTATTTTTATTACTATGGACATTTCTATAATTTTTAAGCTTACACAGCACTTTGTATACATGAGTTCATTTGAGCTCCTGCAATAATCCTGTTAGGGAGGTGATGCATGGGTTATTATTTCCATTGGCTGACAATAATTGAAAGTTCAATTGATGAAGTAACTTGACCAAGCCCATACTACTACAAAGTAGCAAAAGCAGCACTGAAACCAGATTTTCTGATTTTAAATCCAGTGGGCTTTCCTTTATAACCAGCAGTTTCCACTGGACAGATAGATGAAACTGACCTTTCTTGATGGGGAATAATATCCTACTTGGCTAAACTCTTGCAGTTACTATCTGTACCTAAGGTCATTTTTGTTTAGTATTTTATATTTTATTATCTTATGATCTTTACTTGTTTCATATATGTGATCCTTCCCTTTCCAGCAAGAAAGCTCTTTGAGGATGGAAATGAAATGATATAACTTATGTATACCTTGCAGAGCTCCCAGAATGGAGTTAAACACATGGCAGGTACTCAATGAACATAATTTAATCTGACCTGAACTGTTGCTGAACCCAATGTCCTCATGATGCCTCTGCTGCTCCCTAATAAGATCTGCTTTCAGAATCTGCATTGACATGGTATAAATGACTGATAACAGCTTTCTCCTAGGAGAATTTACATTTTAACAGAGATTAAAGAATTGATGAAAGCATAACTCTCTGATGATAAAAATTTCAGTGAACAAACTCTAGGGGCATTGAGGTGATTCTATTGCCACTGAAGTCATGGAAAACACATCATTACACATTGACACTGGGTCCACTAGTACCACCCTTGTAATTTTCTTTTCTTTGCAGACACAACTGAGAGTTCAAAATTCTATCCATCAGGCAGATACATCTACCTGGACATCAACATTACAACCCCCCACCACCATATCCTGATATTGTTCTTTGGGGATTAACAGTAGGGCATACTATGCATGTACTGTTGTAATTCAAAGTGCAGTGAATAGAGTGCACTGGTCTCCAACCTGCCCCAAGACCCATCCTTTTCATGTTTCCAATCCTTCTGTAGAACCATATGGTTCTGAAAAACCCTCCCACTGTCCATGAAAAATGTTCTTAGATCATGACACTGACTCCAACCTCCTCACCCATAGTATAATGCAGTTTTACTACTTGCACATGAATATTAATCTGCAATTTACTTTGTTTCTGTACTTTCAACTTCCAATCATGAGCCATTCTGAATCACAAACATCTAGATATCAGCTTCCTCATCACCATCTCTTATCAATTACCAGTGTCAGGTAAACAGTGTCATCTCCATTATAAGTCCAAGGATTTTGAGGGAAACGGGCAGGATGGGGTAGAATTACTAATTATGGACAGTTATCTTCCCTTTTTGTCTTACACACATAGTTTTCTTTCTTTCAAGTTAAGTCTAGTTTAGAATTTACAATATCATAATAAGTGGTCACTCATTCATAAGATAGCTCTGTTTATAGCCTAAATGTAAGAGTAGTCCACAACAATGCCCCTGAGGACCAGTTTCACCATTTCTAATGGGAAATTCATGTATTTATACATTTGTTCAATTATTATATATTATATTTCTACTACATGCAGAGGTACGGAGTCTTGAGAAGCTCTGGGCTCTGCGTATCTAGACTAATTCACAGAATAGCTGTATGATAATGGTTTTATGAACACTTTGTACAGCCACCTGCATTTCAAAACTTATTTAGTGTTAATATGCACACTTGTTTCTTACAGAATTCATCATAGATTTCACCCCTCCCCCTGCCATTAAAAGTAAAGCAAGGGACAGTTAGATGGCACAGTGGATAAAGCATCAGTCCTGGAGTCAGGAGGACCTCAGGCACTTAACACTTATTTGCTGTATGACCCTATGCAAGTCATTTAACCCAAATTGCCTCGCCAAAAAAACAAACCAAAAAGAAACCCAAACCCACTATATTTGGAGTCTGAGAACCTAAGTTTGATACTTTTTTTGCCACTTAGTTGCTGTTAAATTTTTAAAAAGAAAAATTTAGGTTTTGTGTGGGGAAATTTTTCTTTAAAATTAGAATAATGATAGACTGTATTTATATAGTACTTTAAGTTCTGCTTTGCTCATTGCAAATATTATCTCATTTTATCCTCATGACAACCCTAGCAAGTAGATGATATTCGTATACAGATGAGGAACCTGTGGCAGACAGAGGCTGAGTTGTCTAAAGTCACTCATTTAGTCAGTGCTGAGGTTGAATTTGAACTCAGTTTTTTCTTATTCTAGGTCTAGTTCTCTATCTATTGCATTGCCTAATAATCTAACTGGGGTGTTCATGGAGGGCCAGCCCCTCTGGTTCAGGACTGCCTATCCACCCGAGGTGTCCAACAACCACATCCTGGTAAAACTGTCTTCTCAGATAGGTTGAGGGTGACTGACAAGCTTCAAACATATCAGTGAGTCAGGGAGATGTCTACCACAAGCATGTGAAGATTTTCCTTATTGGAATGGGCAGATGAGGACAAATTGTTCCAATGGTCATGAAGTAGGCTCTGGAGCACTTGGGGCTTCTTCAGATATTGAAGCTGCCAAGGTCATCCCCTGCATCCTGAGCCAATCATTGGGAATTTTGTCTCTCCATTGGACTTCAATGATTCAGGAAAAATGAGTCTGATGATTTTGTACCATTCTTCAGCCTCACTTAGATCCTTTTCATCTGCACATCAATATTTCAGCTTTGATGCCATTGATCCTCTTGAAAAATAAAGAACAACCCAATAACCAAGGGAAAGTAGAATGAAGAATCTCCATTATTAGATTTTTTTTCAGCAGAGGCTGAGTGATCACTTGCCTGGTAGGTATTCCTTTTTTGAGGGGTGTTGGAGTATGGATCGAACTGGATGTTTACTGAAGTCCTTTTCAGTTCCTGTCAATCATTTAACTCCTCTGGGCTTTAGCTTCTGTGAAATGAGAGTGATAGGACTGGCTCTCCCTTGCTGGCAGGGCTGCTGAATGTATAGAGGGGCAGCCTACTGTAGGATAAAGAGCATTGGATTTGTGATCTAAGGATCTGGACTTTAATCTTGGCTCCAGAGTTAGTAAAATAACTATGTGGCAACTTTCAAATATGATCTCCTAATTAATATGTGTGAATAAGAAGAAAAATTGTACACAAACTGTAAGAATTGAGTCAGTTCATGTTTTGAGTGATCCTCTTTGTTTTTAAGGAAACTTGAGTTTCCTTATGTGAAAAATAAAGGAGATAGATCATTTGATCTAAGGTCTCTGCAACTTTTGAATTCTAAACCCCAGTGGGATTGGAGAGAGCTAGGTGATACGATGGGTAGGATTCTGGACCTGGGGTCAAGAAGACCTGAATTGAAATCTGTCAATGTGGTCCTGGGCAAATCACTTAATTTTAGTTTCTCCAAATGTATAATGGATACAATAATTGTTTCTACCTCATGGGGTTGTTATGAGGATTAAATATTTATACAACATTTCACTGGCACATAGTAGGTGCCATATAATGCTTAATCTCTTCCACTATACTTGGAGACCACCTAAAGTAGTGCTTTAAAAAATCTTCTTTGAATATTTAGCATTTATTTTTTGTCTCTTCTCCCCCAAACCTCACTGGTAGGGGGGGCAAATATTTTTGAAAAACCAAATTTTGACAAAACCAAAATTTTTATGACAAATGAGCATAGTCAAGTAAAAGAAATTCCCATATTAGCAACATCTAAAAGGGTGTTTTTTCTGCATATTGGTTTATTGTCTCTTTATGAGGAGGGAGGAGCATTCTTCAATATCAGTCTTTTTGAAAACATGATTGATTATAGAGTTTATCATTTTTCAGTATTAATATTATAGTCACTCAATTAAGTACTTATTAAGCACCTACTATGTGCCAAACACTGTGCTTAACACTATCTATACAAAGAAATAAAAGACAATTCCTGTTCTCAATGAGTTCACAATCTAATGGAGGAAACAAGATGAAAACAACTATGTACAATATTTATATTCATAGATAATACATATAATATATGTGTGTATGGATGTATATATTGGAGCAGCTGAGTGGCACAATGGTTAGGGTGCTGAGGTTAGAGACAGGAAGACATGAGTTCAAATATAGCCTCAAACCTTACCTTTACCTTGGTTAACTAATTTGTCAGATGAGTTGGAAAAGGAAATTGCAAACCACTCTAGTATCTTTGCCAAGAAAACCCCAATTCATGAAGAGATCAGATGTGACTGAAAAATGACTTAATAGCAACACATGTATTATATATGCATACATATAAAACAAATTGTTCTTATTCTGCTTTATAAATTTGATCTAGAGAATACCAGTATCTAAAAGTTTTGATGAGAAGTCATTTCAATCAACCTACACTTGAATAAAGATTCCATGCACAATATATTAAACAATTGGTCATCCAGGCTTTATCTGAAGACCTCAAATAAAAGGGACTCTACACCACCTCTCAAAACCTCCTATTTTACTTTGGGATAGATAGCTTAGATTACTGTCTAATTTTCTCTGACATCAAACCTAAATTTGACTCTTTTAATCATTATTACTACTTCTACTCTCATTTCTGTGAGAAAGTCCTTCACACAAACATAGTACTCATGGACTTGGTTAGTTCTTTCTTCTCCAAATTAAACATCCTCAGCTCTTTTTTAAAACAAAATTTTCTTTCTTTTTGTTTTCTTATATTGTTATCTTTCTTTTTATATTATCCATATTTCCTAACTTCATCCCATTTCAGAGAGTAGTTGCTGAAATTCTTTGTGAAGAATTACAAAGTGGGGGGAAAACAGTTCAGTAAAACCAACCAACACAATGAAAAAGTCTGATATTGTATGTAGTATTCCATGCCCATAGTTCCTCACCTTTGAATGAACTTAGGGGAAGTACCTTTTTATATCTTTTCTTTGGGTTAAACTTGGTCATTATTTGTTATGATTGGTAATTTTTTTCTCATTTTCCTTACATGACTTTGAATCAATCAGGGCACACAAGTCTTTTCATGCTTGTTTGTATTCATCATATTCACAATTTCTTATAACACAGTAATATTCCATCATATTAATGTACCATAATTTGTTTACCTATTTCATAATTGAATGGCATTTACTTTGTTTATAATTCTTTGTTACTAGAAGTACTGCTATAAATATCTGTTTTATATGGAGCCTTTTTTTGTCATTGATCTCCTTGAAGTAGAAGCTAGAAGTAGAATTGAAAATTTTCATTTTAGAAATAGATAACTGTTTAGACTGTCAGGGGTGTGGATAAATTCCTCCTCTCCCTTTCCTTAGGTCTTTAGACTTTAGTTTTAGGAGTCAGCTGATAGACCATTGTAGAGTTGAAGAAGAGTGGAAATTGAATGCATAAAACCAGGATTCACATCATGCTTCTGTGACTTTTACCTGTGTAATTTTGGGGAAGTCACTTGACTCTCTAGACCTTAGTTCCTTTATCTTCATAAATAACACAATCCTTCTAAGGCTTCCATGTTGTGAAAAATGGTGAGGCATTTTGAGAAATGCAGTCTCTTCTTCACCTTTCTTTTCAACCAGGAAGAAAATGGAGGAAATGTCTTGAGTTTGGTGATGAGGAAATTGCAAAAAGTGTGGAACTAGACAGAGAATAGGTGAGTCCCAAGTATTGGAGAATGCACCTAACTGAAATGAGGGAGACTATCTAGTAGAGAGTTTATTTTCCTCCTGCCAGCTTAAATTGTCAATACTATGATAGAAGGGAGAAGTGGTGGAAGCTAAGGAGGAGTGAGGTGAACATAGATAGCCCATCTGCACAATGACATCTAGAATCAAGTCAAGAAGTCAACAAGCATCTATTAAATGCTTAGAACTGTGTTAAACTCTGGAATACAAAGAAAACAAAATATAGTCCCTGCTGTCAAGATCTCAAGGTCGACTGGAGAAAAGAATGAAGAAACACTAATGTGTACAAACCAGATGTTACAAGGAACTTAAATCTGTATGAATTAGGTCCTTAATGAGAAAATATAGTTGATAGGTTCATATAGCTATATGGACAGATTACCAGAGCTTCACAAGGAGGCCCTCTTCTCTCAGGTATTCAATTTGATAATCCTAATCTTATCCTTTGGGTCTAAACCCCAAAGATTAAACTAGTATAGATAATATAGAGAAAGCCAATGAGATACACAATAACCATTCAATATGCATTTGAGCTCCCAGAAGCACTTTAAATTTTTTTGTACCAACCTTGGAACTCAACTAAGCAACAAATTTTCATCCTCCCCCATGGCTATGTATATTTATTATAGCTTTTTTTTTGTTTTTTAATGATGGGAGTAAATAGGAAGAGAAAAGAAATGCTTGTTCGTTGAAAAAAAATAAATTAAAAAAAGAAAATAACCAAACGAGATGGGGAGAGGATGGCCTGAATGCTATGGGAATGGGAAATTAGAGTCCATTGCTGATTATTTATAAAATGAGATGCTGAGAGGCCAGGCTGCTTCCACCTTTGAGCACACACCAGAAGCCTGAGGACTCTCTGGCCTGGGGGCAAGAGGCGTCATGTTCCTGCCCCATGAGGGTTGGGAATATTGACAGGGGACGATGATTTTGAGCAGAGCCCCCACTTCAGAGAGGCTGAAGCACACGCCCCCAAGTCCATGGTTCTTTGTGTTTCACACAGATTGGTATTTCCATCCCCAAAGGCTCCTCGCTGGAACCATTTGGCAGACAGCATTTGGCCCCGCTGTGGCAGTGCGTCTAACAAGCTTGTCCTGCTGATTGATTAAAGCTGATGGGCAACTGGAGTCTGGAGATTGGAAACTGCTTGGTTGTGATTGTCATGACAATTGAGCTGCCTTCTAATGAACTGAGCTTGATTACGGTCCAACCTGGCATGTGCCTCCTGTTGCCCCAGTTTGGGGATGAGTCTGTTTAGCTTAAAGCTTTGGAAAGAAGGACTGCATCTTCCCAGGCATGTCTAGGGGATTGGGCCAAGAATTATTTTCCCAAGCAGTCATTCCTCTCAAATTTTCTTTCCTTGGGGATGGGGGTAGAACCTGACTCAGCAGAACCCTGTGGGGAAGAAGCCAAAAGAAGTTCCACGCTAGGAAAAATGGAGAGGAGATGGTTTTATTGATTCCAAATATCTAGGGATGGACTTTCCAAACTCCAGAACAAATAGCAAGCATCTGGCAGAGTGGAACTCCAGATGAGATCATCTGTCTGCAATCATATCCTGTTGCCCTTTGCTAAGAAAGATGCTGCTGAACATGGAAGAACATGGAGCCTGGAGTCAGATTATTTGCGTTTAAATCCTGGCTCTTTCATTCAATACCTAAGTGACCTTGGATAAGTGATTTTACCTTTCTAGAGCTCATTTTCCTCATCTGTAAAATTCATGGTCAGACTAGTGATCTCTGGGAGTTCCTTTTTTAGCTTTAAATATGTTTGTGATTTGCTTACTACCTCTAAGTATTTGTCACATTTCTTGCCCAGCTCTATAAACAACAACTATAGTCCAACAAAAGAATGTTTTTTTTAACCTAAGCATAATGCAAAAAGGATGTTGGCTGTTTTAGCTCTACATAGCCCCAGAGAGTCTGTCTTCAGCAGTTGTCCTTCACCTTTCTCTTGGCAAAGGTGTATTCTCATATGTGACCTCATTTCAGGGTTCATCGTTGCCTCTTCCCTGTGATTAGTTCCTCTTCTAAAAGAAAATACATGAAAAGCTCTTGGCTGAGCCAGAAATTGGTTTCACTGTCAGACTCACCCAATGTAATGTTTGTTAGTTCCTTGTGGTGACCCTCAAATCTGCATATCACAGGTTTGTTAAAATATTTAGAACTGTAGTATGGAAGGATTTGATTTGTTCCACTTGACCCCAGTTAGAGACTAGATAGGGAGGCAGATTCTGA
The DNA here is from genome assembly GCA_023553655.1 of Myrmecobius fasciatus. Classification (NCBI taxonomy): domain Eukaryota; kingdom Metazoa; phylum Chordata; class Mammalia; order Dasyuromorphia; family Myrmecobiidae; genus Myrmecobius; species Myrmecobius fasciatus. Next base: position 1,114,304 of record JAJPUD010000034.1, read on the forward strand.
ATAAAAAGAATTTCCTAATTAGAACCTCCCCCAAATAGCTGAATCAATCAATAAGCATTTGTGAAATGCCTACTATGTTTCAAGGACTGTGATAAGTATACAAAGACAAAAATGGAACTGTCCCAGCCCCCAAAGAACTTACATATAATTGGGATGTTTTTGTGTTTTGTGTGTCTGTACCTATACAGACATATACTTAATTAATACACATTAATTTTTTGGGGGGGTGGGGGTGTGGACAGGGAATAGCAGGTGCAGAAGAATAGATCTAGAAGAACCTCATGGAAAAAGTAACTGCTTGAGCCAGGCTTGGAAAGAGAATAGATTCCAATAGGGGTGGAAGGCAAGGAAGGAAAGTATTGTAGGCATGGAGGTTGCTTAGACAAAGACATAAAGTCAATAGCTAGAACGTCTTCAGTAAGGAACAAGAAGGTCAGTCTGGCTGAACTAAAGAACTCATAAAGACAAATAATAAGTGCAGAAAAGTAGGTTGGAGATTTTTAAAAGAAGAGTTTGCTTTAAACAGTTCCATTACTAGAGAATGATGTATATTTGGGTCCAAAACATATTTCTTTGCAAAATTCTCCTAGCTTCTGAAGATGTGAATGGGTGCTATCCCACTATTTTGACCTGGGCAATTATCGTGAGGCACAGGAGCTTATAGTTGACCTTTATAGGAAGAATATGGGACATGTTTCAAGTAAACTGTTACCCAAATATATTTCTTATCTGCTTACTGATGCCTGAATTCTTTCATCAGAAGAGAAAGCTTTTTTTTTATTCCTTCCACAATTAGAGATAAGGATAAAACTATACATATTTATCTCTTTATCTTATCTATCTTCTAGCTACCTTTATTTTTCTATATATCTATTTGTCTATCATCCATCCATCCAAATATCTATCTTTCCTAGATACCTTTCTTTTTCTTTTTATCTATTATCTATCTTTCCTAGTTACCTTTCTTTTTCTATCTTTCCTAGTTACCTTTTTTCTTTTTCTTTCTATCTTTCCTAGCTACCTTTCTTTTTCTATTTATCTATCATCTATCTTTCCTAGCTACCTTTCTTTCTTTTTCTATCTATTATCCATCTATCAATCTATATCTATTTATCTATTATCTATCATCTATCTCTATTTCCAATCTCCCTTTTTCTCTCTATTTTTCTATCATCTATCTATCTTTCTATTTTTATACCAATCTAAAATCTACCTATCATCAGTCTTGCTACTCTGGGAGAAGAAACACAGATATTTAGACTGGTTCACAGTGAGGAGCCAGTAACTGATAGCAGAGTCCGGGTTTTGCTAGGATTAGAATTTGAGAATGGTGTGAAAAGGGTGGGGGTGGATGAGGGAAGGGAAAGCCGCAGAGTATCTGCTGACTAAATCCATTCCACTGTTTAGTCTGGAGGGGGTGCTCAGAGCCTGACAAATACATCTCTGTTCTGTCTTAGGAAGAATACAGTGGAAGCCCCTTCTGAAGGGGGTTCCCTGTGGCGAGATTGACATCTGCCTTGATAGCTAAACATGCCCTATTGGACTACTTAGGAGGAAGGAGAGGAGAGGGTGTGCGCTGCCCCATGGTTTCTGTGAGTGTATGTGATAATGAGCCATGTTATAACAGGGTCCTCGTGGAACAGCATCACAGGTGTGTTCCATCTGCTCTGCATAAGGTCCTCCCCCTGCTGCGCCAACAAAACAATCACCGGGAAGGTTACAAAGGGGAAAGGACCGGGTTGCTTCTGCCCGGGAGGGGGTTGGTACGAGAAACAGAAATCGTTGCCCCCCAAGGGTCCCCTCGCGGCTCTCCGGTGGGCCAGGCTTCCGTTGGTCTCTGGTGCCACGGAAACCACCCAGCTCGGCTCTGGCGCTGAAATTCACTCTTGGAGGGGTTATAAATATGCAGCTCCTTCAGAGAGGAGGAATCAAGGCCCTTCATGTATATTTAATAATGAGTTACCAGCATCCTCCATCGTTCTGTCTGAAATAAGCCAGATTACATTCTAATGCAATCTGCATTAATGGTTTCATTTTCATTTAATTATCTCCATTCTCTTTGTTGGCATGTAAGACAAGCTCCAGACAGGCATCTGTCTTGGAGCTGGCCGGGGAGGGCGGGGGTCCCGGTAAGGGTCCGTGCTACGGGCAGACTCCAGGATAACGGTTCTTCTGCTCTTCACAAGTTTACTTCTGATGCTTCTTTTTTGTTTTGTCCTCCCTCCACTAAACCTCAAGCTCAGGCTGTCCCTGAGCATGGGGGAGGAGACCGGGAGGGAAGCTGGAGGAGGTGGTCTCCGGCTCTTCCAGCTTTTGGCTGAATTTTATTCAGTCTCAGCGTGTCAGGGTCCCGGCCACCCCAGCTGCATTGTGGAGAATAATTTCTCCCCTGGTGGGCTGCTGGGAGGCTGGCCTGCTGCGGCTGTCCTATTCAGAGGCCGCCTCTGGAGGTTTACTGACTGGGGCAGTCAAGGACCTGTTAACTGTAATCAGCTGATTGATTAGCTTTCAAAGAGTAGTGATAGCAGGTGATGACTTTCTCTCTCTTTGTCTCTCTCAGCCTTTGTCTTCAGTGTTTATCTCTTTCCCTCCCTCCCTCACTCTACTTAATTCTCCCTTTTCCCTAATTTTTTTTCTCTATTCTGTAGTCCTTCCCCTTTCTTTCCAGCATCTCTTTCTCATTTAATTGCTTATTATATGGAACTGAAGAATTTATTAAAAGTATTTTTCTTTTTGATCAACCAAAGTAATATATTTTGTATTCTTCATTTAGAAAGCAAATGGGTCAAATGTTTTATATTTATTTAATGAAAAGAACTAGGTAGTATTTTTTTAGTAGTTTTTATTTTTTTGAGTGTGATCTTCAATTTTTCCTCCTTTGTGGTCATTGGTTTTGAATAGAAAAGAATAATATCATCACAGATTTGGATCTGCAAGTTCCCTTATTAATAAATGAGGAAACAAATCCAGAGGGGAAAAACAATATTGTTGTTTTTGTCCTTTGTTCTCCAAGAGGACCATGGCATCAGGGAGGTGATGCCATGATATGCAAGTGATTTGGATTTAAGTGAGGGAGGGCTGGGTAAGATCATCTGCCTTACTTTCCCCTCCAGAGCCATCTGGGTTCAGTGGCCAGATATAGATCAATATGAATGGAGATAGTCTCCAGAGAGGGCAGACAATGGCAATACCAGCAATAAGTGAAAGTTAAGATTTGAATTCAGGCCCACTGACTTGAAATATTATAATTATTATTAAACACTTTAAGGTTTGCAAAGCACTCTTTATATATGTGATCTCATTTGCTGTTATCTTAAATTAGCAGTCAAATCAAATTTGATTTTTTGAAAACAATCTGTGATACATCATTAGGATAAATAAGTTGCTTCATTTAATTCAACTAAATACACATTGAGCTGTCTACTACCTGCCAGATGTTGGGAAAACAAAGACAAACAAACAAGTATTTATTAAATGCGTCTGTGTGTCAGACAGTGCTAAGGACTTTTTGGTTTGGGGGAGAAGAGGATTAATTGACTTAGCCAGGGTCATATATCTGAGGTTGGATTTGAACTGATTTCTGAGCCAGAACTCTAAGCATTTTCTAAATATCACCTCATCTGATCCTTATATCCACCCTGTGAAATGGGTATTAACACTATTTAGTTCTTGCTCTCAGAGAGAATATTTTCTACTGGAATTTAACTATTTTCTGCAGTGTTGCCGTTCCTGGACCTCAGTTTCCTTCTCTGTAAATTGAGAATATGGACAAAATGACTTTGTAGATTTTTTCTGCCCTAAGAGGTTATAACTATGAGTTTTGGAGTCCATTTCCATCTGAATCAGACCTCAATTTTATTAAGGGGTGAATGAGCCTTTCTTTGTGATCCTGAGCATGTGACTTCCCTTTCTGAGGTTTGTTCCCCCTTTTGAAAAATCAACAAAATTAGATAGAATAATCCCTAAAGTCTCTTTCAATTCTGATACGTTTAAGGATTTTTTTTTGGGGGGGAGGGGGAAGGTTGGGAATGGGGGAAGGGAACAGAGTAGGTTTCAAATCTTTTTCTGGCCTATTTCCCCAAAAGCATGTCTTTGTTTTCCAGAAGGATTGCTACTATCTCCACTGTCTATTAATTGGATCTGTTGGATGCTGAGTGTGAAGAAAAAATGATCTTCACACCTACTTATCAAGAATAATTTAAACAGGAAGTTATATGATGTTGTGTGCTTGCCTGTGAGTATATATATATACATACATTCACAGATTCCTTATTGGTGTCCTTTTTTCTTTTTTCCCCTCCCCATGGAGTGGTCTGCCTTCCTTTTCCAAGTAAGAATGCTATCTGCCCCAGGCATAAAAAACCCTACTTAGGGATTTATATGTTGCCATCCATCTTTATTTTAAAACTCTCCTACTTCCCCCCCCTTCACTTTTTTTCCTTCTCCAATTCATTTTTAATGTCACAATCAGGTTAATTTCCCTTAGCCATATATCTAAGGACTATACTTAGACCCTTCAATGGATCTTTATTGCCTATTAAATAAACTTCTTACTTTGGCATTCAAATCTGATACCATTTCTCTTTTTACAGATTACTAACCACACTATTACCCTTCACAAGTGCTTTACTACTTCCATTTTGGGTTCTCTCTTGTGACTAGCAAGCCCCTAACTTGGACCACTATTTCATGAGATGCCCAGGCTACACTTCTTTTATTTCTGGCTCTGATCCTCACATTCTGGACTTTTGCCTCCTGCTCTGCCCAGGAGATGTGCTACTCTACTTTCTTTTTACTGGTGAGTCTCTGACGATCACATTTCATAAAGTACTTGGTCCATATTCAGTTCACTTCCATCTCCACTCCTCACTCTAGATTATTCTACTTTCTCACCAAGAGTTTTGTGTCACAGTCCCCTCTCTGCTTTCTAGTTCCCTTTTATTTGATATATTCACCTATCAGAAGGTAAGCATCTTAAAGGTGTAGAATACATGTGAAAAGTTTCTTTCTCTTTCTTCTCTCTCCCTCCCTCCTTTTCTCTCTGTCTGTCTGTCTTTCTGTCTCTCTGTCTTCCTGTCTCTCTGTCTCTTAATCTCTCTTTCTTAGTCTCTCTCTGTCTTTGTCTCTTCTCTTTCTCCCTCTCTCTGTCTCTGTTTGTCTGTTTCTCTCTCTGTCTCTATTTCTGTCTGTCTCTCTTCTCTCTCTCTCTCTTTCTTCTCTCCCTCTGTCTCTTTCTCTTTGTGTGTCTCTGTCTCTATTTATCTTTGTGACTCTCTCTTTCTCTCTTTGTTTGTTTCTATATATGTCTGTTTTTCTCTCTCTGTCTCTGTTTCTATGTGTGTGTTTCTCTTTCCCCATACTGAGCTATAGTCATACATCTCCAATTGCTTCTCAAGATATATCAAAATATATATCTTGTGGATACCTCAAAGTCAATGTGTCTCATAATCTTCCACCCCCATCCTGAATTTCTCAATTATTGTTGAAGGCACTACTATCCTTTAGACACATAGGTCCACAACCTCTGTCATTCCTAACTCCTCACTCTTACTTCACATGTCCAATTGGTTGTCAAATCTTACTAATTCTACCTTTACTCTACCTCTTCTATAGATCCCTTTTTCTTCCCTCATATAGCCACAACCCTAGGTCAGTCTCTCATCACCTATCTATCATGCAGTATCTTTCTAATTATTCTATTTGCCTCAAATCTTTCCCCCTGATCAATCTATCCTTCACTCTGCTGCCAAAGTGCTTTTTCTGAAGTGTAGGTCTGATCATATCACTCTCTTGCTCAGTGATGTCTCAATCATACCTCCAGGATGACATATAAAGCCCTCTTTTTGATATTTAAAGTTCTTCATGGTCTGGACCCTTCCTATCTCCTGAGCCTTCTTGAACTTTACTCCACTATTTGATGTCTATGATCCAACAACACAGGTTTACATGTTCCTCAAATACTATAATCCATCTCCCATCTCTGTGCCTTTGAATTGACCTTCCCTTCCCCGATTTTCCTTACCTTCCCCCATTCCTGGAAAGATCTGCTCCCTCATCTCTGCCTCTTAATTTTCATAGACTCAATTCCAGGAGATGTTTACCAGTATCTTCTAGTCATCAGTATATTCCTTTATCAGAGTATCTTCAATTTATTCACTATATGTCTTGCTATGTATTTATCATTTGCTCATTGTCTTACCTATTAGAATGTCATCTCCTTGAGGCCAGGGAATATCCTCCCCCCCTTTCTTATTATCCCTGGAGCTTGGCATGGTGTCTGAAACACATTAATGCTGAATAGATGTTTGTTGACTGACTAATTGGACATGTGAAGTGAAAAAGAGTGAGGAATTTTTTTTAATCCTATAGTGCCCTATAAGAATTCTTTTGTGAGATGAAAGTGAAGAAATTTTTGGAGAAAGTAGAATTTAAATACTTATGATATTTTCTAAATGACACAGCAAAAGAATATATGTATGTATATATATGCATATATAATATATACACATACTATATATATATAATACCACATGGTATTTTTCAAAAATTGACTATATACTAGTACTCAGAAATGTTAAAAAATGATATAAAAATTCAAAAATAATACATCTTTTACAGATCATAATTTAATAAGAATAGAATTTGATTCAGGGACTACAGACAAAAGTTAGAGACCCAAATGGAGATTTCACAATGAAATCTTAAATAACGAGTAAGCCAAAGATTAAATCATAGGAACAATTAAAACTTATATAAAATGACTATGTAAAAGAATTAATAACTACATAAAAATGATAATGATGAAACAACAAACCAAAATTTCTAGGTTGCAGCTAAAACAATCCTCAGGAGAAAAATCATATCATTACAATCATATATGAACAAAATATAAAATGAGGATTAATAAATTGACTCTACATTTTGAAAAATTAGAAAAGAAATCCCATACTGTCTGGTACTTATCTGTTTGCTGGATTGATTTGATTTGATTCCACTAATAGGAACATTTGAAGAACCTGTTCATCTACAGACAATCTCTCTGAACTTTGCATCCTGCCCTGAACTATATATCCTACATGAGAGTGGCAACAGATTTGGTGATCTTATTATATGCCTTGATATTAATAACCATTCAATAAAATTAAATTTATTGTTATACCTTTCAAATCAACTTGTATAGTTTTTGAAATATCTTTGGGAGAGAGTTTGAAATATCTATCAGATAGCCTTTAAGGATTCATTAATAATAATAACCACAACAGTATTAACAGCTAGCACTTGCATGTAACTTTGAAAGTGGCAAAAAGCTTTACATGGGTTATCTCATTTCATCCTGAAAAAATCTTTTTGACAGAGGTGCTATTATTCTTCTCATTTTATTGATGATAGCACAGAGGCTGAGAGATATGTGATTTGTCAAGAGGCACAGGACCATTGTGTGACAATTCATATGGCTGAAGTAAGATAAAAACTGAGGTAAGTTTCTGGAGTAAGACTTCAAATTGGGCCATCTCTCTACTGAGGGAAACTATAGAAACTAATAATTTCTATTCTATTAAACCTATTTTAAAATTAGGATTGAGGTTTTTTCCCTCTTTATTTTCATATACAGGATACCCTCAGAAGGCCAGTTATTCAATCTCTCAAGGACATTACAGATAGCTAAGATTGCCTAAATCTTCTGGCATATGTTCAGCTATCTTGGAAGGGATCCCACCCAACTTCTATTTAGAGTGTATACACAATCTGATCTAGGTGAATGCTTGTCCTTAGAAAAATAAGACCCTGTCATTGCCCCCCTCTGTTGGATTGTAGGGGTACCTGATTTATGAAGGGCAAAACCACCCAGAGTGTTCTGGGGTATGAATGGATTACCATGTTCAGATTATAACTGAGTCTCATGATCAAGCCATGTTCTCAGCAGGAGAGACTTTTAGCCTACCTCTTTGATAATATGTCCATCTCTACATTGACTGTTCCCCAGTCAGGGTTGATTTTTCACCTTCCAGGGAAACTCCTTTTTCTTTCTTTTTTCTTTTTTTTTTAATTAAAGCTTTTTATTTGTATAACATATGTATGGGTAGTTCCCCAGCATTGATCTTTACAAAGCTTTCCATTACAAATTTTACCCCCAGTCCCCTCCCCTCCCCTAGATGGCAGGAAGTCCACTACATGTTAATAATGTTGAAATGCTTGAGAAGTTATGCAAGAAAAATCCTATCTACAAGGAAAAAAAAGAAAATCAGAGAAAGGCAACACAATGCAAGCAAATGTCAATAGAGATCATGAAAATGTTACGTTGTGGTCCATATTTCATATCCCTCTCTCTGGGTGTATATGGTTTTCTTCAGTGAACAATTGGAACTGGTTTGAGACAATTCTTTGTTGCAGAGAGCCATGTCCATCAGAATTGATCATCATGTAATACTGTTGTTGCTGTGTATGATGAACTCCTGGTTCTGCTCGTTTCACTCAGCACCAGTTCATGCAAGTCCCTCCAGGCTTCTCTGAAATCATCCTGCTGGTCGTTTCTTACAGAGCAATAATATTCCATAACATTCATGGACCATAATTTATTCAGCCACTCTCCAATTGATGGGCATCCTTCAGTTTCCAGTTTCTAGCCACTACAAAAAGGGCTGCCACAAACATTCTTGCACATGTGGGTCCCTTTCCCTCCTCTAAGATCTCTTTGGGATATAGGCCCAGTAGAAACACTGCTGGGTCAAAGGGTATGCACAGTTTGACAACTTTTTGAGCATAGCTCCAAATTGCTCTCCAGAATGGTTGGATCCGTTCACAGTTCCACCAACAATGTATTAGTGTCCCAGCTTTCCCACATCCCCTCCAACATTCATCATTATCTTTTCCTGTCATTTTAGCCAATCTGACAGGTGTGTAGTGGTACCTCAGAGTTGTCTTAATTTGCATTTCTCTGATCAATAGTGATTTGGAGCAACTTTTCATATGACTAGAGATGGTTTTAATTTCATCATCTGAAAATTGTCTGTTGATATCCCTTGACCACTTATCTATTGAAGAGTGGCTTGAATTCTTATATATATGATACAATTCTCTATATATTTTAGAAATGAGGCCTTTATCAGAACCATTAAATGTAAAGATGATTTCCCAATTTGATGCTTCCCTCCTAATCTTGTCTGCATTTGTTTTGTTTGTACAGAAACTTTTTAACTTAATATAGTCAAAATTATCCATCTTGTGTTAAATTAGGAGTTCCAGGTCTTCTTTGGACATAAATTTGTTCCATCTCCACAGGTCTGAGAGATAAACTATATTACGTTCCTCTAACTTGCTTACAAAGTCCCTCTTTATATCTAGATCATGAACCCATTTAGATCTTACCTTGGTATGTGGTGTTAGGTATGGGTCAAGCCCTAATTTCTTCCACACTAGTTTTCAATTTTCCCAGCAGTTTTTGCCAAATAGAGAGTATTTATCCCAAAAGCTGGGGTCTTTGGGTTTATTGAACACTAGATTGTTAAGGTTAATGTCTAGGTTGTCCTGATAACCTATCCTGTGCCACTGATCGACTGCTCTATTTCTTAGCCAGTACCAAACGATTTTGATGACCGCTGCTTTATAATATAGTTTTAGATCTGGTACAGCAAGGCCACCTTCATCTGCCTTTTTTTTTTCATTAATCCCCTTGAAATCCTTGACCTTTTGTTCTTCCAAATGAACTTTGCTACTATTTTTTTCTAGATCTGTAAAATAATTTCTTGGGAGTTTGATTGGTATGGCACTAAATAAGTAGATTAGTTTGGGTAGTATTGTCATTTTTATTATGTTTGCTCTGCCTACCCATGAGCACTTAATATTTTTCCAATTGATTAGGTCTGATTTTATTTGTGTGGAAAGTGTTTTGTAGTTGAGATCATATAGTTTCTGACTTTTCCTTGGCAGATAGATTCCCAAATATTTTATCCTATCATCTGCTATTTGGAATGGAATGTCTTTTTGTATCTCTTGCTGCTGAACTTTGTTGGTAATATATAAAAATGCTGATGATTTATGTGGATTAATTTTGAATCCTGCCACTTTGCTAAAGTTGTGAATCGTTTCTAGTAGTTTTTTAGTTGAGTCTCTAGGGTTCTCTAAGTATACCATCATGTCATCTGCAAAGAGTGATAATTTGGTTTCTTCATTACCTAGTCTGATTCCTTTTATCTCTTTCTCTTCTCTTATTGCTAAAGCTAACATTTCTAATACAATATTAAATAGTAATGGTGACAGTGGGCAGCCTTGTTTCACTCCTGATCTTATTGGGAATGGTTTTAGTTTGTCTCCATTACATATGATGCTTGCTGATGGTTTTAAATAGATGCTACTGATCATTTTAAGGAAAAGCCCATTTATTCCTATACTCTCTAGTGTTTTTAATAGGAAAGGGTGTTGGATTTTATCAAAGGCTTTTTCAGCATCTATGGAGATAATCATATGGTTTTTGTTAGTTTGGTTATTAATATAATTAATTATGCTGATAGTTTTCCTAATATTGAACCAGCCCTGCATCCCTGGTATAAATCCTACTTGGTCATAGTGTACTATCCTGGGGATGACTTTCTGTAATCTCATTGCAAATATTTAAAATTTTTGCATCAATATTCATTAGGGAAATTGGTCTATAGTTTTCTTTCTGTTTTCACCCTACCAGGTTTAGCTATCAGCACCATATCGGTCTCATGGAAGGATTCTGGCAGTATACCTTCTGTCCCTATTTTCTCAAATAGTTTGTGTAGTATTGGAATTAATTGTTCTTTGAATGTTTGGTAGAATTCACATGTAAATCCATCTGGACCAGGAAATTTTTTCTTGGGGAGTTGGTTAATAGCTTGTTCTATTTCTTTTTCTGATATGGGGCTATTTAAATAATTTATATCCTCTTCTTTTAACCTAGGCAATCTATATTTTTGTAGATATTCCTCCATTTCATTTAGATTATCAAACTTACTGGCATAAAGTTGGGCAAAGTAACTCCTAATTATTGCTCTAATTTCCTCTTCATTGGAGGAAAGTTCTCCCTTATCATTCTTGAGACTAACAATTTGATTTTCCTCTTTCCTTTTTCTTATCAAATTAACTAAAGGCTTATCTATTTTGTTAGTTTTTTCATAGAACCAACTCTTAGTTTTATTTATTAACTCAATAGTTTTCTTATTTTCAATTTTATTAATTTCTCCTTTTACTTTTGGAATTTCCAATTTGGTATTTAATTGAGGGTTTTTAATTTGTTCTTTTTCTAGTTTTTTTTTAATAATAAGCCCAATTCGTTGATCTTTTCTTTCTCTATTTTATGCAAGTAAGCATCTAGAGATATAAAATTGCCCCTTATAACTGCTTTGGCCATATTGCACAAATTTTGGTATGTTGTCTCCTTATTGTTATTCTCCTGGATGAAATTATTGTGTCTATGATTTGCTCTTTCACCCATTCATTCTTCAGGATTAGATTATTTAATTTCCAATTAACTTTTGGTTTATTTTCTCCTGGCCTTATATTGCATCTGATTTTTATTGCATCATGATCTGAAAAGGGTGCATTTACTATTTCTGCCTTTCTGCATTTGATTTTGAGGTTTTTATGCCCTAACACATGGTCAATTTTTGTATAGGTTCCATGGACTGCTGAGAAAAAAGTAAACTCTCTACTGTCTCCATTCAACTTTCTTCATAGATGTATTATACCTAACTTTTCTAACAATTGGTTTATCTCCCTAGTTTCTTTCTTGTTTATTTTTATGTTTGATTTATCTAATTGTGAGAGAGCAAGGTTGAGATCCCCCACTAGTATCGTTTGGCTGTTGATTTCTTCTTGCATCTCTCTTAATTTCTCCCCTAGGAATTTGTGTGCTATTGCACTTGGTGCATATATATATTTAGTATAGATATTGCTACATTATCTATGGTACCCTTTAATAAAATATATTTTCCTTCCTTATCTCTTTTGATTAGATCTATCTTGGCTTTTACTTGATCTGAGATAAGAATTGCTACCCCTGCTTTTTTTTGGTTCACCTGAAGCATAATATTTTCTGCTCCAGCCATTTACCTTCATCTTATATGTGTCACTATGTTTTAGATGTGTTTCTTGTAGACAACATATTGTGAGATTCTGGTTTTTAATCCAGTGTGATATCTGCTTCTGCTTTATGGGAGAGTTCATCCCAGTCACATTTACAGTTAGAATAACTAATTATTTCCTGCCATCTTATTTACCCAAGTTATGTTTTCCCCTTTCTTTTCCCCTTTCTCCCTTCCCCCCTCCTCAGTACTTTGCTTTTGATGACCCCTCCCCCAAACAGTACTCCACCCTTTAGATCCCCTCCCCCTGTTTTTACTCCTTTCCCCTGATTCTTCTATTTTCCTTTCTATTAGTTTGTCCCTTCCTTTTTCCTCCTTTCCCTCCCACTTCCCTCTAGCAACAGACAAGTTTCTATGTGAAATCAAATGTCTGATATACACTTTTCGAACCCAACCTGATGAGAGTAAGATTTACACAATGCTCATCTCCCTCCCCTCTTTCTCTCAATTATATTAGGTTTTCTTTGCCTCTTCAAGTGATTTTACCTTGTTTTTACCTCCTTTTTTTTAGATCTTATTTTACCACTTTTTCCCTCTTTTCCCCAGTATGACAACCTTTTCCCCTCTAGCTCTCTTTTTCATATTATCAAAGTAATATTTAGTTAATTATACCCCCAAACTTTAAGTATCCCCTTAGTAAAAATAAAGTTCTCAAGAGTCCTTTCCTTTTTACCTTTTTATGCGTCTCTTGAGTTCTGTGTTTGTATGTCAAATTTTTTGTTCAGATCCGGTCTTTTCATTAGAAATAGGTGAAATTCACCTATATCATTAAATGACCATCTTCTTCCCTAGAGGATAATGCTCATTCTAGCTGGGTAGGTTATTCTTGGTTGTAATCCAAGTCTAAAGGAACCTCAGTATCTGGGGGTCAATGCTTCTTTGCCTTGATAAAAGCTGTCTATGGTGAGAGCTCTCTTTTGCTCCTTCATTATTTTAGACAGCGTGGATATCTCTTTAAGGTAGGAAAAAAAATGGAGGCTGAAAAGCTTTGCCCTGGGGCACTTTGGTGAGTTAACTTAAGGTGCTGGGCCGGTGGGGGCTAGGACTAAGTCCAAATTACTCCTTAAACTAGGCAAGTCTGCCAGAACACCTGCCCCCAATCAGGGCAGAGTATCCCAAGTACCTCAGATAAACTCCAGGTGTTTGGAATTTGGAGTTTTGGAGTTTGGAATTTCTGCCAGGATGAGCTGAGCTGAGTCCCACCCTCACTTCCGGCCTACCCAGGAGTCGTCTATTTATCTCTCTGTCTGAGTCAGACTATCCTGATATGAAGTTCTCCAGAGAGCCGTGCCCAAATATTTCTGAATTCGTTGACTTGAAGATCAGTTCAGAGGCTTATTTTATTGTTGATTTGAAAGAAGATGGGAGGAGAGGCAGAAAGTCACCTTTTCACTCCGCCATCTTGGCTCCGCCCCCTCTCCTTTTTCTAAAGATATTTAATCATTGGGGATCTCCATGGTTTTGTCTTTGGTTATAGAGAGAAATCAATGACTCTTACTGTATTTATTATTAGATAACCTAGATTAATGAATTGATTGTTAATTACCCAGAAATGCTTTTCATTCATCTCACTACTATACTATATTCATTGCTTTCTTCAAATGAAATTTCAACAAACGATAACAGTGGAATCTTGCATTCTTTATATCTTTCCAGCAATTATGTAACTAGAGTAGAGATGAGGTCTGTAGAATGTTAGATGTGGAAGCCTTTCTGTTTCCTTCTCATGCCTTCATCAAAGATAGCCTTGAAGCACATGTAGGTTATTCTTATAAACATTTTGTAGAGATGAGATACATGGATTGCTAAGTATGCTATTTTCTCAGTCACCTTTCTTTGGGTAATATTGAGGTCTGTTGTTTAGTATCCTCTCTTTTTTTCAGATAGCTGGAGAGTCATTCCCATAATGCCCTCCAATTCTGTAGCCTCTAGCACAAATCTCCTTTGTGTTTACTTGGTCTTGTCCATCATTTCCTCTTTGTATCTTTCTTTTTTTGATGGTACATTTTTATTTATGCAACCTGCTGAGAACCGTGATGGAGTGCAGATATGGTCACTCCATTGTCACTGATGAGAAAAGAGATTGTTATAAAAATTTTGGCAGATCTTTTTCCATTTGTGTCTGCTTATTTTTATATTTTTGCCTTCCTTTAAGCTTTATCCTTAATTATATTTGTCTTTTTTGATTCTCTCAATTAGCTTTTTGTAAGTTTCTAATTCCTTCTTGTCATTTTATAAGATAGTATGACTCATAATCTCCCACTTTCCTCCACTTTAAGATTCTGCAAATTTGCCTGTATTCTAGACTTGCATTGTCTTTGGATATCATATTTGTCCAGTTGGCAAGAAGACTAAGTATTTCCTGGCTAAAGAAGTTTAAAGAAAATTTTAACATCTACTTTATGGAAATTAATCAATTAGACTTCCTTAGGAAATTGATACTCTAGGCAATATTGTTTTTTAAAAAAACTATTTCTCATTTTTTTTCTGCATTTAACAGAGTGTTTAAATAAGTTAGGTTAGGGACAGCTAGATGGTACAGTGGATAGAGCACTAGCCCTGAAGTCGGGAGGATCTGAGTTCAAATTTGGTCTCAGACACTTAATACTTTCCAGATGTATGACCCTGGGCAGGTCATTTAACCCCAATTATCTCAACTAAAAAATAGATTAAGTTATAGTTGCCTCAGTTACAAACTATATTTTCTCATTTTTATTCTATTTTTTAAACTAATTTTGGTCTTCATTCCTCAGCTAATGACTCTAAGAGGAATATTAGCAAGTAATCATTTCCTGTCTGTCAAAATAGAATTAATTTTTGCCTCATCTTATTTAGTATTTACAATGTCCAGCATTTCCTTATCTTCTTGAAAAAAGTATTTGTGATTTGTAGGTATGAGACTTTAAAAAATATACCCTGCAAGTCTTTGGTCTTTCTAGCTTCATATTCAGAAATCACATCTTCTAGCATATTTTCCACCATCCACTGCTCTGCTGATATTGGTGTTGAAAGTCACTGACTATTAAAGCATATGTTCATTTAATTTTGGAAGGTAGAGGGGTATGAATTCATAATTGCATCAGTGTATGAAACTCCCTAGTGAAAAAGCTCCTTCTGCTAGGGCAGATTGTCAACTATTCTGCAACTTAGCTTCTTAGAGAGCTGCACTGGGAGGTTGTCACACATCCAATATGTCTCACAGGTGGAACCTGATCTCAGTCTTGATACTTGTCTCCATCTACTATGCTCAGATGCCTTTCATTTCTTTAAGAGGAATTTTAAAAAATTCTTTGGAGAATTTCTTTACTCCCTTCTCTGTCCTTTGTGACAGATGCTGGCACATAGGCAACAGTCATCTTCATAGTGTCTTTTTTTTCAAATATTTATCATGAGCACTGGAATGTGAAGTGACTAAGTGTCCCATGAAATGAAGTTTCTTATTGTCTTTAGGCAAAAAATGAAACTAACTCCACCAACTCCTTTATTTGCCCCTCCAAGGACAATCGATGAGCCATCCTTCCATTTAGCTGTAACTAACTTTGTCTTCTAGTTTAATTTATAGCAATAATGTCAAGATTTATTGATTCATTTCCTCTAGCAGCTTGCCCACTCATTGGTCATTGGGCAAAGATTTTATAAATGTTTATAAATAGTATCTAAACTTGTTGTTTGTCCTTCATTCTCAATCAGGACCATGATATCAGGGAGGAGATGCCATGGTATATAAGTGAACTGGATTTAAGTGAGAGAGGGCTGTGCAAGGTCACCTGCCTTAGTTTTCCCTCCAGTCATCTGGGTCCAGTGGCTCATTCTTATGTAACAGAGGACTAGCTATGATCTCAGTCCTTATGTACAAGCACAAAGTGCTGCTGATGCTATCTTTGGATATGAACTTGAGGGAACCAATGCACAGGAAAACTACATTGAGTGGCTTGTTCTCTTGACTTGTGACCACTAAATTGAGTGGTCTCACATGATATGATATACAACTTCTAGAGCTCCTTTCATGGGAGTGAGTAACACCATTATTCTTTGCCTACCTTTTTCTGGTGCACACAATTGTGCCAAGTGGTGCTGGACTTATACCTAGGCAAAGTAAACAATTTTAATGCCTGGCAGATATAAAGACCCAAGGCGAAAATTCCTGAAAGTAGATATCCCTAGTTCAAGAAATGGGGGCACCTATGGCATTATTAAGAGTTGAGTAGAAAGCATATGGATAGAACTCAGTGGGAGAGACACTGAAATATAAAGGAGTTGCCCCAGAGAAAATTAAAAGTTTATTTCTCTTCTGAGGAAGAGCTTCTGTGAGTGTTGGGGTTGGGAGACTATATGTGATTGATTATAGGCTCCTTTTTGTGAACCCTTTGCATTTTCTGTTTCTTCCTTCCTTCCTTCCTTCCTTCCTTCCTTCCTTCCTTCCTTCCTTCCTTCCTTCCATGAAC
>JAJPUD010000034.1:1130952-1156823 GCA_023553655.1 Myrmecobius fasciatus
CTTTCTTTCTTTCTTTCTTTCTTTCTTTCTTTCTTTCTCTTTTTTTTGAGATAAAATAAAGGTTGACCTTTACCCAGAATTCCTGCTACTTTGAGAATTTGTATGGAGCCTCATTACTCATATTTGTAGAAACCAAGACATGAATTACATTTGGAGATTTTCCCAGAGTAAACTACAGGTAGAAACAATGAGCCAAAAGAGTAATTATGATCCTTTTTTTGGTTATCATCCAAGGTTGAACCTGATTTAAGTCCAGAGTTTTTGCGTTGGCTATAGAATCCATATAATATCAGAGGCAACAGTATGCTCCCATTATTCCATCCCTCCCACCCCTCACCTTCGGCTTGTGGTGACTTGAAGCAGCAGAGGATAGAAAACTGATTTTGGAATCAGAGAACTTGGGATTAAATGCTTTCTGACTGTGAGAGTGACTTCAGATCAATCACTTAGCTATCTTCAGTCCTACCTAGCTTCCCCATTTATATAATGAGGAAATTGAATTAGATGATCTTAGAAAACTCTTCTACCTCTAGATCTCTGGTCCTATGATCTGATACAATTCAGCTTTTCTCCTCTTGCTTTGATCCTCAAGAAAATGCAAAGAATTGTAGGAGAGGAAACATAATTTTTAACTATTCCATATCTTATTATAAAAGCAGGATTTTGGAATAGCATTTTAAGATGTGAGAGGAAGAGAAAGCATCAGAGCCTTAGGCTTTTAGATGAAGGAAGCTGTGAGTGAGGACCTACCAATGAAGGGAGGTACTTTTGATGATGTCTGGGGTAACTAGGTAGAGTTGCCAGAGAAATGCTGAAGTATTGATAAGATGATAATACTCCCTGAGGCAAGTAGGGATCAACTCAATCTTACAGTCCCATCCCCTGTACATCTGGGGTTATTCCACTTTACAGTATCCAATCAGAAAGCCAAGTTATGATGTAAAACCCCTGAAGTTAAATTTCCTTTATAAATCTGACCATAGCTTATTCCATCTTTGCTAAATCCCTCTTTAGCTTCTGCCCCATGGTGTTTTCCTTCTAATCTCCTCCTATACCTTATGGTATATTTTTCCTTGTTATAGCTAGCTAACTCTTTTAGAATTCGAGGTCCCTTTTAGGATTTAGTCTGCTGTTAATGACATACTCCCACCTCATGGCTTATTCTCTTTCTCTTGATTAATTGTGACTTCTACTAGGGAATTTGTCTTTTCCCTTGTAAATTGTTAAAACATCTTTTTTTGCTAACTATATATTCTCCCATATCTATTCAATATTTACCACTCCTAGTATTTTACCTCTTCATTTTGTCTGTAACCTCTTCTCATAGATAAAGGTACCTGTTGGCAAAGTGAAATGCCCTTATGAATTTGGCACTTGTGCCTTGTGTATCAAACTAAGAATTGACCCGAGCCTCACTATTTGTTGTCTGCCCCAAATCTCATATGTAGGGCATAAGACAGGACAACTGGCTCCTAACCATTAACTTGGTCAAAATTTTTCTGAGAGCCAAATCTGGTACCTGGATTAATGCCTTTTTAAAAAATACCTTAATTGTTTAAAAATTCATTTTATTTTGAATTTTAGAAATAAAACAAACATTTCCATAACATAGTAGAATAGAAAAAAAGATGATTGCACATAAAACTGCAAATCTGTTTTGTGCAATTTAACTATTTCTTTTAAATATATAATCAGATTATCATGTAACTTCTTAGAGATGTGTGTGTGTGTGTGTATGTGTGTGTGTGTGTGTGTGTGTGTGTGTATGTATGTAGAGGATAGCCATGTTACTATTTATTAATTCTTCTCCGGATACAGATAATATTTTCCTTTGCAGTTAATTTGGGGCTTTATGATAATCAAAAATGACTTTGTGGATTAATACTTAATAGATGGTTTCTCCATCACTGTGTATAAGTCCTTGGCACTGGAACTGAGACTCCCTATAGTTATGGTCTCTCAAACCAATCCAGGTTTTCTGCATTGAAGGAACTTTGAACAAATCATTTATTTATAAACTGTATACTTCCCTCTACCTCTCTGGGTTGCTGTTTAGGAAAGCTAAACTGGAAGGAACAGTAGGATTGGGCTCTTCCCCCTGGCAATGAGAGAAGAAAAGAAAATGTAGCTAGTGGAGCTGCCAAGCAGAGAAGGCATAAGGTAGCAGAAACAGAAGGGCAGCATCATATATCCAGCACAGCACAGCTCCAAATAATAAATCTGAGTGGGGAAGCACAATTTGCAGTCTCTTGACTTTTTTTTTTAAAGCCTGTTGTGGACCTTATTGCTTCATTATTTGCCTTTGAATTGTATGACTAAAGTGATGTATAGACCCAGGACTTATCTCCTTAGCATTTGAATACCACAGAAAAATTCTAGATAAAAAGAAAGCTGGGATCCTGAGAAGGAAAAGCAGTTCACTTTCCTAGTTCAGAACCTCTCTCACCCTACTTCTTGCCTCCTCACTTCCTACTTCCTAGGGACTTAAGGGACCTAAAGTCCTAAGGGACTTAGCATTGGATACAGACTTTGTGTATTTATTACATGAGCTCACTGAGGCAACAAAGTTTTGAAAAATGAATGAAGAAGAGAAAGGAGCTGTAAGCAGAAGGAAACAGAAGGAAGCAGAAGCTCATCCTCATGTTCTGGAAAGGATTTGGGGGACTTAGATTTTTCCTCTCTTCTAGCAAAATCAGATTTTGGGTCCTTGAAGATAATACTGATGGCGCAGTGGGTGGCTTCATCACTCCTGCTCATAACTGGTTTAGTAGAAGCTTTAAAAGTTGTGGGACTATATTGGATTACTTGCTGTCTAGGGGAGGTGAGAGGTAGGGAGGGAGGGAGAAAAATTTGGAACACAAGGTTTTGCAAGAGTGTATGTTGAAAATTATCTTTGTATGTATTTTGAAAAATAAAAGGCTATTATAAAATATTAAAAAGAAAAAAAAGTTGTTGGAAAGGACATTCACTTTCCAATAAAGGCAGTCTTCCTACCTAGTTGAAAAGAGGTTTCCAGATCAAGAAGAGCCCTTTATTATCCTGATGTTCCTAGAGGCCAGAGACAGACTTTGGATACAGGGAAGCCTGGATTCATGACTCCCATCTCTCCAGAGGAGGAATTAAGACCAGGAAGAGATAAAGTATTCATTGGGGACCACAAAGACTTAAGAGTGCTAGTAGATAATTTATTATTATTATTATTATTATTATTATTATTTTGATATTACAATGCTTGTAGTTTAAAGCGGATGAAGTCTAAGTTATTTTAATTGCTTTAGCCTCTTAGGAGGCTTTTGTGCAGAGGTAAGAGTGTAAACCCAAGCCCTATGTAGATCTTTAGGGAGTAACAGGATGGTAGTTGCTGGTAGACTTCTCATGCAAAGACACAACCAAGATGCAATCTTTGTCCTCAAAAATGAGAGAAAGAATTCTTTCCAGGATATGTAGACAGATTTCTTTAATGTCTGATTTGTTTGTTTGTTAGTATAACAATTTTAAAGGAATGCTGGGTAGATAAATAAGTCTATAGTCTGAAACAAATTGTAGTACATTGGTGTGAAGACCTGCTATAGGAGCAAGGGCTGTTTGGGTGATGCTAAAACCATCCTTTTCCCCCTTAGGAAGGGCCCTGATACCTTAGCTTTATTGGCTAAGATCCATCTAGGCTTTTGTATTGTATCTAACCCAGTTTCTACACCCTTACCTTTAGAATCCCTTTAAATAGTCTGTAAAGTTTATTCATCGTTGCCTACCTTGTTACCTGTCTTGTACCTCACCATTCCATTTCAGTTTTCTATGGAGGTATTTAAAAATCCTGCAGTTAGAGATTCATTCATTTGGGTTGGAATGCTCTCTTTTAAAATGTAAATTTACTCCTTAGAGATATAACATTTATTTGTAGTGAGTCATTTGACACCTTAATGTGAATTAATTTATCAGATTCCTTTATACACTTTCATAAAATTAATGGACATCAAAGAAGAAAAGGACCAGGAATTTTGAAGGGTGGGATACTTTGGAAATTGAATGGTCCACATTGCTATACCCTTTCTCGGCAACACGTATATAGATTTTGCAGCACAGGCTACTGTATCCTAAACCTTAAGTGGCAGTATTCCAAACTCTCTTCTCATTCTAGAAAAGGATACATACATATATATATATATATATATATATATATATATTGAATCTTCATATCTCTCCTCAAAGACAGCAAGCCCCAGAACACAAATAGTCTTGGGTGGAGCATCCAAGACATCTTAGAGTTTCCTTAAGGAACTGATAATTAGGGGCATTTTGGTCAAGTTCTCTTAAAAGTTAGGGGAAAGGCCAGAAAGAACTGAGACTTAGGCAGAACTATTGCTAAAGAAGTTCCTTCAAGCTTTGTATTTCCAAAGACTGAAGAAATTCTGAAAGTAATTTATTTGTTACAAAACTTTGGCTGCAGACAAGGATGTTGCTTAGATTTGATGGAGGAGGACTGAGACAGGAATTGCTGGGTGACTGTGAGACACAGTCTCTCATGCCATCCTATCCAATAAATTCTAGTGTCTCCGTATAATCTCCAGGACCAATCATAAAATCTTCTGCATGATCTTCAGAACCTTTCAGAATCTGCCTGCAGTTTTTCAGCTTTCTTACATCTTAATCCCTCCTGCCCCCCAAGCATGTTACTTCAGCCCTGTGACACTGGCCACCTTGCTATTCCATCTTCTGACTAATGTGTTCACTAGAATGCTTTTCCTCTTTATGTCTATATCTTGGTCTCTCTGGCTTCCTTCAAATAGATAAAATTGCACTTTCTACAGGAAGCCCTTCCCAATTTCTCTTATAGTGCTTTCCCTTGGTTAATTATTTCCAATTTTATTCTATTTAGCGTGATTTATATGTAGTTAATTGCATATTGTCTTCCTCATTAGACTGTGATTTCCTTGAACACAAGGGCCATCTTTTGCCTTTCTTTGTATCTCCATACTTAGCATAGTGCCTGGCACATAGTAAGTGATTAATAAATGTTTGTTGTCTGACATTATTAAAGCTTAAAATTGTATGAGGTTTTGGGACACCCTGTATTACTAAATAACTTTGAAGAATAAGAATAAAAATATAATGAAGGAAATATATGCTCAGAGAAGTTAGATAGTTATGTAGTGAGTGGCTAAGTCAGAATGCTCTACTGATACAAGAATTAATCAAAATTAAGAAAATCCTATGAACTCTTTGAAAACAGAGACCATTTTTTGGGGGGTCTTTCTTTATATTTCTAGAATTTAGCATATGCCTAGAACACATTAAGGGTTTAATGAATGCTTTTTGACTTGACATGACTTTAATATAATTTAGTAAATTACCTATAATGAATTTAAGGGTGAACATAGTCAAGATTTCCCGAGAATAGGGAGTCTTGGAATATTATAATCTGTACCTTTGAAGGAGACTTCCAAATAAATGGTATCTCTGATGCATTTAAATGTTTTCCACCATCCATACTTAATGCCTACTGTTGCAATGAAATTATTGAGTATTAAAAATATGTTGATTTAATTTATAGGATTTTTATTGTTCTTCATTAATTTCTTTATCTTTTTATTCTTTGAAAAGAATGTTGTATAATCTGTAATGATTTCATGGTGATCTTTTGTAAATGCTCAGTATGAGCACTTTAATATAAAATGGTCAAGTATACCATGAAATTTCTTGTTGTTTTTGTATACAGACTTCTATCAATTCTGCCTTTCCTTTATTTGCCTTTCCAAGGAGAATTTGTAGACTATTCATCCATTTGGTTGTATGTGTTTTGAATCTTTTGATTTAATTTATAACAAGAATATGAAGACTGATATGATCTAGTCTCTCTAATCACATATTTACTTAATCAGTGGCTGAGGATATCATACTTGGAGCAAAATTAAGTGAAATAATATTTAAAAACAGCTGAAAAATAATGTAACTCAGCCCCTTTCTACTCTGCCACGGTTACTGCTAAAATAGAAGGAGACTACACAGTAATGAGGATCACTGTGTTTTTTTTCTTTTTCTCATGGATTTCCAAGGCCAAAGAATTCATCACTAAGGGTTCAATCCATTGATGAAGAACTTTTTCTAACTATGCTACATAGTCTTTGGAAGATAGCCATAGTCAGTTTCCTAGAAAATTTTGGAAGACTTTCCAGCATATCAAAATCTACCAGACCTTCTGATCTGCTGAAAAAGCTTTTGAGTACCAAGATAATCTCTGTGACACATTATGGTGCCAGAGAGGATTTTTGCAATATTTTTCCCTTAATGAATCTCTTTGTCTTAACTTGGCCCTATGCTATTTAACATTGTTTATCAATGACTTGGATAATTATATAGATAATATGCTGATCAGATTTACAGAAGACCCAAAGATTGAAGGAATAGCTGACAAAATGCAGGAAAGTCTGGCTCTATAAGGATCTTGAAAAGCCTATTATCAAAGAAATGATTATTACATCTTTAAAAACAAACAAAAAACTAAATACAAAAATAATTTTAAAATGTAAAAAAAAAAAACCCAAAACATTCTTAGCTTGGAGGCCATACAAAAACTGGTGACAGGTTAGATTTGGCCTGTAAACCATGACTTTTCTATTAAGATGAAATTCAATAGAAATAAGTATATTGCATTTAGGTTAAAAATCAATTTTTCCAAAATAAAAAGATAAAAAATGCTAACTATTCTTTTAGTACTTTATCTGAAAATAATATTAGTGTTTTAGTGGACTGTGAACTTAATATGAATTAGCAGTGTGATATGGCAGTGAAAAAGCTAATGCAATCTTTTATTGAATCAAGAAGACCATAGATTCTGGGAATAAGGAAGTAATGGTTCCACTGTACTCTGTCCTGATGAGACCTTATATGAAGTATTGTATTCAGTATGAGTAATATGGTTTAAGAATTGATTTCAGGGAGTAGAGCCAAGATGGTGGAGTAGAGGAAGGAGCTCCCCTGAACTTTCCCTCAATTGCCCTCCAAACACATTAAAATAAAACCCCAAATAAAATTCTGGAGAAGCAGGGCCAACAAAATGTCAGAATGAAACAATTTTCTAGCCCAAGACAGTTTAGGAGGTTGGCAGGAAAGTTATACTTGGGTAGCAGTGTACCTGAAGAGCAGTGCCTTGGGGATGGCTTTGTATCTTCAGGAGTTCTTAGCCCACAGAAGGCAAGTCAGACAACTGATAAGAAAGAAATTACAGCAAGTCTTTGCTGGCACTGGGTGCAGGATCCTATTGTATTGTCCATGTGCAGTTCCAGACTGGAGAAGAGCATTAGTGTTTGCAGCTGTGATAAGACCCTGGCTACAGTCTCAGGGTGGAGAGGAGTACTTGTGGTCATTCACAAAGGAGCTGAGTCCTAGACTCAGTTCTAAGACAGAAAGGAGCACTAGAACTTGTAGCAGCAGAAAAGCAGGTGCTCATGTCACAACTCCAGGGCCAAAAGAAGCAACAGCATTTGTGACCCCAGGGGAGCAGGGTCCTGGTCACAGTTCCAGGGTAGAGAAGTTTGTTTGTGATTGTTAATAAGAGAGCAGTTGTCCGGGTCACAGCTCCTGGACCAAGAGGAACACAAGTACTTTTGGCTAGAGGGGAACAAGGTCCTTTTCCTGGTAAGAATAAGAGTGCAGACACTTACATATTAGCATCCTGAAGTACCAAAACCTTACAGAACCTTAGAACTAGCTCCCAAAACAGCAAATTGAAAAATCTGAATCTTGGAATAGTATTCCCCCTACTTCAGAAGCAGAGTCCAATAATATAAAGTGAATAAATAGACTAAAATCTGCATTTTACCAATCAATAATGATTTCAAGGTTTTTTCCATAAATTGTTTTGATTTTTTGACCATGAATTGTTTTGCTTTCTTCATTGGAATATTGCTTATTCACATCCTTTGATCATTTATCAGTTGGAGAATAACTCAGATTCTTATAGACTTGACAGAGTTATTTATGTATTTTAGATATGAGATCTTTATTTGATAAACTATCTATAAACCCCTTCCAAAAATTTGTTTTTTGCTTTCTGATTTTGGATAAATTTGTTTTATTTGCACAAAATCTTTTTAATTCAATGTAATCAAAATTGCTTTTATATTTAACTTTGTTCTCTGTCTTTTGTTTATTGATAAATTGCTCACCTATCCATAAGTCTCGATAAGTAATGTATTCTATGTTCTTCTAATTTTATTATAAAATGTCTCTTTATAGCTAGATCATATTTCTATTTTGGCCTCATCTTAGTAAGTTATTGATCCATGACCAATTTTTGCCATACTGCTTTTCAGTTTTTCTAACAATTTTTCTCCAAATAATGAATTTAATTGAGATTAAAACAACTTTGACATATCATTTTTATGGCTACACAAATTATAAAGGACACATAGAGGAAGAATAACTATATCCAGAGAAAGAATTGATAAATATATATGTATATAATAATTTTACACACACATGTATCTATTTGTTTAATGGTAGCTCTCTCTAGGACATGGAGGGAAAGAAAGAAAAAAATTTGCATGAAAATTTTGTTGTATATTTAAAAGGAATAGCAAGTTTTACATTGCAGATTTATAGTTTACGTGCAGTCTTTTTATTGTACCATATTATAGAAATAGTTGTTTCATTTCAGAAATAAAGATAAAATTAGTTTTAAAACAGAAAAAAAATAAGCTTGAAAAATGAAGAAACTACAAAAAAAGAATCGGACTAGAAAAAAGTTATGAGAGTGACAGGGAAGATCAAGATTCAGAAGAAGACAACAAAGTCAAACTCTACAAGCAAAACCTTAAAAGACAAAAAAAGTGAATTGGACACAAGTCCAAAAATAATTCCTTAGAAGACATCAAAAAGAATTTTTAAATACAAAATAAGACAAATAGAGGGAAATTGGGAAAAATGACAGTGATGGAAGAAAATTATGAAAAGATCTTGGTAAAGGAGGCAAAAAAATCCTGAAGAAAATAACACCACAAGGGAAAAAAAATAATTGACTAAATGGTAAAAGAAGAACAAAAATCAATTACAGAAAACACCTGAAAAAAGCAGAGTTGGGCAAATGGAAAAAAATGACACAAAAATTCATTGAAGAAAATAATTCCTTAAAAATTTGAATTAGGCAAGTGGAAATTAATGACTTAATGGGAAATTAAAAGCAAAGTAAAGATCAAAAGTCAAAAGTTAAGAAAAAAGAGGAAAAATATAAAATAACTCTTTGGAATAATGATTGACTTGGAAAATAGATCAAGGAGAGATAATTTAAAAATTATTGGATCACCTCAAAGCCACAACAACAACAACAAAATAAAAAGCCACAAAAATCCTCATATTTCAAGAAATTACCAAGGAAAATTACTCTGATATCCTAGAACCAGAGGGCAAAATAGAAATGGAAAAAATCCATTTACTTTGTGAGATTTCTGAATGATAACTCCCAGGTATATTATACAAAAATTTCAGAGCTCCTTGATCACGGAGAAGATATTGCAAACAGCCAGGAAAGTGTACCATAATCCAATAAAAATTGCATTCAGTAAGGGGCTGTGAGAACATGTTAAAAATTAATTAGAAATTAAACAATCTAATCCTGAAGAATGAGTGAGTCAAATAATAAATTAGAGAAATAATCAACAATTCATTAAAGGGAATGACAACAAGACAACATATCAACATTTTTGGAAGTAGTCAAAGCAGTTTATAGTGTAAAATTTATATCTCTAAAAACTTACATCAATAAAATAGAGAAGGAACAAGTCCAAAAATTGGGCATGCAATTAAAAAATAAAATAAAATTAGAAAAAGAAAAAATTAAATATCTCCAATTAAGCATCAAATTGGAAATCCTAAAATTCAAAAGGAGGATTTAATAAGATAGAAAGTAAGAAAACTATTGAACTAATAAAAATAGGAGATGATTTTATGGAAAAAATATAGAACAAAATAGATAAAATATTGTTTAATTTGATTTTAAAAAAGAGAAAACCAAATTGCCATTATCAAAAATGAAGAGCACTGAATTCACCATTAATGAAGATGAAATTAAATGAATTAGGAGCTACTTTGCCCAATTATATGCCAGTAAACTTGATAATATTAGTGAAATGAATATTTGTAAAAAATATAAATTACCTTAATTAATAAAAGAGAAAATTATTATTGTTGTTCAGTTGTTTCAGTCTTTGTGACTCCACTGGGGGCGTCTTTTCTTGGACAAAGATATTAGAGTAGTTTGCCATTTCTTTCTCCAATTCATTTTATAGATGAGGAACTCAGGCAAATAGGTTTAAATGAGTTGCCCAGGATTACACAGTTAGTATCTGGGATCAGATTTGAACTCAGGAAGATGAGTCTTCCCTAACTCCAGGCCTAACACTCTATCTATGCTACCATTTATTTGCCCTTACAGAAGACAAAATAGAATATTTAAATGCCATTATCTTAGAAAAAGATCTCAAACAAAATTAATACCAATACTATATAAACTATTTGGAAAAATAAGCAAAGGGGTCGTACCAGATTCTTTTTATGACATATTCCTCTTATATCATATTCATATAAAACAAAAAAGAATAACAAAAGAAAACTATAGACCATGATGAATATTGATGCAGAAATTTTAAATAAAATTCTAGCAAGGAGATCACAGCAATATATCACAAATATCATATATTTTGACCAGATAGTGGGGTGAGGAAAATGCAGACAATCTGAACCATATTTTCTCTTAGGAAGATAAATCTGGAGACTCTCATGGGGGGAAAAAGACCATTTTTATTGAGACACAGGAAAGAAGATTGGTGCAGTCAGGTGTTGGCTGTACTGAGAAAGGTGGGCTGGCATTCAGGTAAGATGGACTAACATTTAAGTAAGGCTAATCACAACCTCTCTCTAACAATTAAGACATTTTAAATTTTTATGGGAGCTCATATATATGCTGTAGTTTTTGCTAGGAACAGACTTGCTGTCTCCTTGGAAGAGATAAAAAACACTTTTAACTACATAAAAACAGAAAAGGACAAACCATGTCTTTTGGGCATGGTAATTTTTGGAATCTAAACAAATGGATGTTAGTGAAATATCCTAGGGGAGACCAGTATGGGAGAAAAGATAACAACCTTTCTTTTAAACTAAACCACCTTTGAGCTGGCTCATGTGGATTCCTGAACTCAATTTAAGTCAGGTTGAAGCAGACTCTGCTGGACTCTTTGAGCTAAACTCAAATTAGGTAGATGATGACCCAATTATTAAATTAATATGGCATAAAATCAGTTACATTGTAGAACCAGCACAGTAGAAATCCAAACAAAGGCGATATTAATTCTCCAGTGGGATTTATACCAGGAATGTAGGACTTTTCCAATATAGGAAAACTATTGGCATATTTGAGCATATAAGTAACAAAAATAATAAAAATCATAGGATTATCTGAATAGATGCAGAAAAAGTTTTTGCCAAGCTACAACACTCATTCCTATTAAAAACACTACAAAACATAGGAACAAATGGAGTTTTCCTCAATGTGATAGCATCTGTCTGAAACCAAGAAAATGCATTATCCATAATGAAGATAAACTGGAAAAATCCCAATAAAATGAGGGATTAAATAAGAATGCCCACTAATAACCACTATTATGCAATATTGGACTATAAATGCTAGCTATAGCAATAAAAAAAAAGAAATGGAAGAAACTAGATAGTCAATGAAGAAATAATGCTGTCATTCTTTGTAAACAATATAATAGTATACTTGGAGAATAAGCTAAAAATTAGTTGAAACAATTATCTTCAACAAAACTACAGGATGTAAAATAAACCTATACTGGCATTTTCTATCTGTTACCAACAAAGTCTAGCAGCAAGAGATAGGAAGAGAAATTCTATTTAAAATAATTTTAGACAATGTAAAATATTTGGGATCTACCTGCAAAGACAAACCCAAGAACTATATGAACACAATTATAAAACACTTTGCACAAATAAAGTCAGATCTAAACAATTAGGGATATATTGTTCATGGGTAGGCCAAACTAATATAATAAACATGACAATTTTACTTAAATTAATTTGCTTATTCATTTTCATTGCAATAACTGTCAAAAATTATTTTATAGAGCCAGAAAAAAT
This sequence comes from Myrmecobius fasciatus, assembly GCA_023553655.1. Classification (NCBI taxonomy): domain Eukaryota; kingdom Metazoa; phylum Chordata; class Mammalia; order Dasyuromorphia; family Myrmecobiidae; genus Myrmecobius; species Myrmecobius fasciatus. The sequence goes on from JAJPUD010000034.1 coordinate 1,143,100, forward strand.
GATAAAAATTAATCTACAAAAAAGGGTTAAGGATATCAAGGGAATCAGTAAAAATAAAATAAAGAAAGATTGCCTATCAGTACCGGATCTCAAACTGTATTCTAAAATCCTTATCATCAAAACAGCCTATTACTGGCTAAAAATAGAGTGGCAAATCATTGGAATAAATTAAGTACCCAAGACTCAGTAGTAAATAGCCTTGGTAATCAGGTGTTTGATAAACCCAAAGATATGAGTTTTGGGGACAAGAATTCACTATTTGACAAGATTGGTGGGAAGACTGGAAAGCAAGTTTAGCAGAAACTACATATAGACCACTGTATACCAAGTTAAGGTGAAAATGGATGCTTGATTTAGACATAAAGTATGATATCATAAATAAATTAGGTTATCTTGAAAAATTTATCTGTCAACTGTATGGATAAGGGAAAAATTCATAATCAAAGAAAAGATAGAGAACATTTTTTGATTTAAAATAGATAATTTTGATTATGCTAAATTAAAATATTTTTGCACAGGCCAAACCAAAACAGCTGGGATTGGAAGGAAAGCGGGAAACTGGGTAAAACATTTTACAGCAAATTTCTCTGATATAGCCCTCATTTATCAATTATAGAGAGAAATGAGTCAAATTTATAAGAATGCACTTCATTCCCAAATTGATAAATGATCAATGATGATAAATGATTAATGAAGAGGCAGTTTTTAGAAGAAATCAAAGCTACTTATAGTCAAATAAAAATATGACCAACTCTAAGCCACTATTGATTAGAGAAATGTAAATTAAAATGATACCCCTCCCATCAGATTGGTTAATATGACAGAAAGGGAAGATGATAAATTTTGGAGAGGATGTGGAAAAAAAATTGGGAGACTAATGCACTATTAGTGGCATTGTAGATTGATCCAATCATTTTGGACAGCAATTTGGGGAACAAAGTGCTGTAAGACAGTGTATACCCTTTTACTCAGCAATACCACTATTAGAAGTGAATCCAAAAGAAATAAAAGAAAAAAGGAAAAAAAATATTTATAGCAACTCTTTGTGGTGACAAAGAATTAGAAACTGAGGGGATACCCATCATTTGGGGAATGGCTAAGCAAATTGTGGTATATGTTTATGACAGAACACTATTGTACTTTAAGAAATAATGAGTAGGATAATTTTCAGAAAAAAACCTCAAAAGACATATATAAACTGATGTACAGTGACTTAAAAATCAGAAGAATACTGTACAGTTATTGTTGTTTGTCCATTTTTTAAAAGGACCAATGACATCACAGGGTGATATCTTTATTCATGTGCAAATTGAATTCAAATGAGACCAAATTGCACAAAACATTTTCTCTCCAGAGTCATCAAAATCTAGTGGCAAGACAAAAGTCAGGACAACTGGTGATGACCCAGGATGTAATTGGATGACCTTGGCATCTTCTGACCATATTCTAAGTGTTACACAGAAACTGTTTCAGTTATCTTCTTGGCTATTGGAATAAATTATTCTCTTTCTGCCCATTTCACTGAGGGAAGTTTTCTATACACAATAGCAGCAATATTGTATGCTGATTAACTGTGAATGACTTACCTATTCTTCAGAAATACAATAATCAAAGACAATTTCAAAGGACTCATAATGGAAAATACTATCCACCTCCAGAGGAAGAAGTGATGAAGTATGAATGCAGATTCATATATATAATTTTTAAAAATTTTATTTTGGTATTTTTTGTCTGTGTTTTCTTTTGCAACATGGCTAATATGGAACTACATTTTGCATGAATTTACACGTATAATCTATGTCAAATTGCTGATTATTTCAAGTAGGGATAAAGAGAGGGAGAAAATTTGGAACTATATTTTAAAGTATGAATGTTCAAAAATTTTTACTTATAATTGAGAAATACTTAATGGAATAAATAAAATATAGCTGGGGAAAAAGAATGGCATTGACATTCTGGAGAATGTTAAGAGGAGGACAAACAGGGTGGTGAAGGTCTAGAATCCATGATATATACGGGGATTTGTTGAAGGAATTAAGCATGCTTATCCTAAAGAAAAAAGACTTACAGGAATATTATAGCTGTGTTCAAGCATTTGAAAGATTGTTATGTGGAGAAGAAATTAGACTTATATTTGGTTCCAGCTGGACAAATTCCAAAGAACAAGTGGAAATTTCAAAGAAGCAAATTTAAGCCTTATATTTGGCAAAAGTTGCTAATAATTAGGAGCAGCCAAAATTGAAATCCGATAAACATAATCTGGGGAGAATTGGATTTATACCAAAGAATTCATGTCAGGGCAGTCCAGGACAAAAATTAGAATGGCAGATATAATGGAGAAGGAAAGAGCATGACAAATAGACAAAAGAAGATCTGTGGGTTGAATGGACAATGGCTAATATGATACAGATCATATGAATGGCAAAATACTGAGTAGAAGCAATTGAGGTCTGTACAGACCTGTACCTTAGTCTGTACTAGGGGTGGAAAAATAGAAAATAGCAGAGGTGGTTTTAAAAAGTTTTCTAGGGTTCAGTTATAACAATAGAACTTGGTTATCACGTGTAGTCCTTTGAGGTTGACTGGAAAACTCTATTGTGGAGAGTATGAATTGGGAAGGCTCTCTAGAAAAGCTTCCTCAGTTTATCTACCTTAGGCAGTAATTTAGTTAGCAGATAGATCCTTCCTCTGTCTCTCCCCTCCTCTGTCTCTGTCTCTCTTTGTGCCTATTTCTCTGTGTTTTTGTCTCTGTTTCTGTGTCTGTTTCTCTATCTCTCTCTGTGTGTCTTTCTGTATCTGCCTCTCTGTATCTCTGTCTCTATCTCTCTGTGTCTGTCTGTAAAATGGGGATAATAGCACCTGCCTCCCAGGGTTGTGAGAATCAAATGAAGAGAGGAGGAGGGGGAGAGGAAGAGATGGGAAAAGAGGGAGAGATAGAGACAGAGACAGAAACAGAGATACAGACAGAAGTGGAGTAATTTGACCAGATTCACACATCTAGGAAATATCACAGGTTTATTTAAGCTCAAAGTGTTCCTAAATCAAAATCCACTGCTTTATTCCCTGAACCACCTAGTTACTGATAAATAACTGTTCTCTAATTTTTAACCTTAGAGCAGAATCACCTGGGGCTTTGTTAGATTAAATGAAATATCCAGCATCACATAGGAAATAGGTTATAGGTGGCACTTGAACTCGGATTTTTCTGATTTGAGGCTAGCTTTTTATCCACTGTACCATGTTATTTCTTATTGTTAAGAATTCTATAAGAGTCATTTCCTCTTCTGATGATTCAAACATGTGATAGATTTCTATTTCTATTATATTCTCATGTTCATTATTAAGGAAAGAATTTTCTCTGTAGTACAAGTACTTCATGGTCATTACTATCTTTCTCTAGCAAAATTGTGTATTTATCTTGTAGGGTTTGGTTTCCAGTTGCTTTAATAACCATTGCATAAAAGAATCCTGAGAATATTGATTCCCAAATCAGCAAATAGATCTTCAGTACAATCTAATTTCACCTGTTTAGTTGCAGCCAAATAAATTTTTACCCATATAAGGTAGATTCTCATATATTTTATATATTTTTAGTTATTTGAAATGAAAACTTTCCATCTCTTCTTTCTTAGTTTTGCTGGTAATTTACAAATAGTGTGATGATTTACATGAACTTATTTTATATTTTGCTACTAAAATGAAGATTATTTCAATTAATTTGTAGTTGAGGTTCTGGGGTTTTCTAAGTAAAATATCATATTATTTGATAGGGGCAGGGTAGAGGGAAAGAAAGCCCTTCCTAATTCTATAATTCTCTGAATAGAAGTTGGAAACTACTATGAGAACATTTCTTTATCTTCCAGGGACTATACTGAGAATTTAGGGATAAGGAATATCTCAGAGGTATGCTCTCAGACCAGGTAGGTTCAGGACAAGCACAGTTCTTAGTCAAGTCTTCTCCATGCAATATTCCCTTCCTAAATTGACCGATGTATCGCATATACTTAGTCATATAAAGCTACAGACAAGTTGTGTCTTAACCCAAGATCCAAAATAATTCAATTTAAATAAAATTACCAAGTTCTTAAGATGTGCAAAGCATTGAGCTAGGTGTAAAACAGGACAAAAACAAAACAGCCCCTGTCCTTAAAGGTCTTACATTCTATTTGGGACAATGCAAAACTGCTCAGATAAATAAATATAAGATGATTTGAGGAGGAAGAGAACCTTAACAGACCAGGGAAGGGGGGCAATGGTGGTGAAAGATAAAAGCCAGTACATCACAGGTGATTTGGGCTTTACTTTGAAACAAGATAAGTATTCCATTTTGAAAATGGATAGAGTACCAAACTTAAAGTCAGGAGGACTCATCCTCCTGAGTTCAAATGTGGTCTCAGATTACTTATTAGTTATGTGATCCTGGATAAATCACTTAATCCTGTTTGTCTTAGTTTCTTCTACAAAATGAGGTGGAGAAGAAAATGGTAAACCATTCCTGTATCTTTGCCAAGAAAACTCCCAAATGATGTTACAAAGAGCCAGACAGTATTGAACAATAACAACAAAGTATGTTAAGAAGTGAAGGTTGGGAGAGAATGTATTCTAGGCATGGGAAAGGGGTGGGGCACAGATTGTATGTAGAAAAGATACTGACATAGAATGGTGGTAATGGAATATCAGATTTGGTAAAGGTATTAATTTAATTTGATTGGTATGTAGAATGTATGAAAGAGAATAATATGTAACAACTGTAAAGGTGTTCTGGAATTAGACTGTGAAGAGCTTAAAATGTCAAGATGAGGAATTTGTATTTTATTCTAGAGGTAATAGTCTAATGTTCTGACTAAGAAAATGGAGATGAAACATTACTCCAATGACCCAGACACTAGTAGGAAGATTTGGTGGAAAAAATGCAAAAGAAGCAAATGAGGAAGATTTCCAACATAAAGGTATGAAATGTTCAATTTACAATATTACACATATTTCATTGAAGGAGTCCATATCTTCTTTTAATATTAACATGTCCTTAGATTCCCATTGACTGGGGAATGACTAAACATGTTTTACTTTTTCTTTTTATCCTTGGAATGTAAGACAGTGCTTGGCAAATAGTAAGTGCTTATTCAATGCTTGTCAATTGATTGTTAGATGAACAAAGTAAGATATGTGAATAAAATAGAGTATTCATGTGCTATAAGAAGCAATGAATATGATTAATTCAGAAAAAAGTGCAAGATTCATGTGAACCAATATAATATGCAATAGACAGGAAAGGAGAACCCTAAATATACTGACTACATTAATGTAAATAGAAAGGAAACAACAAGACTATGGGTGTGGAATACCAACAATAATGTCACATTTTTAAGATCTGTTGGTTAGTTCTGATGATCTATTTTTCTTTATCTCTCTGACTTTTTAGATTCTTTTATATAGAAGATGGACAAGGAAGATGGGAGGTAGGATGAATACACTATGCTTAGCATTGGTTTCAATCTTCAGCCATGTATATAGGTTATAAGTTCAAGATGGAACAGGGAATTTTTGCTTGATTTGAGATATTCCCAGTTGGACAATTGTGGCTGATTACTTTCTCCCTGGATGGATCAGTACATTATTATTTCCTTTTAGTTTTAGTGTTTGACAACTGGCCTTGACATGGGATATTATTTACAGAGTATGACCTTTCCCTACTGGTGGCAGTCCTGTTCCCAAACCTCAATTCCCCTGTTTCCTACATTGTTGGAATGTAGTGTTCACTCTGCTGACTATGTATGCCTTGTCTTCATCCAATATCTTGCAGAAAGGTACCTGGCAGTTAACATTTCTGAAAATCAGGAATGGATGGATATGACTTCCAGAAGACTAGTTTATTCCAAGAAAGAGGGAGTTATAGAGAAAATTGTTGGAATCAGATTATTGGCTAGGAATGCTAACAGATATCTAAGAGGTATTTACATCTCTGCAATTTTCACTTTATTTCATTTCTCTGACTGAAAGTCAGTTAATCAATCTCCTAAGAATTAAAACCTTCTGAGATTATCTTAAATAAAATATTAGCAAAGAGATTACAGAAAATCATTCCCAGAATAATACACCATGACCAAGTAGGATTTATACCAGGAATTCAGGGATGGTTCAATATTAGGAAAACTATTAATATAATTGACTATATTAATAACCAAATTAACAAAAAACATATGATAATCTCAATAGATGCAGAAAAAGCATTTGATAAAATCCAACATCCATTCCTATTAAAAACATTAGAGAGTATAGGAATTAATGGACTTTTCCTTAAAATAGTCGGTAGCATCTATTTAAAACCATCAGCTAGCATCATATGTAATGGTGATAAACTGGAACCATTCCCAATAAGATCAGGGGTGAAACAAGGTTGCCCACTATCACCATTACTATTCAATATTGTATTAGAAATGCTAGCCTTAGCAATAAGACAAGAAAAAGAGATTAAAGGAATTAGAGTAGGTCATGAGGAAACCAAATTATCACTCTTTGCAGATGATATGATGGTCTACTTAGAGAATCCTAGAGAATCAACTAAAAAACTATTAGATTTAATCCACAACTTTAGCCAAGTTGCAGGATACAAAATAAATCCACATAAATCATCAGCATTTTTATACATCACCAACAAAATGCAACAGCAAGAGATACAAAGAGAAATTCCATTCAAAATAACTATCGATAGTATAAAATATTTGGGAATATATCTGCCAAGGGAAAGTCAGGATCTATATGAGCAAAACTACAAAACACTCTCCACACAAATAAAGTCAGATCTAAACAATTGGAAAAACATCAAGTGCTCTTGGATAGGTCGAGCGAATATCATAAAGATGGCAATACTACCTAAACTAATCTATCTATTTAGTGCTATACCAATCAAACTCCCAAGAGATTATTTAACTGACCTAGAAAAAATAACAACAAAATTCATCTGGAAAAACAAAAGGTCAAGAATTTCAAGGGAATTAATGAAAAAAATGCAAATGAGGGTAGCCTAGCTGTACCAGATCTAAAACTATATTATAAAGCAGTGGTCACCAAAACCATTTGGTATTGGATAAGAAATAGAGTAGTGGATCAGTGGAATAGGTTAGGTTCACAGGACAAAATACTCAATGACAATAGTAATCTAGTGTTTGATAAACCCAAAGACCCCAGTTTTTGGGATAAAAACTCACTATTTGACAAAAACTGCTGGGATAATTGGAAACTAGTATGGAAGAAATTAGGCATTGATCCACACCTAACACCATATACCAAGATAAGGTCAAAATGGATTCATGATCTAGGCATAAAGAATGATATTATAAACAAATTAGAACAATGTAGGATGCTTTACCTCTCAGACCTGTGGAGGGGGAAGGAATTTGTGACCAAAGAAGAACTAGAGGTCATCATTAATCACAAAATAGATAAGTTTGACGATATCAAGTTAAAAAGTTTTTGTACAAACAAAATGAATGCAGACAAGATTAGAAGGGTAGCAGTAAACTGGGAAAATATTTTTACGTTCAAAGGTTCTGATAAAGGCCTCATTTCTAAAATATATAGAGAATTGATTCAAATATATAAGAATTCAAGCCATTCTCCAATTGATAAATGGTCAAAAGATATGAACAGATAATTTTCAGATTAAGAAATTGAAACTATTTCTGGTCACATAAAAAGGTGCTCCAAGTCACTATTGATCAGAGAAATGCAAATTAAGACAACTCTGAGATACCACTACACACCTGTCAGATTGGCTAAAATGACAGGAAATAATAATGATAACTGTTGGAGGGGATGTGGGAAAACTGGGACACTGATACATTGTTGGTGGAACTGTGAACGGATCCAACCATTCTGGAGAGCAATTTGGAACTATGCTCAAAAAGTTATCAAGCTGTGCATACCCTTTGACCCAGCAGTGTTTCTACTGGGCCTATATCCCAAAGAGATTTTAAAGGAGGGTAAGGGACCCACATGTGCAAAAATGTTTGTGGCAGCCCTTTTTGTAGTGGCAAGAAACTGGAAATTGAAAAGATGCCCATCAATTGGAGAATGGCTGAATAAATTATGGTATATGAATGTTATGGAATATTATTGTTCTATAAGAAACGACCAACAGGAGGATTTCAGAGAAGCCTGGAGAGACTTGCATGAACTGATGCTGAGTGAAATCAGCAGAACCAGGAGAACATTATACACAGCAACAAGACTATACGATGATCAATTTTGATGGACATGGTTCTCTTCAACAATGATGTGATTCAAACCAGTTCCTATTGTTCAGCGATGAACATAGTCATATACATCCAGAGAGAGGCCTGTGGGAACTGAGTGTGAACCACAACACAGCAGTTTAATGCTTTCTATGAATATTTCCATGCATTTTGTTTTCCTTCTTAGGTTGTTTTTTTCTTCTTCTCTTTCTAGATCTGATGTTTCTTGTGCAGTAAGATAACTGTATAGATATGTATACATGTATTTGTCATATAATTTATCCTATTTAGCATGTATTAGATTTCCTGTCATCTAGGGGTGAGGGGTGGGGGGAAGGAGGGGAAAAGCTTGGGAAAAAAAGTTATTGCAAAGGTCAATGTAGAAAAATCACTCATATGTTTTGTAAATAAAAAGCTTTATTATTAAAAAAACCTTCTGAGATTGTCCTATAGGAAGAAAATGCTAAGGTAAGGGGGAGAAAAGAGAAAAAAGTCCAGGGGATTTTTATCTCCTATATTTCCAAATTTCATATTGGTAACTCTGCACAGCAGAGAGGAAGAAGTGTGGGGACCACTAAAGATCCTTTATTTTATGAACTAACAAAGAGTAAGGCAGAGCTTCCTAACATTTTCCCCCCTTTGGGGAATAATGGTGGTGATGGTAGAGAGAAGGATCCGAAAAAATCTGTCTATTCTATTTTTTTTATATCTTCATTTGTACACTATTTTCAATTCTTCATATATGTCTTTTCCAACCAGAGTTATCTCTTACAACAGAGCAGTCAAATTCAAACAGAAACAAGGAGACACATATATTAACAAATTAACATGTTTCATTGTGTTGTATTAATTTTATTACATATTTCCTAATTATAAATTAATCTTATGAGTAGGTTGCAGCCACTAAGTGACAGGTAGTGTATTCGTTACCTTTGTCTTATAATAAAGAAAAAGCAAGGAAAAAGAACACAGTTAAACAAAACCAATCAGTATATGCAATGTTATTCAATCATCATTTTCAATCTCTGCAAAAAAGGAAATGGGATGTCATCTCATATCTCTTCTTTAGGGCTAAACTTGATCATTATAATTATACGATTTTCTGTTTCAATGTTGTTTTTTCCATTTACATTATTATTTTTATTTTCCTCCCTAGTGACCCTTCTCTTTGTATCAGTTCATATAAGTCTTCATGTATCTATTTGTATTCTTCTTGTTCATCATTTGTAGTGCAGTAATGTTCCATCACATTCATGTCACAATATGTTTTGTCATTCAACAGTCAACTTTTTCTGGAACTTTTCAGAGACATTTTTACCTAACTTAGGATGTAAGACAGATGAATTTTCTCCTAAGCTCCTAGACTCAACTCCCATTTATACTTCTCCAGAATGTCTTATACACAGTGTCTTACTCCCAGGTTGTCTTGGATAGGAGCTAGTATTCTCAGGAGTTAGATATATTCTTTACCAGGTTGTAACAAACATTCTACTAGATTAGAAGGCAGCAATTGTAATGAAAACTTTTGCTTCCTCTTTTATAGTCATCCATCCATTGTTGCTTTGGTCCCTTCCAAGGCCCAGATCATAGGTTTCTTAACTAAGCCTTAGAGAAGGAAAATGGTACAAGGGCTGCAAATTTTGGAAAACATAAACTCTGACACAGAGGAATATGAAGGTCCTATCAAATGTCCTTATTGAACTGCCAAGAACTCAAAAAGAAGACTGGAATTGTAATAGAGGAGGAAGTATTAATCAAAAGACAAAGACTCCAAGGAGTAATAGGTGAGTGAGGACAAAGCCCTTGAATTAAGGACTTGGACCTGCCTTAATTGGACATGGCTTTTTAAGAAAAAGAGGATTCTACTTGAGGTGGGAAAATGTCAGTGCCTTTGAGAGTGTGTGAAGAAGGTTTGCCCAGTGGGACAGTCCAGAATCCCTTGAGAAGGCAATAAGTTGCATTCAGAAGGGATTAAGATAAGTTTGTATCCAGATAAATTCATGAAAAAAACCCACACGTTAAATATAAGATATTTGTAATTGTAACTCTAACTTCTTTGCCTTCTAGAATATCATATTCCAAGACCTCTGTTTCTTTAATATGGAAAACATGGTCCTGATTATGGTTCCACAATATTTGAATTATTTCTTTCTGGATGTTCGCAATATTTTCTCTTGACCTGGGGGATGTGAAATTTGGCCATAATATTCTTGAGAGTTTTCCTTTTGGGATCTCCTTCAGGAAATGATTGATGGATTTTTTTAATTTTATAATATGGTGTATTTTATTTTATGAATTTAAAAACATTATTCTGAGAAAAGGTCCGTAGGCTACATTAGTTTGTCAAAGGGGCTTATGACATAGTAAGAACAGGTTAAGAACCTCTGCACTCACCCTATCTTCCATTGGTCTTAATGACCCAGAATTGCTGTTTGAAAATAGATGCAGGCATTATTTCTATGCTCAGAATTTTGGCTTTGAGGGGTAGTAGTGGCACAACGCTATCGGTTTTGGAGAGTAAATGGGGTAGGTGGCTTTCAAAAGATTGTCACCTGGCCCACAATCCTCCTATTTTACCATATACTAGATATCCCCCCCCACACTAATGAGAGTCCAAAAACTTATTTCCTTCAATTATGAATTCAAAAATATAACAAAAATTCTGAGAAGAGGTTTGTGGTAGCAATGGTCTGCCAAAGGAGTCCATGATAAAAAATGTTTCAAGATCCTTCCTTGGACTACAATTTGTTCAGATCACCACTATGCATCCATGACACTTTAGGAAAGTCCTTTCTCATTCCACCTGCAGTTTCTTTAAAATCTCATCATTTCTGACTAGCTGCACTTTGGGGACTTCATTAATGCTCTTCATAATATCATCATCTTACATGATCACATCGACCCTGCAAATCACACATCTCTTTCATTCCCAGCTTACTCCTAAGCATTTTATTCCCTCTGACTGGAAAGGGTAGAGAGTAGAAGGTGGAGGGTAGGCAATGGTGAGCTCTTCCAGAACCTCCATTTAAGGAAGATAATCACTAGCTGTTTCATCATTGCCTCCTCTCTATTTCTTTGGACATCATTTGACACTTTTTTCAGCTTCTTTTTATGTACTGTCCTCCCCCATTAGATTGTGAGAACCTTTCTTTATATCCCCAGTGCTTAGCACAGTGTCTGCACATAATAGAGCCTTAATAAATGTTTATTGACTAACTGGAATAATTTTACACCCATACATTTCCCTTGGCTTGCCAAAAACCCTGGGAGCCTGGAGGATTAGTTTCCCTACATACAATATTCATGTAACCAGGGAAAGGGGGATATAGAGTGGGCAAGTATGATTTCCTAACTTTTTCCCACTCATATCTAAAACCTCCAAATTCACTGTGCTGTCTGTTGTCAGGGCTCAGGGGTACAGAACACCCTGGTGGTATGTGACAGAGAGTGGAGTGATCTCAGACCTACTTGTCCTAATATTCAGGAAACCACAGTCCTGTGTCCCAGCACAAGTGTTTTGGATTCTTTCTTTTCAGGCATGTTCCCTTAGTTGTGTCTATCTTTTTCACTTCAGGCAAGTGTGTGTGTGTGTGTGTGTGTGTGTGTGTGTGTGTGTGTGTGTGTGTAGATTTTTTCCTCTAGGACATGAACTGCCTAACTATGGCAGCCCTATCTATGTAACCCAAAGAGGAAGGATGTCAGGATCTGTCAGCAGGTTATTATTTTCTTTCATCTCTTTTTCAAATTCAGCTCAGTCCTTTTAAAACAGTCCCTGTCCTCTCTCCTTCATCATTAAAAAGCTGTGTGAACTCTTTGGATATGCTTATCCCTGGAGTTACATGGGAAGATAAGGGAGTTCCACCATAGGTATGATAGTCTTGCTATTTAGAGATTGCTTTTATTTAAGATAAATATTCTAAAGTCTTTCTGCTTTCAAAGAAGAGTGCTTCCCCAGATAAAGGAGGTATTGATCAGGGTTTAGCATAGAGCCCAGAGACATGACAGCAAAACTGTTCATAAATGGACAGTGAACCATGGAGCTGTAAAATGTTTTATGGGGAAACTCATTAAAACTTCAAACTACTTTATAGCTGATCAAGAATCATTTTAAATCATTCATCTTTTATTAGAAACTGACTATGGCTATGAGTTAATCAATTTCAAATTGATTCTATTTACGCAAAATTGAATTTTTTAGAAAGTGAATTCATTGCTCCCAGTGGGCTCTTTCCACATGAAATCATTGAAATATTAGTGGGATGCAATGTAGGATAGGATCAACTGCATTAATCAAATTTTGCCAAGTTGGACTCCTAATGATGTGTTTCCAGCTTATAAAAAAAAGGCCCAAGTGAGGTTGGCTGCTTCTCAAAACCAAAGAGCAGGGAATGATGGATTCATTGGACTCAATAGCACATCATCAAAGCATTTTATCCTAGGTTTAGTGGAGCCCCTTTTGGGATATAAGAGGCAGCATCTCCCTTTCTCAAGTTCAATTCATTTCCCTCTCCCCTGCCTCATCTTCATGATTTTTATGTGATAAAAGTAAAAAGAACAGGAATGTGAGTAAGGAAATCTGGGTTCAAATTCTTCCTCAGTAACCAACTTGTTATGTGACTTTGGAAAAATCGCCTTTGCGGGGGGCGGAGCCAAGATGGCGAACTGCGAACAGCTTTCTCTCTGAACTCCCTCCGACATTCCCCCAACCCAGACAAAGTAAGCTTTAAAACTGGTTTCCGAGTGAGGTCCTTGCCAAGCATTTGGACTACAACGCACTTCTATAAAAGATCTACCTTGAAAGAACTCCGGAGAAGGTTAGCCTCAGGGGAAATCGGCCGCTGGTCGCGATCGGACTCCAGCCGGGGCGGAAGTCAGGGCTGTGATACAGGGGCGGATTTTGGGCACCCAGGAAGCCCCTGGGAGACGCCTGGGCCACTTTGCTCTGCTTGCGGGCAGGTGCTTTGACAGATCTGCCTTTGGTAAAGGGTGGATCTAGAGAAACTGAAAACGTGGTCTAGCCCCACCAGCCTCAGACCGGAAGTCAACTCGGCAAACTGCCCCAGGGCAAATATAAATTGTTGCAGTTTTCTCGGCTTTTGACCAATATCCCAACTTTAAATCATGAGCAAGAAGCAGAAGAGAGCTCTCACCATAGAAAGCTTTTACGGAGAAAAAATAGAACAGTCCCCAGATCCTGACATTATGAAAACAATCCCAGATGAAGCCACAAAGGCAGACTTAAGTTGGTCTCCCTTTCAGAAGGCTTACCTGGATGATTGCATTAAGAATCTCAAAAGAGAGCTAGAAGAAGAATGGGGAAATAAATTGAGATCAGGACAACAGAAATATCAAAAACTGGAAAATAGGACTGGTGAATTGGAAAAAGAAAACAGTTCACTGAAAAACAAAATTGGTGAATTGGAAAAAATCACCAATTCACTGGAAAATAAAAATGGTGAACTGAAAAACAAAATTGGTGAATTGGAAAAA
>JAJPUD010000034.1:1169614-1200091 GCA_023553655.1 Myrmecobius fasciatus
TATATATATATATATATATATATATGTACATATATATATATATACCTTCTCTCCCCTCAGCATTGATCACTGATTGACATGCACACATATATGTACATGCACACACAAATTTATATTCAAGAATATGTATATGTGTACATATCTGCACATAAATACACAGGCTCAATGTGTGTGTATATATATATGCATATTTGCATATATATTTATATATATACATATATAGTAGAAAATATAAGTTTCAAAAATTTAGCACCCACAGAATAGTTAGCAGAATATGAACTGATGTTTAGAATTACACACCAGAACCTCAAAATCTTTAATGAACTTACTGATGATAAATCCCCATTTCACTTATACCAACCTCAAAATATCCAGGAGAACTCCACCAATAAACTACATTGGATCTAGAGCATTAATGCCTATCATCCCTTTCTCTATGCGGCTACAGTTGTATGTTTTCAGGGAGTCTATAAAGGATAAGCTTAAATCTTACTATTTTCATCCAACTATTAAAAAAATTAACTTATTCTCCTTTGCAAAAATATGTAAAAGATTAGATAAAAATGAATACTACCAGGGTAGTGATTTGTCCTAGGGCACTTCCATCTAACTCCAGCAAATGAGATGAGAAAAATGAAATAATTGACATTTATGTAATACTTTATACATTATCTAATTTAAACCTTATGGGAACTATAAGTAAGAATTACTGGTTGTTGTTTTTTTAATCCCTATTTTTGAAATGAGAAAACTAACCTCATCTAGGCTGAGCAATTTGCTGGTACTCATATAGCTAGTAAGCATCACAGTCCAGTCTGGGTCTGAATCCAAATCTCTCCTGTTTCTGATTGCAACCTTACCACCATATCTCTTGTAATGTTTTAAAGCTCTATCTAAAAGTTTATGATAATGACCTGATAATTGTTTTTATGGTTTTTGCAATGGTGTGTGAAATGTTCTATTAGCTGCTGGGAGTAAATCTGAGAAAAAAAATGAATCCACAACCATTGTTTTTCAGTTCTTCTTCAGTTTGATATTGTTATAAAATGAAGAAGCTGATCCTGTTGCTTTGATTAAGTAGAGGAAATCAAGGAATCTGTTGTTTTCTTCAAAAGTCAGCTCCAATACTATCTTTTTCATGAGACCTTTCTTGATGCTCTTAGTTTTAAGGAAGAATTATCTTCTTTTAATAATACCTTGTATTGCTGGTCATGAGGATGTATGCCTGTAATTTGTTATGGATTACTGTTGAGGGTACCACCATCCTCCCAATCCCTCAGACTCCCAACACTAGGAGCCATCCTGGATTTTTCACTATTCTCCTTCTCCTACCTCCCCTTCACTACTCTCCATATCCAAGTTGTTGCCAAGGCTTGTCTCTTTATTTCCCCTTTGCAATATCTCTCAAACTTCATTCTTTCCAACATTACCAATCTCCTGTTGCAGGTTTTCATCATCTCACTTCCAGACCATTTTCATAGTCTGATTGTGGGGGGGTGTCTGCCTGCCTCAAGTCTACCCTCTATTTTGTCACTAAAGCCATTTTCCTAAATTGCAGGTTTGACCATGTCATCTTCCTCCTCCTCCCCTATACCTCAAAAAACTTCAGTGCCTCTCTATTATCTTGAGGTGCAAATACAAAATATTCTATTTGGCACCACAGTCCTTCATAATCAACTCCTTTCTATCTTTCCAGTCTTCTTACATGGATATACTCTTTGATCTATTGATACTAGCCTCTCGCTGTTCCATGAGCAAGATACTCCATCTCTCAGTTTTGACCATTTTCTCTGGCTGTCCTCTATACCTGGAACACTCTTCCTCTTCCATTTTAACTACTGACCTCTCTGGCTTCCTTTAAATCCTAACTAAAGTTGTATCTCCTACAGAACATTTTCTTCAATCCCTATTAATTACAATGCCTTCCCTTGTTAGTTATTTCCTTTTCATCCTGTATATAATTTGCTTTGTATATATTTGTTTGTTCCCCCATTGGATTGTAAGTTCCTTGAAGGCAAGAACTATTTTTTGCCCCTTTCTGCATCTTGGCCCATGGTAGAGGCTTAATAAATGTTTATTGAATTGAACTGATTACTTGGATTCAGGAATACCAAACTCATATTATTTTGAACTTCACACTAAGTGTGGTCCCAGTACAGTGAGCTCCTATGGGCTGAATTAGTCTGGGTTAGAAAATAAAGAAAATTAAAGATTCTATTTTAGTCAGGATAGGAATAGCTTGTTGAGTGGCCACTGCACTTCCAGCCCGGATGACTTAGAGAAATCATCTCAGAAATAAAATCATCTTGTATCTATTTGGTGCATAAATGTATCTGTACATATTATCTTCCTTTATAGAATTTAAGCTTCTTGGGGATAAGAATTGTTTAACTTTGGTCTTTGTATCTCTATCACCTAGCAAAGAGGCAGGTACAAAGTAGGTGTTTAATAAAGTCACTAGTGACTAGATGCTTGTTGACTGAAAGAGGGAAGGAAAGAAGTTTTGCATTAATTCTCACTTTTAAAAAACAATATCACCATTCAGTCTTGAAGAAATATGAAGTATATTGAATCTGCAACTATAAGCCATGGGTTCAGGTACTTTTTCTTACACTGACCAAAAAGGATAAGCAAGTCATACTTTTCCTTGAAGCCTCAGTTTCTTCATCTATAGAATGGGCATCATAATACTTGTATTATCTACTTATCAGCAGTAAGTATAATAGAAATTTAAGTTGCTATTATCATGCAACAAGGATATATTAGACATTTTTAGTAACTAGAGCACTTTGCTAGGTGCTGGGAGATATTTAAAATTTAGGTAAAACTTGGTTCCTACTTTTGGGCATCTTACAATCTGATACATTCTCTAAATCTTCTTTCCCCCATTCCCACATCTTTTTTTCAGCAGCAAAGATATATTGATCCCACTATTTTGAAAATAACCCTAAGATCAACAGAATGATTGAAAACTTCTTCTGGAAGCAGGGAAATTTATCAAGAGAAAAAGAAAGCATTATCTTTTATTTCCCTCTCTCTTTTTTAAAAAAGAAAATTAGTCATTTGAATATTTACCTACCCCCATTCCAATACCACTTCAGAGTCTTCTAAATTCCAAGAATAAATGTTTAATTTTAATATATTGTATACCTAGCATGGTAGTTTTAGTTCCATTTTATGACACAGTGGAGCTGTATAGTTTATATGCTATATGCTTATAGCATATGAACATACAGTGTAGAATTGATATGTTATATGCTGTCCTTTAGAAACTCTTATATAATGGGATAATCCAGCACATTAGAGCTAGAAGGGATCTAAGAGATAATCTGGATCAATTCATTCCTTTTATAATTATCATGAACAGAAAGGACATTGAAGCTAATTTCATAGAATTTGTAGCACAATGTACTATTCTAATTGTTCTGAAGTTTACAGTTGTAGCTTTATTTTTATGACAAATTGTTGATTGGATCTATTTCCACTTATGAAATTGTTCCAATGGGAGAATATGATTTGGTCCAGAAATTGCTTATGGTGTCTATGAGGCATATGTGATAATTAATGTCATTATGACAATATTTTCACCCATATTACTTTTAGTTTTGTTTTTTAATCTTTAAGAACTCGATAAATGTTAAGTCTTTTCAAGGTCTAAGATTCTACAATTAAAAAAATAGTTGGAGAAAAATCTGTCAATCTTTTATTTACATGACCAATTAGTCAAATAATAAAATAACAAAGCTTACTTATATAATCCTCAATTGCATTATTTTCTTTCAGTGAATTCAAAATGTTTGTAGAATTCTGAACTGAAAGAAGCCTCAAATGGCATTTAAATCAACTCCCTTCCCTAATCATGAATGTCTTCTATAATCCTCTCCAAAAGTGCTCATCCAGATTCTTTAATATTTTCTGTGATGGAGAACTCATTGCCTTTAGAAGTTATTCATTTATTTGGATGACATTAAAAATTAGTTTTCTTTATATTGAATATTTGTTTTCCTGTAACTTCTACTTTTTCATTCTTGTTTTTCCCTCTGAGAACACACCGAATAAGTATATTGAATCATGATCTGAGAGAGATTGTGTGTAGATAGAATTTGGTGACCTGGAATTTTAGTTCAAGGTAAATATTAGCCAGAAAGAACAATGAGAAGCAGTTAAGATCAATTCAACAAAGGTTCATAGATCACCTATAATATGAAAGACACTATTCTAAATATTGGGAGTAGGGAGAGGCAGGATACAAAGATAAAAAGGGAAACTGTCCCTGCTCTCAAGGAATTCATATTCTATTAGTCAGTATATTGATACATTATGGTGGCTCAGGGCAGAACTTTTGGGGATACTCATATTTGTAAGGAAAATTCAGCACAAACACTGAAAAAGAGAGATAGAAGAATAACCAGGGAAATCAAGGGAGGTTTCACTGATAATCTATGAGAAGGCAATTTCAGTTAAGTAGTGGGGTCAGAGACAAGATTTAAAGGAACTGAAGAATCAAGGGAAGGTGAGGCCATAAAAGAGTAAAAAGGAGAACTATAGACCAACAACTTGAGATGATATTTAAGTAAGTGAAGACCAACTGAAGCTTTTGAGATAAACTCCTGGAGAAGGGAGATAGGGATGGGATGGAATGGAAAACATAAATAGAAGGGTTGGCCGTGGCAAGGTGAAGAAGTACCTCTGCCTCAGAACTGGAGCAAAGTAGTATAGATCAAGATGTAGAAAAGTATTGGGGTCTGGTGTAGACAAGAAAAAGGGAGCTCATGTCAGAGTAGCCTTAGTTTTCTCAGTAAAATAGAAATCAAGCTCATCTGCTGAGAGAAAAGGGATAAAGACAGAACAGGAAGATTCAAGGCAGAGGAGGAGTTTGGATACATCTGATATGAAGAGAACAATGTAGTCAATCAGGGAAGAATAAAAAGATTGCCATGTAGTAGTAGTAAGAATTAAGTAGGATTAAATAATATGAATTGTCTGGGAATTACATTGGCATGTTTTCATGACTTTCTTCAGTGGTGTTTAGGAAGTGGCTAGTTGCTAGAAGCAAAAGATATTATAGGGATGTACCAGAACAGAGTATTGGCAGATAATGAACAATATGACAAGGATACAAGTGATTCCAGAGTGGAAGTCAATGCATAGTTGAACTAGTTAATTATGGGGTCAAGATTCTGAAGGGAGATAAGTGAGATCAGAGCAGGGGTTTGTGCTTGGAGAACAGGAAAGGGTGGAGAATCATAGTATAGAAGAAAAATAGAATTAGAAGGAATGAGACAAAAGGAAAAAGGAAGAACAAGAAATTATGATCAAGAAGTAGAATTTCAGGATTCAAGATAGTAGAAGTAGCAGCATGATCATTGCTCCAAATATGAAATGCTTTTATGCAGTGTAAATGACATTACATATCCATCTTAGCATTGGAGATGAGCTAAAGAAAGGCTCCTCAATAGCAAAGCTTCTTCTTCACCTGTTTTCTCCTCCAACTTTAATAAGCAAATTCCTGAAATTCTAATTTTCTTCTTCCCAGAGCTAACTCAAAATGGTTTAGTTTAAAAGAAAGATTATCTTTTCTTCCATACTTCTTTACTATGGTGTACATTTTTTGTCCTTTCTGGCTGAAGAAAGTTCTCTCTTCATTGCCCTACACAAATATACTTTCAAATCTCATCTGTTACTGGATTTGAATCCATAGAATTTTTTCAAATGAGGAAACTGAGGTTCGGCAAAGTTATATTACATGACCAATGTCACATAGATACTAAGGTTGGTAATTAGAAGTTCTGGAATATAAATCCAGATCTTCTGACTATAAATCCAGTCCTCTTTTTATTATATCCCAAGGTGTCTAAGGACTGATTTTTTTTTTAAAAAGGACGCTAGGAGATAAGAAAATGTGAATTGTCTTTTCCAAGGTGGGTTTCTGCCACCCTGGGAGCAAAAGGCTGCTCTCCTAAAGAGCATTTCCTTATAGAAGTGAAGAGGGAAATAGTTAGACCAGGTGTGGAGGAGAAAGAAACCGTTTTAAGTCATTCTGTAGATGACATGTCTTGAAGAAAGTAAAAAATGAAAAGCATAAATTTATATTCAGCAATAAAATAAGCTGGAGAACAATAACAAAAAATGCAGAAGGGGGTTAAAAATCCCTATTTGCCATATTTTTTAGCTGAGTGCCTGGCAGGTTATTCAGAGTGTGCTTTAAAACTCCACTTTAAACATTTTACTTATTTGCTGTTTAGATTTTAAAAGAAACCATACATTTAGACTTTTTCTTGAAAAAATTCAATTTAATTCTTTTTGATTAGAAGCAAATTTATTAAAAGAGAATTTTGAAGTTATCGGGTGAATTCTGTCCTTGTTTGTTCTACCTTATTGAATTGCTTTCTTTTTGGACCTTAGGAAGCCAAAGTCTCTTCTGGATGGGGTTGAGGGTGTATAGATGAAGAAGATGTGAGGCACTTGAGAAGAGAAGAGAAGAGAAGCATTGGAACAGCTATTTAAGGAAGTTAGAGAGAGTCCACTTAGGAAGAATAGAAATTTTGTCATGAAGGATTGAGCAAATGATTGTGATTTGATAGCATAAATTTGTTGACCATGTGGACAGTTTTGTGACTTCCTTCATTGCTATCCACCAGCTCAGGAACATAACAGAGAAGGTAAATGAGGTAGTGATCTGAAGTTGATGAAGGGCAT
This sequence comes from Myrmecobius fasciatus, assembly GCA_023553655.1. Taxonomy (NCBI): domain Eukaryota; kingdom Metazoa; phylum Chordata; class Mammalia; order Dasyuromorphia; family Myrmecobiidae; genus Myrmecobius; species Myrmecobius fasciatus. The sequence goes on from JAJPUD010000034.1 coordinate 1,176,314, forward strand.
GGCCGAAAAAGAACATGGGGGCAAGGGTGTCAAGGATGAAGACAGAATGTTCATGTCTAGCATCAAGACTGATGACAAGTGAACTCAGAAAAGGGATAATAGGCTGGGAGTGTAGGGATTAGAGGTAGTAATGGGAATAAAGGTAACGTTTAAGAAGAATAAGGCACTGGGAGATATAGAAGAATATGAGATTGATCAGAAAGACTGATCTTAAAAAAGAGTCTTAGAAAACATTTTACATCAGGCCAGTCACTCAGCTGACACTGCATTTTAATTAGATTAGAAATTCTTTATGTATTTTTTTTGTTATTTTAAGATAAAAATAATGGGAGTAGCACAATAAAGGTGGTGAGTTCTAGGATATCCTTTTTGTTGGCTAAGATATAACAAAGCTGTGAGAGTAGGCTATTAATTCTAAGGCCAGAGTGCTTTATTATTTTTTGGGGGGTCAGCATCTCTCTCTCTCTCTCTACATATATATATGCATATATATATATATATATATATAAATAGATAGATAGATATAGGTATAGTTATAGATATATGTATTTAATGTCACAAGTTTGAGGGCAGAGGTCTAAGAAAAAGACTGCAATCTAGATAAATTATTTAATCTCTGAGAATAACCTGTTTTGGAGATTAGTTGAATACAGCAAAAAAAATCTAGATCAAGTGATATAGATAATTGACATGAATCTTAAAAAAAAAGAGAGGTATCAGCAGGTTTTAAAATTAAAATCTCATTTGATCCTCTAAATAACCATGGAAGGTAGCTATTATTAGAGCCTCTTTTTAACAATTGAGACTAAATGATTTGCCCATAGCCACATAGCTAGATGTCTAAGACAGAATTTGGACTCAGATCTTTCTGCCTACAAGTCAAACACTGTCAATAACTGCCTCTAATTCTATATGGGTTTGCTGTGAATTCTACCTGCCCTGGTAAACTGATTTGATTCCAACTATGTTTGGTTTGTAGTTTGGATCACACCCTTTCTACCCAAATTGGGAGGAAATCTTTCTTTATTAATTGCTCCTTCTCATCAGAACATGTTGACTTCAATCCCTAAAGGTAGTAGACCAAACATATAGAGGGGATGAAGTAATTGAATTATTTGTCTTGCTTCTGCCACAGGAGAATACCATTACCACTACTCAAAATACAGTTGTCCCTTCTATGTTACAATTTCTCCCATTATGGTTTTGATATATCACAGGTTGGGATAAGAAATTAGATGGGAATTTTGGGGAGTTTACAGAAGATGCAGATGACACAGGAAGTCCAGCACATGACACAGAAAAAGTTTGGAAACTCAGAAATGCATAAAATGTTTATATAATATTGTATAATATCAAGATATTTTATCTTTTGATAATGTAATAATTTTGATTTTTCCTCCGGTATGAAGGGAGAGCCAAACCTTTTTATATGAATTTGCCAGATTGAGGGGGATTGTACCCCTAATTTTTGTGATGTAGAAGAGATAACTGTACCTCCTTTCTCCTAAGCTATAGTGGGCTGTTTCACAATTAGAGATTTCTTCCATGGTTTGAAGATAAATCTTCTCAGACATTTATTTATAGCTTAGTGTTGTGTGAATGTATTTGACTTTTTTTTGTTGTTGTTGTGAACAAGGCTTCTTTTTTGAAAAGGCAAAAAGGTAGAGAATAGTAGAACACTGGGCCTGCATGTTCCTAACATTTTAGTTTAGAGAGGGTTGATGTGCATGGAGCGTGATAATGAGCCTACAAAGGCTATCATCAGCATAAATGAGGGATTGTTTGCTATTCAACAGCAGGCTATACTTATATCAAGAATTTCCTAGTTGGGTCTGAGACTGCTGCCAGAGCAAATGTGTCAGCCTGCAAGTGAGGAGCATGGTGGGGAACAGCTAACAGGTTTCCCAAGGCCCAGACTTATACCACTTTGATGTTAAGGCAGGCTGACATAGACCTTGGGTCTCATGAATACTTAATTTGAACTGACTCAGCCCTCACAGCAGAATTTCACCCATTGACTAAGTGCCTTGGGCAAATTCATAAAATTTTAGAACCACAAGAAAATTTTGGACATTGTAAATCATTTTTGGATATTAGAAATGGAGACCCAGAAAGTTTAATGACCTGCTCAACATTATATAGGCAGTGGCAGAAATTGAACTAGAATCTAGATTGAGATTTCTAAAATTCAGATTTCTAATCATACTGTGCTTATTTCCCATTTATATAATTATGCATTATGGTATAATCACTACTTTATATATAAATAAACCGAGGTACTAAGTCACAGAATCAGAATATTTTATATACTTTCTTTAAATAAGATTATATAATTGTAAATTCTCTGTGTAAGAACTGCATTCCAGACACAGTTCTCTTTCCAATACATGCTACTGATATCTGACATCTTCATACTCAAGGGGAGGTAGTTACCATCTTAGACTTGCAGGAGTATGGGAAAAAAACACAACAAAACACGTTTCTGAAAATAGACTAGAGAAGAGATTGTGAGTTTGAGAGAACACAAGGGACCCCCAAAATAGCATCTATGACAGAGGTTGTAGGCAACAAAGTTTGGTGAAGAGTCAAACCCTAAGCTATCTACTTGACATGGGTCAGTGCATGCTAATTACTGCAAGCAAAGGGACAACTTTGGATACCTTCTAAGTCACATTCAGAAGTGACTGTGATGGGATGAATGATCCCAAAACAGCATTATCTGACCTTATAACTGGTGCTAGATTTACTCAGAATTTGCTGTTTAGTCACCTGGGTAAAGTTACAGCTCATTTTTTCTAGATTAGTCTTAACCAGTGCCTCATCCTTCCTAAATGGCCCATTCAATGTAATAACCTTGTGGCTAATAGACAGAGTAGGTATGCTCAAGTACTTTGATATACCCAGGAGAAAATGCCCATCTATTCTAAGTTAAGCTTTATCAGACTAAAGTATGTGATGAAGGCTGAGTCACTCCTGGAACTTGAGGAGTTTGGGAGGAGGGAGAGACAGACAGATGCACTCACACATACAGAGAGACAGAGACAGAAACAGAGAGACACAGAGAGACAGAGACAGACAGAGAGACACAGACATAGAGAGATGGAGAGAGAGAGAAAAGACAGAAAAAGAGAGTGACAGAGAGAGAGACAGAGAAAAAAGAGAGAGACAGAAATATGAAATGAGAGGAAAAAAGAGGTAGATAGCTGTATACCTATGGAGATGTCGGAAGTTAACTAACTAGTAGAAACACCTTTGCTTCAAGGGTATTTCTTAAATATAGCAACAACTTTTTTTTTAGAAAAAAGAAGACACCCAGTCTTCAATACCAGCTAATCTTTTGGCAAACTTCATTTTCAAAAAATGTCAAATTCCATTTGCCCAAACTCTGCAAAGCTCCATAAAAGTATTTGACATAGAGTTGATTATTTTAAAAAATAATACCCTTTTTAAAATCCACAAACAATAAAACCACTTCATTTTGATCTCCAGTGCCTAGCACAGTGCTTTTCATCTGTTATTCCTTGAATTGAAGTGAATTAATAAAACAAGCACAATCAATCCAAATCTTTCTTTCAAAAAGTCCTACTAAAATTATTTTCAGTGTAGTATTAGGCCTCTAGCTATCTTCTCTTAAGAAAATAATTAACATCCTTTGCCTGATACCTTTTCTAGGAAATAGGGGAAAAGATAATCAACATTTATTTAGCTCTTTAAATTTTTCAAAACATTTTGTATACATCATCTCATTTGGTCCTCAAAACATCTGCCCTGGGAGGCAAATGCTATCATTATCCCCATTTTACAGTGGAGGAAAATGGGACTGAGAGGGGTTAAGAGTCTTGCCCATGGTACTGTGTATAAGGCTGGATTCTAACTCAGATTTTAGTAACTCCAAACCCTAGACTTTATCCATTCTTCCACAGAACTGATGAATCAAGTTTTAGTGTAGTTAAAAAAAGGATTGGAAAGAGTTTTGATTTCAGTATTTTGTCACTGTCAATGGCTCTTGGGAAACATTGTGCCGTAAGAGAGCAATCTTTCGACTGTGAGGCAAGGATGAAGTTCCAGGCTGGTTTTAGTGACTGTATAACTGAGGTCAGAAACACTCTTTGCTGCCTTCAACCTCATATCACACCTTATACTTTTCTTATGTACTTCTCAGAATCACAGAACCTGAGACTTGAAAAGGGACCACAACGCTCATCTGATGTGATCTCTTTCTGAAATTCTCTCTTCAGCATTCCTGACCAATGGTCACCCAATCTCCACATAATTGCCTTTAATGTTCCTTAGACACGTTTAACTTTTGACCAGCTTTAATTGTCAATCAATCAGCACTTATTAAATGTCTACCATGTCTGAACACTGTGCTAAGAGCTAGATTATATTCATTATATACTAATTCAATTTTATATTATTATTTGTACATATGACCTATCTCCTCTATAAACCTATTAAATTTTGTAACAGTAGAGATAAAATACTATTTATCTATGTTAAGGGGGTTCTCAATAGGATTTCAACATTCCCATAGTACTCTGGGGCTCAGAGATCCTTTATTCATTGGGATAGTCTGTGGATTTCCCATCCCGGAAAGCTCTGGACCATATATGTGAAAATATTTTTAAAAAAATCATTGAGAATTTTCAATGAATTCGAGACAGTTAAAATGACTTAGTCCATGTGCTAGATTCCTGTGCTAGGATCTACCCCTTCAGAGTTACCTTGGATTTGTTTTATGTGTTTTGCACATACCTATGATGAATGAAAAACCCTAAGAGACAGTATTTCTGGATAATTAATAATAAATTTATTAATTAGGCTAGCTAATAATCAATAAATTAAGGCTCCTGGCAACTGAAGACAAAAGACTTGGAGAGCTTAAAAGCTTTAATTAATTAATGAAAGAGAATTTCCTTGACAACTGAAAATCAATTCTGATTGGTGGATATTTAATGAGGAGGTAGCCTAAAAATCTTTAACTTCTCCTTCTGAGAACATGGCTTGCTTACTAGATTTAGCCATCACTAGGACAATCTAGACAGGACAATCTATCTCTATCCAGACCTTTTCGGTTGGTTTTCTCCTTCATGATTTGGGTCACTCTAAACTCTAATGGAGACAAGGACAGGGGCTCATTTTTTGTGTGAATAAGAACTCTCCTAGACTGAATTCTTTTAATTCTCTAAATGAAAGTAAGATCTCCTAGTTGGGTAGGATTCTGACCAAGACAGAAAAGTATATTCTTTGAAAGCTAAAGTTAATCTCAATCAGGCATGTTCTTCAGATGCTGATCTTCCACAGGATCTGGACTTCAATGAAGAAAGAGAAGAGAAAAGCCTGGATACCAATTTAATAATTTGTTATTAATATAATAGTAAATTAATAATTTCTCTCATGGCTGTGGATGTTATTATGGACAAGCTCTAATTCTTACTGGTTCAGTGATTCAGGTTCAGAGTAGACAGAAATAAAAAAAGCAGTAAAGTTCTCTAGCATTTAACAAAAGGAGATTCATTAAATATATAACACTGATTCATATTCATATCTAGTTTTTAAGTGGTCTTGTAGCTTTAAAGAATATTTAAAGAAATTAAATGGATTAAATTTCCTATTAAGAAGGAGCCACAATACTGATAAAAATGGGACCAGAGTAACTCACACTACTACACCTGTCACAGACAATTTTTAGGTACATTCCAGTTGGACCTTGCCTGCTACTTACTGCTTCCCTGAAAGGCTGCCGATATATTCTGGCCTGGTGGTGTCATTAACCTTCAAACTAGTCTATTTTATCCCTTGAGATCTAGAACTAGAGAAACACATACTTGAAGATAGATAAGAACCTAGATAGAAATAAAAAAAAGAATGAGTTCCAGATATGAGAGAAAATCCATGCAAATACACAAGAACCAGCATATGAATAAAATTAGGTAATGAGATTGACCAAAACTTAGAATACATGGAGGGAAGTAGCATGAAATGCAGTATATGTAATGTAGGTTGGAGTCAAATTAGGCTTACACCTTAAATGCTAATTCTTTTACATTTATTTATATTTATACATATTATATATTTATAAGATTTTTGATTAGTAGAATCATTTGATTAGACACATGAATTAAGTAGTCTTTTTTAAAAAGTAGGTAAAGATTTGGTGAGAACAGATAGCAATGATAGATGATAAATTAGAAGAGTATTGCAGTAGACTTGGAGAGAGGTGGTGAGGGCCAGAAATATAGAGTAAGCAATGTTAGAAAATAGGAGGAAATGGATGAGAAAGATTTTGTAGCAGAAAAATTGAACTTGGCAACTAGTTGGATTGAGGGTATGTGTGAGTAGTTTGGTTTAATTTTAGGTGGAGTTCAAGTGGAAGTATTTAAGTGGCAGTTAAAGATATAGAATCTCAGGGGAGATGTCTGGGACTGAAAATAAGATGTGGGAGTTACTTGCCTAGAGATGAAAAGGAAAGCCACAAATGAATTAGTCTGGTTCTATGCCTCAACAAATGGAGCAGCACATAATCCCAAAATCTAATTACGACAACGTTTAATAGCAAACCATTGGCTGAAGATGGCTGAGTAGTCCAGTGGATAGTATTCTGAGCCCAGAGTCAAGAAGATCTAAGTTCAAATTCAGCCTCAGACACTTACTAGTTTTGTAAGCTTGAGTAAATCATTTAACCTCTGTTTACTTCAGTGTCCTCATCTGTGAAATGAACATAATAATAGTTCTTACTTCATAAGATTATTTGAAATTCAGATGAGATAATACTTGTAAAGTATTAAGAAAGTTATCATCATCATCACCCAAGAATACCCAGAACAGTCTGCTTTGCTGTCCACCCAAGACTGCTGTCCATTCTGGTCTCTGAGTGGTGAAATGGCATACAAGATAGGTACAGGAATACTAGCTTTTATTTAGAGCTACAGACTGGTTCCTATTGCCCTTGATGATTAAGGTTAGTAATGTTTATTTGTTAAGAGTTGGGGATGGGCAAAGGGACCTGGAGACTTTCAAAATATACCCTGGAACTTTTTGAATCGTCCAATTATGAGTAGATTACCTAATAATGCACATAGGGTTTGGTAAAATTCCTTTGGTTTCAGGGGTTGTGTTTTTGGATTTATTAATCATTTTATCTATTTCTTTTGAGATGTCCATCCCCTCTTCTTCCTCATCATTCTATTAAAAGGCTTAGTTTGACCAATTTACAATAGGAATAGATGAGAGCATCAAGGGAGAGAATGTAGAAGTAAAAGAAATCAAGATGATCTACATGAAGGACTTTCACAGTTTAAAAGGCTAAAGAAGGACAAGAATGAACAACATAGGAGACCAAGAAGGAAAAGTCAGATATAAAGGAAGAAAATCAGAGGAGATGAGTGTTCCAGAAACCAAAGAAAGATGAAATACCCAGAAGGGACATGGATTGGTAAAAAGTATCATGTATGGCAGAAATATGCATATGAGACAAAGAATAGGCCATTAGTAATTGTAAAAATCAGTTTTAGTGGGATTGTGGCATCAGAAATCAAATTTTCCATGAGGTTTTTACAGTTATTCGTCCCCAAATTGAAATGAATCTTTTGGAATCAAATGTTTATAGTATCTCTTAATGCCATCAGTAGGCTCTACCTTGGTTGAATATTTAATTTGGCAAAGATTTACCCTTCCCATCAGCTAGGGAAATTGGGTTTATTTCAGGCCATTAATATGAATCCAGATGTGCACAAATTTGATGTGAAAGGTACTTTGCCTTGTTAAGTCACTCTGAGGTACAGAAATAGTAAAATTTGGATCACTAGGATATGTTAACTGTTTCAAACTTTAGAAGAGTTGGCATGTGGAAGATAGAAGAATGCATTAATACTGTATAGCCCTATAAGGCAGATTTGAGATTAATGAGGAGAAAGTACAGTAAGACAGATTTCTATTCCACATAATGAAGCATCTCCCAATCAGAGATTTCTAAGAACTGGAATATACAACACATGAGGAACTGAATTCCTTATATTCTCCTGACTGGATATATAATTCAAATAGAGGCTGTTTGAATCTGTCAGAGCTCCTACAAAAGAGGTTCCTGTATTGAATAAGAGATTGAACTAGATGACCTATAAGAGCCCTTCTAACTCCAAGAGTCTAAGATTCTAGCTAGTGAAAGGATTTTTTTTCCTAAGAAGGGTAATTTGCCATCATTGTCCTAATTAAGGGGTTGAAACATTTATCTTAGTCAATGGTCATCAAGTCCTTGTTACCTTTATCATGACTGAAGATTCACAAAAGAATCTCCTCTGGGAGATATTTTATCAGTGCAAAACAGTTCTATCTTTATTCCTAATATTTAAAAATTTTCAGGAATAACTGGCCTTATATATCAGTGGAGTAAGTTGTTGACTGATTCATGTAATTTGAGAAGTCTTGTTAAAATTTCCTGTAGGATTATTTCCTCTCGTAGTATTTTCCATTTCTACTATAAGAATTCATGTTATGTATTGACCATTCTATGAAGTAGTGTTTCAAAATAAACATTCTAGAAAGAGTAATGCAATTTACTTATGAGCAGGGAGCTGGGGCAGATAGAGAGCACTGGGCATCTGGTATATCGTTCCTTGAAAACAGAAAAAGGAATATATTTCTTATTTTTGATGAGGGCCTGATCTTGAATTCTGTGCCCTTTTAACATGAGAAGGGGTTTGGGGGTGGGAAAGAGAGGCTGTTGCTAACTCTATTTGTAAACTTTCTATTCTTGCTAAACTGCTCTTTCTGTCCCCTGAGTATGCCCTACAATCTCCCATTTTTTGGCCTTGGCTTACATTGTTCTTTATACCTTAAATAATTTCTACTTGACTATTGCTGGGCTGTTTCAGTTGGCATAAGTTTCTTTCTTTTCTGGGAGTCTTCAAGCAAAAACTGAATAATCAGTAATCTGCTAAATTGTAACAAGGATTCCTGTTTAGTTATGGGTTGGATTAGGTGATTTCTTAAATGCCTTCCTACTCCAAAATTCTGTGAATTGCTACCCATTTTTAAAAGTTTGCCTAAGCAACCCCTCCCCCTTGAAGTTTTACAACCCAGATGCCTTTAAGGATCTTCTCCCCTCCTTAGGTGTCATGTAAAATTTTGTTTTGAAGTTGTTAAATGTACTTATATGATATGTCTTATTCCTTTATTAGAAGAATATAAGCTCCATGGGGCAAGACTAGACTATAGTTTACTTAAATGTTGTATCTCCTATCATCTAGGAAAGTTTCTGAAAACTGTAAATGCTTTATAGATGTTTATTGATTGATTTATTGCAATGTGATGATTATCAGACCAAATAGTTAATAGTTATGGTTTTGGTAGCTAGAATAACACTTTTCTCCTTTGTGTATGGGAAAAAGTTAAGATTTGGAACTCTTATATAAGTCTTGGATGTTCATGCCCCCAAGTCATCTCTATATTTTGGCTCCAGTTCTGGTTGAAAGAAAGAAACAAGGAACAAGGAAAGGTAGAAAAGATTAGCTAAGTTCTCTTTCGGACAGATGGTATGATGGAAATACCACAGGATGAGGAACTTCTTAATGGTTTTCTAGTTCTGACTCTATCACTAGTTTTCTTTGTGGCAGTTGTCACAGATTCTCTGACCTCCATATTTATCTGAAAAGTATGCCCTGTCAACATAACTCAGAGTCTTTATGTGGACCAAAAGAGAAAATGAATACAAAGATTCTTTGCAAAGAATAAAATATGAAAGCATTTTTCCACCTATATTCAATATGACACATGGTTTATATCTTCAAGAAGTAGCTAAATGTTTATTAGCAAGATTAGCCTCTTGATGGATAGAGTAGCAGATTATCTATTGTGTGATTCCAGGAATTTTGGGAAGACTTAAGCAGTTGCCCAAATAATTCTCTTCATTAGTTGATAATAGAAATTTCACTAAGGCCCTGGGTTCCATTTAAAATGCATCTTTTTTCCCTCACCTCCCTCAACTAATGCATGAAGCAGTTCATAAACACTTAAAGTGGGCAAGTCACTATGCACATAGCAGCCTATCATATCATGAATGAAGCTAAGTGATTGACACAGATGGATGTGGGACACAAGAGGAGCCAGGAAAAGTAAGGAGTTAGAGATGTAGTAGCAGACCAGGAAAATAAAAGATAAACTTTACCAATTAATCAAATTTGTTTAAGGAGTGCAGGTTTCTTTTTTAAAATTTTTTTAAATAAAGCTTTTTATTTACAAAACATATGAGTGATTTTTCTACATTGACCTTTGCAAAAACTTTTTTTCCCAAGCTTTTCCCCTCCTTCCCCTCACCCCCACCCCTAGATGACAGGTAATCTAATACATGCTAAATAGGATAAATTATATGACAAATACAATACATGTATACATATCTATACAGTTATCTTACTGCACAAGAAACATCAGATCTAGAAAGAGAAGAAGAAAAAAACAACCTAAGAAGGAAAGCAAATTGCATGGAAATATTCATAGAAAGCGTTAAAATGCTGTATTGTGGTTCACACTCAGTTCCCACAGGCCTCTCTCTGGATGTATATGACTATCTTCATTGCTGAACAATAGGAACTGGTTTGAATCACATCATTGTTGAAGAGAACCATGTCCATCAAAATTGATCATCATATAGTCTTGTTGCTGTGTATAATGTTCTCCTGGTTCTGCTGATTTAACTCAGCATCAATTCATGCAAGTCTCTCCAGGCCTCTCTGAAATCCTCCTGTTGGTCATTTCTTACAGAACAATAATATTCCATAACATTCATATACCATAATTTATTTAGCCATTCTCCAATTGATGGGCATCCTTTCAATTTCCAGTGTCTTGCCACTACAAAAAGGGCTGCCACAAACATTTTTGAGTGCAGGTTTCTTAATATATGTTTAAAAAGAATCATATCTATTAAGAAAAATACAGATTATACATATATTTGATTTGTCAAGTATTTTAACATAATTAACATGTAGTGGATATCCTGCCATCTAGGGGAGGGGTGGGGAATAGGGGAGAAAAATTATAACAGAAAGCTTTGTAAGGGTTAATGTTGAAGAATTACCCATACATATGTTTTACAAATAAAAAGTTTTAATAAAAAAAGAAAAATACAGATCTCTTTTCAACGTAAAAAAATGAAGGCTTCATTGGCCTTTAAACTAAGGTCAACTTATTTGAGCTTCTTATTTTCTGAGCAGTTTCTTTTAATCTCCTCATACAAAAGACTTTGAATGTGGCCTAAAATCGGAATGTAAATTTGGGAGGTCATCACTCATTTTAAAGATCTTACTCACTAAAACATTTCAAATAGGATTCAACATATATAATCTCTGGATAAAGTCTAATAGGTATCAGCAATCTTTTGTTTCCTGTCTCTGTTCCTGGTGCTATTGGAAACCTCTTCTCTGAGGAGGTGGGGAAAGGTTTTTAAATAGGACATTCTGGCACAGTTCAAGGGGAAGAAATTATACTTTGAGAAAACATTTGTCTATGGTTAGGAATACATGTTTTGAAACTATGAAAAGAAGTCAGTAGCAGTATCTAAAATGGAAAATTAAACAGGCCCAAAGTTATAGTAAAGTTTAAAGAGAAGGCTAGGTCAGTATGAAGAAGACAATCAAGTTGGTGAGGTTGTGTGTAGGGGAGAAAATAAAAGGAAAAGTCTGAATTTCAGTAATCAAGGATTTGTTATCAGATGAGCTATAGCCTATGGAAGGAAGTAGACATTTTACTTATGGAAGTAGTTGTTCAGTTCTTTGGCCATTTTATGCAAAAGTCTTCCTATTACTTAAAAGGCCTCCTCCAGCTTTTATTTCTAGGTCATTCAGTCAAGATGGCACTGAGAGATTAAGTGACTTGCCCAGAGTCACACAATAAATATGTGTCAAAGATGAAGACATGAATCCATGTGTCCCCTTTATCTACTATGATATTGCTCTATCATATCAAAATTTTATTTGGTGATTTTGAAAAAATGAGGAATTGTGCTTGGATTCTTCAGTTTCCGATTTTAATTGTTATTCTCTTTTTTATAGAAAAAAATTTGAGATTCAATACAAAATAAGAAAAAAAGACAAAATAGAAAAAGACAGACAAAAAAGGAAAATAAAAGAACAAACAAAACATTGTCATGTGTCTAGCAGAATATTAGGGAAGATAATTGATATTATTTTAAAGAATATATATGTGTATATATATATATGTACACACACGTGTGTGTGTATGTGTGTGTGTATGTGTGTGTGTGTGTGTGTGTGTGTGTGAGAGAGAGAGAGAGAGAGAGAGAGAGAGAAAGAGAGAGAGAGAGTTCCTAGTGAGTACAAGTAAACAGAAAAAGCATTAGGTGGAAAAAAAGAAAATATTAGCAACAGCACAACGTATTGATAAACTTTAATTCTGAGAGTTTATTTACCTTCCAAAGAGGGAAAAAACCTGATAGATGAAATGAATTTTCTTGTTCTGCTTTAGGTCTTTGCTCAGAGGGGAAATAGCAATCTTGAGAAACAGGCAGTCAGAGCTTTTAAAAAATAACCTATCAGCAAGCAAACAAGGAGCCAAAATGGTTTTATTTTGATGTGCCTAAAGAGCAAAAAGAAAGAGCAGCATGTTTCTAAAACTGAGAATAGTTTCCATTTTGATTTGGTTTGAAAAAAAAACAGGTGAAGGTTTGAGTTTTCAATTCCCTCTAAGGTGATTTGCCCTAATTTGAACTTCTGATGCTGAAAATTGAATGGAAAATGAGTACTTTCTGTAGTTCAACCATTGCCATCTTATCCACATTATTATTATGACTTGGGGATTGTCTGTAATCTCAGTGCTATGTAGGAGAGAACCTCAGTGCCTGCCCTCAGGGTTTACAACTACAATCTCAGGAAATATTCTTCTGGCTTTGCATCAGCTCCTGTGAGGAAATAGGTCTGCTTGTGCAGGGAGAAGTGATGCTTCTCCTGATTTGAGTCATGGCCTTCTTGTTCCTCATGTATACCATTCCCCTCCACTGATTTCCCTCATTTTCATTTCTTTCAATGTGAGGGGATAGATCCTTCTTGGGGATGTGATAGCAGAGTTAAGAGAACAAATTGCCTATTTTGCTTGAAGCCTTTAAAGTTGGAGTAAAAAGCTTATAATGACTGGGCTTCATTCCTAACAAGGTTAATATATCAGTCCACACTATTATGATAATAGTTGCCCATGTGCTAATTGTACAACTCGTTCCAAGAAACATATTTGTATTTTAACAGGAAATTTCTGGAGAAATTATACTGTAATCTTAAAGGAGATGTTTCTTTAAAACAGCATGGTGGAATAAGAAGAGCATGTGACTGGAAGGAGACCTGGGCTGTATCACTGGCTACACCACTGTGACTCTTTACAACTAGAGAATCTCAAGAATTGGAAAGAATTTTTGAGGCTCTCTAGCACAATCCTCCATATTTTATATAAGAACAACTGAACTGAGCTGAAGTCTTTTCTGCATTAATCTCAATAAGTAGTCATTTGACCACTGTTTAAAGGTAAAGGAGGTAAGGGGAAGAAAAGAATGTTCAATGCAAAGGCACTCTGCTATCCTTGAAGGCAATTAATTCTACTTTCTGATAGTGAAATTGTTCTTAAAATTGTTCTTATTTAAATCCCTTAAAATTGTTTTCAGCTTTATTGATGTATTGTGTTTCTACATTTCAGACATTTAAATTATTTCCATTTTCTGAGAGTTTTCTTATAACAAAGTAAAACAGGTGAGATGAATGATACAATGTTCTCATCTGAAAGTTCATAGAGCCTTAATGAGTGCCTTATAATTAGTCTTTAATGTTTTTTCTCTATATTTTATATTAAATTTTTCACTAAATTCTGTTTTTTTTAATTCTGGGTTTTTTGATACAAATACCTGAAAGTCTTTCAGTTAATCAAATGTCCATTTTTTCCCCATTCAAGATTATACTCAACTTTTCTGGGTAAATTATTCTTAGATGCAACTCCAGCTTCTCTTGGAAATATAATGTTCTAAGATCTATGGTTTTATAGTATAGAAGCTTCTAGGTCTTGTGAAATCCTGGCTGTTTGCTTATTTTTTTTTTCTTGTTGCTTGCAATATTTTCTCCTTGACCTTTCCCATCTGTTGTATGCTCACCTTCTTAAAAATTAATAGAAACCATTGTTTCTTTTTCTTTCACTTATCCCTTAAAAGAGAAAATCTCTTGTAACAAACATAGTCAAGAAAAAATGTCCTAAGTTTTCTTCTCTTCAACTTTTATCCATTATTTCTAATTCTATCCTCTGCATCAAGAAGTTTAACTGTTCTTTTGCAGGATAAATCTTCAAATATGAGGATACAATGTATACACGGTTTGGTCTAAGAAGAGGTCAAAGGGCTTGCAACCTACTCCCCTCCTCTTGTTTGGGATACCATGTATCTCTTAGTGTAGCCCATTAGCTTTTTGTGGCTCCCATATCACATGATTGACTTGAGCATCTAATTCACTAAAACCCCTGGATCACTTATCTAGCAATTACTATCTAACCAAGGCCATGTCATTCTTTTGAAACTGAGTTTTGAGTTCAAATGTGGGACTCCATAATAATTATCTCAATCAAATTTAAATTTATTAGATTCAGCCCAGTATTATAGTTTAAGACCTCTCTGGATTTTAAAACTGTCATTATGTTAAGTATGTCTTATAGCTTTATTAAATCTATAAAGATAATAAACATGTAATTTATGCATTCATAAGTCATTAATTAAAAATTAGAACAATACCTGATGTGTGAATTACTCCAGTAGAGGCCTCTTTTCATGATGAAATTGATCTGCTGAGGTGGTCATAAATAACCTTTAAATCCAGTTATTCACTTCTGAATCCAACTCACAGCATCATTTAACCTATATCTTTCTATCTTGTCTACAAGGACAGATTGAGAGACTTTGTCATCTGCTTGATTGAAAGTTAGACATATTGTATCTATAGCATTCCCATAATTAACCTGTCTAATAATACTGTCAAACAAACAATGAGATTGGTCTGTCATGACTCACTCGATCTAGTCTATTTTGGAGACTTGAAGGGGGTTTTATGAAAGCTTTAAGTGAGTAATAAAATGCAGTGATTCTTTATTTGACTCACTGAAGGGAAGGCTTTGCCATTTATTTTTTTTACTTTTTTTTATTAAAAGTTTTTAATTTACAAAACATGAGTGATTTTTCTGCATTGACCTTTGAAAAAACTTTTTTTTCCAAGCTTTTCCCCTCTTTTCCCCCACCCCCCCACCCCTAGATGACAGGTAATCTAATACATGCTAAATATGATAAATTATATGACAAATCCAATATATGTATATATATATCTATACAGTTATCTTACTGCACAAGAAACATCAGATCTAGAAAGAGAAGAAAAAAAACAACCTAAGAAGGAAAACAAAATGCATGGAAATATTCACAGAAAGCGTTAAAATGCTATGTTGTGGTCCACACTCAGTTCCCACAGGCCTCTCTCTGGATGTATATGACTATCTTCATCGCTGAACAATAGGAACTGGTTTGAATCACATCATTGTTGAAGAGAACCATGTCCATCAGAATTGATCATCATATATTCTTGTTGCTGAGTATAATGTTCTCCTGGTTCTGCTGATTTCACTCAGCATCAGTTCATGCAAGTCTCTCCAGGCCTCTCTAAAATCATCCTGCTGGTTGTTTCTTACAGAACAATAATATTCCATAACATTCATATACCATAATTTATTCAGCCATTCTCCGATTGATGGGCATCCTTTCAATTTCCAGTTTCTTGCCACTACAAAAAGGGCTGCCACAAACATTCTTGCACATGTGGGGCCCTTTCCTTCCTTTAAAATCTCTTTGGGATATAGGCCCAGTAGAAACACTGCTGGGTCAAATGAAGCTTTGTGGTTTAACTAGAAACAACTCAGGTTAGGAACACAGAAGTGGAGAAGAAGGTGGTGGAAAAAAGGAAAGGACATGAGAGTAACACCATCACTTTCCTAAATGGGATAGTAGCTGACACTTATAACATTAGCACAATACCTATCATCAATAGAGGGATTGGCTATGAAGCTTCTAAAATTTGCCCAGGAAGGTCAAAATAAGTTTACAACAAAGCATGTTCTGAAGACATAACCTCCAGTCATCACTTCATATCCCAGATATCTGCTTGTGCCTCAAACATATGAGAGATGGGACAGTAGTGTATGGGACAGTAGTGTCTTGCAATTCAAGAATGAGAAAAGACCATTGAATCAAGCAATTAAGGGACCATTTGTGACATTTTAGAGAGTAGTTTCAATGGAATAGAATGGAATTCAGCAACATTTATTAAGTGCTTATTATCAGTCATACTGTTCCTAGTGTTGGGGATTCAGATAAGAAAAAGAAACAATCTTTGCCCTCAAGGATTTTTACAATCAAGTGGGGAAGACAACCCACAAAAGGAAGCTGGAAGTTTGTGAGTGTAGAGGAAGATCTGAGGGAACATCTTATTCCATGGAATTGAAATCAAGCAGAGCTGTAGATGCAAAATAGAATGAGTAAAAATCCAAATCTTGCTTTTTGTAAAGAAAAACTTGGGAAGGAATTTAATGCTTCACCCTCCAACCCTTCTACCTGAGGGAAGAAGAGGCTGAGGGAGTTGAGAAGGTGTTGAATATGAGATGAGTAGAGAAAATACTTTGGGGCCAGAATTCTTCAAATTTTACTACATAGACCTGTTCTGGTTATGATGATAGAATAATAGAGTTAGAGAAGAAAGGACTTTCAGAGATGGTTTAGCCCAGGACGTCTTACATTTTTCCCACTTGTGACCCCTTTTTGGCTGAGAAATTTTTATGTGACCTGAGTAAAGAGGTATACAAAATAAGTATAAGTCAAACACTTACTGGTAATAAATCATAATTTTGTGACCCCCTCAGTTTCAGTTACAAGGCTTCACATGGGCTTGTGAACCACAGGTTAAGAAGTACACCCATCCCTTTCATTTGAGCATCTGAGATCCTTAAAGAAAGTGTTGTTTATCCAAATTCAGTTGAATAGTATTAGCTTTGGGGCTGAAACACAGATCCTCTAAAGCCAGAGCCAGTATTCTATTTGGCAACATGACCTTTCTAATAAATTACATGATATAAAATGAGAAGAGATGAGATGGGGGGGCAGAGTGAAGATGGAGTGAAGACATGACTCTCTGTGTCCTCCTCTGACCTTCTCTCAAACCAACAGCAGATTAAGCCTCTAAACTGATTCTTAAGTCAAAGACCCACAAATATTTGGACTACAAACATTCCTTGCAGAAGTTACCTTAGAAAAGTTCCAGAGCAGATCTGTTTCAGTCAGGCAGGGGGTTGGATAGTTTGCCCAGTGCAGGGCAGGAAACAGAATGGGACTCAGGATGGCAAATTCTAAACACCTGGGGAGTCTATCTGAGGCTCTCAGGACACTCTATCCAGATTGCGGGCAGGTGCTTTGGCATATCTGCCTTTTGTAAAAGGCAAAGTCCAGTCCTAATCCGGATGGCCCAGCACCGGAAGTCAATCAGCCGAATTTCCCAGGAAAAATTAAAGTGTGCTGCTGCTTCCCTGCTTTTAACAGACCTCAAGCTTTAAAAAATGAGTAAGAAACACAAAAGAGCTCTCACCATAGACAGCTTTTATGGAGAGAAAGGACAGACCCCAAATCCTGAGGTTCCTATAGGCAAAGCAACTCCAGAGGAAGCCACATATAGAGACATGACCTGGTCCCCCTTTCACAAGTCTTTCCTGGAAGATTGCATAAAGAATCTCGAAAGAGATTTAGATGAAAAATGGGGAAATGAATTGAGATCAATGCAAGAAGGATATAATGCCCTACAAAAGAGATATGATAAAGACACCAATTCACTGAAAAACAAAATTGGTGATTTGGGAAAAGTCTGCAATGAACAAAAAAATTCAATTAGCCATTTACAAAAGGAGCTAAAAAGGCAACTGAAGAAAATAATACTTTAAAAATTAGGATTGAAATGGAAGTGAATGACTCAATAAGACTTCAAGAATCAGTCAAACAAAAACAAGAAAATGAAAAAATAGAAGAAAATAGGAAATATCTCCTAGGAAAAACAACTGACCTGGAAAATAGATCTAGGAGAGACAATCGAGGATTATTGGACTCCCTGAAAATCATGATGAAAAAAAGAACCTAGAGGCTATCTTCCAGGAAATCATGAAAGAAAACTGCCCTGATATTTTAGAATCAGAAGGCAAAATTGCCACCGAAAGAATTCACCGATCACCTCCTGAAAGAGACCCCAAAATTAAAACCCCAAGGAATATTGTGGCTAAATTTCAGGACTATCGCACCAAGAAAAAGATATTGCAAGCAGTTAGAAATAAACAATTCAAATACTAAGAATCAAACAAGATCTGTCAGCTTCCACAGTATCAAAGAGCCTGGAATCAGATATTCAGAAAGGCAAAGGAACTTGGATTACATCCAAGAATAAGTTATCCAGCTAGAATAAGCATTATCTTCCAGGGAAGAAGATGGTCATTCAATGATATAGGTGAATTTCAACTATTTCTAATGAAAAGACAAGATCTGAACAAAAAATTTGACCTCCAAACACAGAACTCAAGAAAAGCATACAAAGGTAAAAAGGAAAGAACTTTTGAGAATGATATTTCTAGTATGGGTATACTTAAAGAATGGGGGTATAATTTGATTTTACTTTGGTAAAATGAAAAAGAAACTAGAGGTGGAAGGGCTGTCATATTGGAAAAAGAGGGGAAAGGAGGTAAAATAAGGTTTAAAAAAAAGGAGGTAAAAGAAGGTAAAATCTCATGAAGAGGCAAAGAAAACCTAATATAATTGAGGGAAAGAAGGGAGGGGGATGAGCATTGTGTGAATCTTATTTTTATCAGATTGGGCTCTAAAAGAATATATCAGATATATTTGGTTTCATAGAGAAACTTGCCCCTACTTATAGGGAAGTGGGAGGAAAAGGAGGAAAAGAAAAGGATTGACTAATAGAAGGGAAAATAGAAGAATTAAGGGAAAGATGTAAAAAAGAGGGGAGGGGCTCTAAAGGGAGGAAGACTGTTTGAGGGAGGTGGTCATCAAAAGCAAAATACAGGGGAAGAGACAAGGGAGAAAGGAGAAAGGAAAGAGGAAAACATAACTTTGGGTAAATAAGATGGCAGGAAATACAAAATTAGTTATTTTAACTGTTAATGTTAATGTTAATGTGAACTCTCCCATAAAGTGGAAGCAGATAACAGACTGGATTAAAAGCCAGAATCCAACAATATGTTGTTAACAAGAAACACATCTAAATCATAGAGATACATACAGAGTGAA
Organism: Myrmecobius fasciatus; assembly: GCA_023553655.1. Taxonomy (NCBI): domain Eukaryota; kingdom Metazoa; phylum Chordata; class Mammalia; order Dasyuromorphia; family Myrmecobiidae; genus Myrmecobius; species Myrmecobius fasciatus. Next base: position 1,195,668 of record JAJPUD010000034.1, read on the forward strand.
GGTAAAGGACTGGAGCAGAATCTATTATGCTTCAGGTGAATAAAAAAAAGCAGGGGTTGCAATCCTGATCTCAGATCAAGTAAAGCAAAGATAGACCTAATTAAAAGAGATAAGGAAAGAAACTATATTTTACTAAAGGGTACCATTGATAATGGAGCAATTTCAATACTAAACATATATGCACCAAGTGTCATAGCATCCAAATTCCTAGAAGTTAAGAGAGATGCAAGAAAAAATAGACAGCAAAACCATACTAGTGGGGGATTTCAACCTTGCTCTCTCAGAATTAGATAAATCAAACCACAAAATAAATAAGAAAGAAGTTAGGGAGGTAAACAAAATGTTAGAAAAGTTAGGTATGATAGATCTTTGGAGAAAATTGAATGGAGATAAAAGGGAGTTTACTTTTTTCTCAGTGGTTCATGGAACTTGCACAAAATTGACCATGAGTTAGGGTATAAAAACCTCAAAATCAAATGCAGAAAGGCAGAAATAGTAAATGCATCTCTTTCAGATCATGTTGCAATAAAAATCACATGCAATATAAGGCCAGGTGAAAATAAACCAAAAGTTAATTGGAAATTAAATAATCTAATTCTAAAGAATGAATGGGTGAAAGAGCAAATCATAGACATAATCAATAATTTCATCCAGGAGAATGACAATAATGAGACAACATACCAAAATTTGTGGATTAAGGCCAAAGCAGTTATAAGAGGTAATTTCATATCTCTAGATGCTTACTTGCATAAAATAGAGAAAGAGAAGATAAATGAATTGGACTTACTATTAAAAAAGCTAGAAAAAGAACATATTAAAAACCCTCAATTAAATACCAAATTGGAAATTCTGAAAATAAAAGGGGAGATTAATAAAATTGAAAATAAGAAAACTATTGAATTAATAAATAAAAACTAAGAATTGATTTTATGAAAAAAGCCAAACAAAATAGATAAGCCTTTAGTTAATTTGATTAGAAAAAGGAAAGAGGAAAATCAAATTGTTAGTCTCAAAAATGATAAGGGAGAACTTTCCACCAATGAAGAGGTGGAATAGAGCATTAATTAGGAGTTACTTTGCCCAACTTTATGTCAACAAATTTGATAATCTAAATGAAATGGAGGAATATCTACAAAAATATAGACTGCCTAGGTTAACAAAAGAGGAAATAAATTATTTAAAAAAACCCATTTTTGAAAAATAAATAGAACAAGCTGTTAATCAACTCCCTAAGAAAAAATCTCCAGGGCCAGATGGATTTACATGTGAATTCTATCAAACATTCAAAGAACAATTAATTCTAATACTATATAAACTATTTGAAAAAATAGGGAAAGAAGGTATACTACCAAATTCCTTTTATGACTTTTATAGCTGATAGCTAAACGAGATAGGGTGAAAACAGAGAAAGAAAACTATAGACCAATTTCCCTTATGAATATTGATGCAAAAATCTTAAATAAGATATTAGCAATAAGATTACAGAAAGTCTCCCCAGCATAATACACTATGACCAAGTAGGATTTATACCAGGAATGCAGGGCTGGTTCAACATTAGGAAAACTATCAGCATAATCAATTATATTAATAACCAAACTAACAAAAACCATATGATTATCCCAATAGATGCAGAAAAAGATAAAATCCAACACCCATTCCTATTAAAAACACTAGAGATTATAGGAATAAGTGGTCTTTTCCTGAAAATGATCAGTAGCATCTATTTAAAACCATCAGCAAGCATTATATGTAATGGGGACAAACTAGACCCATTCAACAAGGACGTCCACTGTCACCATTACTATTTAATATTGTATTAGAAATGTTAGCTTTGGCAGTAAGAGAAGAAAAAGAGATTAAAGGAATTAGAGTAGGTAATGAGGAAACCAAATTATAACTCTTTGCAGATGGCATGATGGTATACTTAGAGAACCCTAGAGACTCAACTAAAAAAGCTGCTAAAAACAATTCACAACTTTAGCAAAGTTGCAGGATATAAAATAAATCCACATAAATTATCAGCATTTTTATGTTACCAACAAAGTTCAGCAGCAAGAGATACAAAAAAAATTCCATTCAAAATAACTGTCAATAGTACAAAATATTTGGGAATCTATCTGCCAAGGAACAGTCATGAACTATACGAACTAAACTATAAAACACTTTCCACACAAATAAATTCAGACCTAATCAACTGGAAAAATATCAAGTGCTCATGGGTAGGCCAAGCCAATATAATAAAAATGACAGTACTACCCAAACTAATTTATTTATTTAGTGCTAAACCAATCAAACTCCCAAGAAATATTTTATAGATCTAGAAAAAATAGTAGCAAAGTTCATTTGGAAGAACAAAAGGTCAAGAATCTCAAGGGAATTAATGAAAAAAAAAGGCTGATGAGGGCAGGCTTATTGTGCCAGATCTAAAATTATATTTTAAAGCAGTGGTCATCAAAACCATTTGGTACTGGCTACGAAATATAGCAGTCGATCAGTGGAATAGGATTGGATCACAGGACAAATCAGGCAATAACTATAGCAGTCTAGTATTTGATAAACCCAAAGACCCCAGCTTTTGGGATAAGTACTCACTATTTGACAAAAACTGCTGGGAAAATTGGAAACTAGTATAGAAGAAATTAGGGCTCAACCCACACCTAACACCACATACCAAGATAAGATCTAAATGGGTTCGTGATTTAGATATAAAGAGTGATATTATAAGTAAATTAGGAGAACATAGGATAGTTTACCTCTCAGACATGTGGAGAAGGAAGGAATTTGTGTCCAAAGAAGAATTGGAACTCTTAATTGAACAACAGACAGATAATTTTGATTATATTAAGTTAAAAAGTTTTTGTACAAACAAAACTAATGCAGAAAAGATTAGGAGGGAAGCAATAAATTGGGAAATCTCTTCACATTTAAGGGTTCTGATAAAGGCCTCATTTCTAAAATATATAGAGAATTGTCTCATATTTATAAGAATTCAAGCCACTCTCCAATCGATAAATGGTCAAAGGATATAAACAGACAATTTTCAGATGATGAAATTAAAACTATTTCTAGTCATATGAAAAGGTGCTCAAAATCACTACTGATCAGAGAAATGCAAATTAAGTCAACTCTAGGATATCACTACACAACTGTCATTTTGGCTAAAATGACAGGAAAAGATAATGACAAATGTTGGAGGGGATATGGGAAAAGTGGGACACTGATAAATTGTTGGTGGAACTGTGAACGGATCCAAACATTCTGTAGAACAATTTGAAACTATGCTCAAAAAGTTATCAAACTGTGCATACCATTTGACCCAGCAGTGTTTCTACTGGGCCTATATCCCAAAGAGATCTTAAAGGAGGCAAAGGGACCCACATGTGCAAAAATGTTTGTGGCAGCCCTTTTTGTAGAGGCTAAAAACTGGAAACTGAATGGATGCCCATCAATTGGAGAATGGCTTAATAATTTATGGTATATGAATGCCATGGAATATTATTGTTCTGTAAGAAACGACCAGCAGGATGATTTCAGAGAAGCCTGGAGAGACTTGCATGAACTGATGCTGAGTGAAATCAGCAGAACCAGGAGATCATTGTACATGGCAACAGTAAAACTATATGATGATCATTTCTGATGGACATGATTCTCCTCAATAATGAGATATTTCAAATCAGTTCCAGTTGTTGTGATGAGGAGAGCCATATACACGCAGAGAGAGGCCTGTGGGATCTGAGTCTGGACCACAACATAGCATTTTCACACTCTCTATTGATGTTTGCTTACATTATGTTTTCCTTCTCAGGTTTTTTTATTTTTATTTTTGTTTTTTCTCTTCCCTATACAGCAAGATAACTGTATAAATATATATACATATATTTGATCTGTCAAATATTTTTACATAATTAACATGTATTAGACTTCCTGCCATCTAGGGGAGGGGGTGGGGGGTAGGAGGGAAAAATTTGTAATAGAAAGCTTTGCAAGGATCAATGTCGAAAAATTACTTATGCATATTGTTTGCAAATAAAAAGCTTTAATAAAAAAAGAGAGAAGAGATGAGATTTTTCCAGTCCAACTATCTCATTTTAGAGATGAGGAAATTGAAACCCAGAGGAACAAGCTTTTTGTTCAAAATTTCATAAGGGAATAAGTAAGTGGTCAAATATGAATACAAAAACAAATCTTCTGACTCAAAAATCCATTGTTCTTTTTACTGTACCATGCAGCCCAAGTGTAAAGCTGGCCTTGCTCATAGACAAAAAGCTAGGAACAGATGGAAATGAGAATAGTACTGTAAGAAAATCTTTTAAAACAATGAAATGACAGTTAACAAAGAATAGTTACAATTGTGGATCCATGCAGACACTGCTACTTACACACACACACACACACACACACACACACACACACACACACACACA
>JAJPUD010000034.1:1200101-1217834 GCA_023553655.1 Myrmecobius fasciatus
ACACACACACACACACACACACACACACACACACACACACACACACACCCTTCTGCACTATTGATGCTGTCAAATTGGAGTAATTGAATATGAAATATCTCCCTTCTTCCCACTGACTCATCACCCTTTTCAGTACCAAGAGAGCTTCCTTCCTTCTTTATAGCACTCACCTGATTCCCTAATATGCCTGGCAGTGAAAATGAGACACTTTAGGCAAAGCTCCATACAAATGTCAAACTTCTGAGTTATAGAATTGTTACTTCTGAATCATAAAATTGTACAACTTTAAGGGATGCTAAAGATCATTTTCAGGATTGAACCTGTCTTGTTAATTTTTTGAGAACTGTAATTCAGTATGATTGGTTTCCTTTATAATTCTATGTATTTTGCTTTATGCATTTGAAAACATTATTCTGTGAAGGACTTGATAGGCTTAATCAGACTGGACCCAAAATTATATATGAGACAAAAAAATCTTAAGAACCTACCTTTATTTATATTTTTATTTTTTAGAGAATGCTTTGATCTGTATTAAGACCTACTCGGTTCCTTCTCAGGGTATGGATAGCATTTTTCATCCTATGTCCTTCAGAGTAGTTGCGGATGATTGTACTATTGAGAATAACAAAGTCACTTATAGTTGGTCATCTCAAAACATTGCTATTACTTTGTATACAGTATATTTCACTTTAAGAATCCATATTTAGTCCAACTCCACCATTTTGTAAATAAGGAAGCTGAAATCCCAATGTTATTTAGTTAGCTCAGTCATAGTCTGACTCTTTGTGATTCCATTCAGGGTTTTTTGTTTTTGTTTTGTTTTGTTTTTGAGAGAGATTCTAAAGTAGTTTTCCATTTCCTTCTCCAGATCATTTTTTTCAGATGAGAAAACTGAGGCAAACAGGGTTAAATGACATCTCCAGGATCACACAGCTAATAAGTGTCTGAGCCTGCATTTGAACTCAAGAAGATGAGTCTTTCCAATGCCAGACCTACTACTCTATTGAGTCATCTAACTGTTCTTTCCCAAAGTTATGGTTAGTTAATTATAAAACTTATTTTGAGATTTTCACCACTATGCCATCTTACTTCTCATTCTAGGATAGGTTAAGAATTTTTCTATTCATCATTCATGGTTACTCACTCTCACTACCTCCTTGGTACCTGTCAATACCTCTCTCACTGGGGCAATGATGGGGGATTAATTTGTACTTATATTAAAGTAATAAAAACTCCAGGCCAGTGTTAGAGCAAGGAGAACCGAACCCCAGTGTTTATCCTTGCCTGATCCTCCCACTCCTATCAGTGTCTGAGTTGGATCATCATTTTAGAACCAACCAGGGTTGAGGAAAGAGATCTTCGGCAAAAACTTCAACCCATTTTTATAGTTTGTTCTTTAGAGTAGAATGTACATAGAAAGCCCCTGAACCTGTAGGTTCATGCCTATGGACAAAGAATGTGCTGTTTACTGGGAAAGCTAGTTGTTTTAGACCTCAGGCAATAAAGTGTCGTGTCACTGATATGTTGTTGGTAGAATTGTAAATGCATCCAACTGTTCTAGAGAGCAATCTGGAACTATGCTCAAAGAGCTATCAAACTGTACATACCCTTTGACCCAGCAGTGTTCCTATTGGGCTTATTTCCAAAGAGATCTTAAAGGAGGGAAAGGGACCCACATGTGCAAAAATGTTTGTGGCAGCCCTTTTTGTAGTGGCTAGAAACTGGAAACTGAAAGGATGCCCATCAATTGGAGAGTGGCTGAATAAATTATGGTATATGAATGTTATGGAATATTATTGCTCTGTAAGAAACGACCAGCAGGACGATTTCAGAGAGGCCTGGAGAGACTTGCATGAACTGATGCTGAGTGAAATGAGCAGAACCAGGAGATCATTATACACAGCAACAAGACTATACGATGATCAGTTCTGATGGACATGGCTCTCTTCAACAATGATGTGATTCAAACCAGTTCCTATTGTTCAGCAATGAAGATAGTCATATACATCCAGAGAGAGGCCCGTGAGAACTGAATGTGAACCATAACATAGTATTTTAATACTCTCTGTGAATATTTGCTTGCATTTTATTTTTCTTCTTAGATTGCTTTTTTTTTCTCTTTCTAGATCTGATTTTTCTTGTGCAAGATAACTGTATAAATATATATTCGTATATTTTTAACATATTTAACATGTATTAGACTACCTGCCATCTAGGGGAGGGGGTGGGGGGAAGGAGGGGAAAAATTTGTAACAAAGTTTTGAAAAGGTCAATGTAGAAAAATTATTCATATGCTTTGTAAATAAAAAGCTTTAATAAAAAAATAAATAAAAATACAGTGTCCCATATTGCACCAGTAGGCCTATTGAATAAAGTTGGTCTGGAATCCATCATGAGAAAGGAACCCTTTCCTTGAGTGCACTTATTTTTATTCCTAATAGTTATTATTTTGGGGATCTTAGGATCCTAGTAAGTACTTTGAGACCATCTGGGTGAGAACCAGACAAGTGATTTATTCAGAGTTACTCAACATTTAAATTATAACTCCAGGATTTGAAACAATTTCTTCTCACTTTAAATGTACTGTCAGACTTTCATAGAAAGTACAGTAACATAGGAGTCAAGATTTCTGAGTTCTAATCCTACTTCTTCCCCTAATTTACTATGTGTCCTTGAGAAATACATTTACACAAACCTCAGTTTCTGGCACAGTGAATAGAGCTTAGAACTAGGAAGACTCATTTTGTGGAGTTCAAATCTCACTTCAAACATTAATTGGCTGTGTGACCCTGAGCAAATCACTTAATTATCTGTATCAGTTTCTCATCTGTAAAGTGAGCTGGAGAAGGAAATGGCAAACTATTGTACTGTTTTTGTCAAGAAAATCCTAAAAGGAGTCATCAAGAGTTGGAAATTACTGGACAAAAACACATAGACTTTAGCCATGTACTGTGCTAAGCACTTCACAATTGCTATCTCATTTGACGCTCATAACAACTCTGAGATACATGTAGTATTGTTTCCCCCAAATTACAATTGAGGAAACTAATGCAACAGAGGTTAAGGGGCTTTTCCAGTTTGTGGCTGGATTTAAACTCACATTTTCCTGATTCCAGGTCCAGTGTTTTATCTAGTATACCATTTATCATATCTGGGCCTTTTGCTTCCTTAATTGTAAAATAAAGGTTTTTACTAATATGTACATTACACTGTATTGGGGATAGAAGAGTGATGTTTAAAAAAAAGAAGACACAATTCTTTCTCTCTAGAAGCTTATGATCTTAGTTATGTAGTCACAGAATATTAAAACTTGAAAAGCATCAGGGACCATTTAATTCAACCCTCTCTGTAGTGTGCTTTCTATAGCACCCAAGTTAGGGTGCCAAGATGTACTATGCTTTCTAGAACCCCCACACTGAGGTGCCAAAATATAGTCTGGACTAGCTCTCTGGAACATCTGGAAACCAAACGGAGTCCTTGGTCTTAGTGGAGAAGTGATGAAGGCAGGGACCCACATAGATGGTCAAAGATGGAGTCCTTTTATTTCAAGTCCTTTCAGCCCCTAAATACCTCAATACAATTACTTCACTACAGCACACTGAATAAGTGCTAACTCTAGTACTATTACATCCCCATAGCATACTTTGCATGTGTTAACTATAAGCACCCTGCTACTAATATGTAAATGCCTCTTAAGCTCCAAGTATCTCCATTTCAAGTAGAACACAGGTTGTCACGCTCCCCTTCCTCTCCTCCCCCCCCCACTTCTCAGGAAGGGTGAGAACATACCAAGGAGAGATGAAAGCTGAAATAGACATCTGCTGCAGGTTCCCTTTGGGCTGAAAAGTCTTATACCTCTCCAAGAGTTCCCCCGCTATTTATGGCTCTCTACACCTTTCAAAGAAAGTATTTTCAAGGTTATATAATTATAATTGTGTTAATTAGGATAATAGAATCAGGCTGGCTACATCTGTCCCTCAAGGACTAGGGATACACTGAGTGGTTGGGTATGTTTTTTTCTAACATTGATACCTTGAGCCCCCAAAGTTATGTTCTCCCACCATTATCTCCCAGTGCACCAATGATATTTAAACTTAATATTAATTTATTTTTATGAAGAGATATTGAAAAAGTAAAATTTAAAAATAAAACACTCCCATAACCTAAGGACACACTGTCTTCTATTCTACCTTGGTCTCAGAGGATAAGACTGTTTAAAAGACTGTTAAGAATAAATAAATAGGGACAGCTAGGTGGTACAATGGATAGAGCACCAGCTCCGAAGTCAAGAGAACTTGAGTTCAAATCTGGTCTCAGACACTTAATACTTCCTATCTGTGTGACCCTGGGTAAGTCCCTTAACCCAATTGCCTCAGGGGGGAAAAGAATAAATAGATTGATTAAATAAGAAAAATAATTTAGTCTTAGATTAAATGAGAAAGGAAAAAAAAGAAAGAACTTCTTAAAAAATACTCTCAGTTAAAGGGGAGAGAGCCTCTACTTTCTTTGAATTCCTATGTATATTTGTTTTATGTCTCCCCTGGCATTCACTAGTTTTATCATTTTATTACAATTTCATAATATTTATAATTAATTTAGCATAATATATTATGTTATGATATATTATAATACTTTGTAATTATAAGACTATATTAATTATGATGAAACCTAAAATTATATTGATTATAATAGTTCCACCTTTATTATAACACAATTAAATTATATTGATTATAATAAAATAATAACTAAAATAGATATGAGATATTTTTGAGGAGGAGCCACTAATTATGGATAAAAGTCATAGATACTTGAGGTAATTTCATTAAACTTTTCAAATGGGCATGTCTCATGAGGGCTAGGCTTGGTAGAATGAAAATCTGGGTTCAGGTTCTGCCTTTTAACACATACTAGCTGTGTGACCCTGGGAAATGGATGCAAATCTCTCCAGACCTCACTATAGGTCATAGTCCAGGTGTTTATCTATTTGATAGCGGGTGACTCCTCATTAAATCTTTCCTTTACTATTGAAATTACATTCCTTATTCAAAAAAAGGGTGTCATTAAGTAGATTGTAAATCACTTCAGAAAGAGAGACACCTCAAACAATGCTTTGTTCATGGTAGATGCTCAATAAATGCCTGTTTGATGAATGAATGTAAAAGACTCAGAAATTTCCTGGTTGGTGAATGTCCCTTCTACCTTTCAGTTAATTTCTGAGTTCATGCTAACTCTCTGAATTCTAGAATGAACCATGATAACTAGATAATAACTAGGTCTATATAGTGATAGAGACTTTCATTTAGTCAAGAGGAACAATCTCAAATTGAACATGCCTTCTATTACTAGTTAGCTCATGTACTTTTTCTTCAGTTCTCATCCCAGACAAATCTTTAGAAAGAAATGTGTTAAAACAATGATTGCTCGGGAGAACTTGTTTTCTTAAAGTGAAAGAAACCATTTACTGTTCTTTATTGAAAAGCTCCTCCTAAAACAAAAACAAAAAATGCATGACATTATTAAATCTCCTTCAGAGTGAAGACCAGTTTCTATTTTCCCAGTAGGGACATGTGATATCTGTTTAGAGTTATAGTTTTTTGTTTTATTTACAAATCAAAAGATATAGATTTTTTAAAGTTTTCCTTCATGATTTTTCCCTAATCTATATTGTGTCTCTGTGTTACATAAAATTGGGGTCAGCTTTAGTTGATTGATTGATCTTAGATATATCAAAACTCTCCTATGAACATGGTTTTCTCTATAAAAACAAGAGTTAGACTAGCCTTTCCTAGCTTTTTGGATATCTTTGTTCATACTCTGATCCCAGGTGGTTTAATGGATGGAGAAATAAAGAAGCCATCCAGAGAATTTGGAAAAGGTAAGGGACTGGCATCTGGGTCTTCTCTCTAGGGGGCATTAATACTGACTAGCATGGCTTAATAGACATAAGGGTTATTTAAATCTAGTGAGATCTAATGGAACTGCCTCTAGGTGGTTTGGAAAAGTTCCTTTGGCTGTGCTTCAGTTCTCTCATCTGTCAAATGAGCAGATTGGCCTAGACAACCTCTAAGGGCCCTTTCTTTTGGTTACAATTTAATTAAACTAAATTTAACTTATGCTCAACCTACTATATGCAAGATACTGAGCTAGACACTATGATAATATTTAATTTTGAATCTCTTATCCATCCATCTGAGTTTTGTCTTACCTTTCCATTTCATAAGCTTTCCTTACACGTCCAAGTTGTTAAGATTGCTGAGCAGGACAGGGCCAAGGACAGAGCTCTCCTATCCTTTCATTGCAGGCTCAACCCATATTATGATTTTGCAGATTAAAAAAAAGCACTGTTTTTTATTATTATTTTTTGTAGACTGACCTACCACCTGCTGGCTGGCAGCAAGAGGAAGCTCACCTGAAATTGAATTTAGGTGTCTGGTTTGCAAGCCCCCTGACTTATTACTTTCTATATGCTCTACCCATATCTTGGGAAATGTTTGCAATTCATCAAAAACATTCAACATAATGTAGCAAAAATAGTGCTAGATTTAGAGTAAAAGAGCCAATGTTTACTTCTCAGGTCTGCCTTTACTGCCAGTTCCTTTAGCTTCTGTTGGCCTCAGTTTCTCCATTTGTAAAATAAGAGGTGTGATATACATCAGAGGTTCTTTTGTTTTGTTTTGTTTTGTTTCAGGACATCTTTATAGTCTTTAAAATTTTTGAGGACCACAAAGGACTTTTGTTTATGTTGGGTACATATCGACATTTGCCAAATTAAGAATCGAAACATTTTAATATTGTTATGAAAATAAATGTTGGCCTGAAGGGGGATTCCAGAGTCCCTAGACCATGCTTTGAGAACAGTAATCTAAATGATCCCTAAGGTCACTTTATTCTTTAAATCTATGATCTTCTGATCTATCCTATGTGGTTCAGTACAATTAAAAAAAGCAATCAAATGAAAAAAAATAACATTCCACTGGGAGTCAGCCTGTATTTTTTTCTCATTTTCATCACTCAGAAGCTTTGAGCAAATAGCTTAACTTTCTGAGCCTCCATACCCCTTCTCTAGTGGGTAGGATGAGCTAAATTCCCTTTTCTACTGGCAGCATAGTCTGATAGATAGAGGCACTTGACAAGGAGTCAGGAAGATTTCAGGTTCAAATCCCCTCCCTGATACTGACTGTGACATGGTAAATCACACTCTTTTGGTACTTTAACTCCCTCAACTGTAAAATGAGATAGATGAGATGACCTCTAAGATCTTTTCTAGCTCTAAATCTATAATTCCATAATCTATAATTCTATCATTTGATAATTCTATCAATTGTGTATCTGTTCCCTAAAATTTTAAACCTCTAAAATCAAGTTCCCTCCTTGAAGAAAAGTGAAGCCTGAATTTGTGCGTATTGGCTGAGCAGGATTTGTGGCAGTTCCTCTAATTGCTGCCCAGGCATTGGCCACCTTAGAAATGATCAGCATTAGAGCCCAGAGGAAGGATATACCTGGCCTTGAACTGTTTCCAGTCAGGACTACTAGATGGCGCTGCTCTCCCAGGTTTCCATCAAGCCCAGGTTTAGGCAGATGGCTCTTGGAGGAGAATTAACAATTAATGTCCAACGTATCAGCCAAAGGCTGCAGAAAATATGTTCAACTCCAAGAACAAGTGAGAGCTAAAATTGCTCAAAGAGAATCTTTTGCCAACTTGTTCCCCAGCTAGCCAAAACCCTAATCAGACCCTGGTTTGGCTTCTCTTAAATTGTCCACTCTTAAATTGTACAGGAGATATTAATAACAAGTGTAAATATGGGTATTATTTCAGATGATTGTAAGGCCTAATTTTACTGACTCGATAGCATTATTCTATTAAAACATTTTTTATGTAGCAGTTAAGCGGATGACACAAGACAGAAGGAAGATCATAGGGCCTAGGGACAAATACTTGTGCTTGTCTCATTGCAGCATTGAGAATACCCAAACAAAACTTGACATAGAGAAAGAAGAAGAAGAAGGATGGGGTTTATTGGAGGTGGAAAAATCATGAAATCCAGATGGAATATATTAAAATTGCCTTAGGGTGGAATGATGGCCAGACAGAGGCAGGGAACAAAGATTTCTAGTTTTCTTATCCTGAATATTTCCATTACAGGACTATTTGAGCTAGCAACTTGTAGATCCAGGAAATTGTACATGATAGTAAAAGAGAGAGACTTACTCTATATCAAAAGGGGAAAACCTGAGGGAAATGTTAGAAAAGGCTAACAGATTAGTATGTCCAGTTTAAGCTCTTGCATTCATGTTATATTTCCTAATGATTAGAGCCTTCATTAACATGGTTGCTTTTTTCTTCCATCTCTGAAATCAGGTGAAACCATTGGCCATGAAGGTTGAGAAGAGTAGTCTTTCAACCTCAAATTTGCACATTTATCCCTTTCTCCTTAGGCCCCCATTATTCTAGTTCTTGACTGCTCCCTGGCATTGACCTGAACCCGTCCAGAACCAAACTACAAGAAATCCTTTTTTTTTTTAAATTAAATTACAGATTGTTTGGATCTTTCTTTTTTGTACTTTAAATTTTCATCCTATCTTTGCACATTTCCTTTTCTTTTCATTTTGCCTTTCATGAAATCATGGTGCATAATGTTTTGATTTAGGAAAACATTTCCAATGCCTACTCCTCTGATGAGCAGCTAAAAAATTCATTTTCAGTATGTACCAGCACTGGCTGCATACTGACTGCAAAGCTGAGGTATCTTACTCTGTGTCTGGTAAGATGATCTCCAGAAGGGGGAAGAGAGATGACCCTGGATAGTTATCCCTGGTGGCTCTTTAAAATTTTCTCCCACCTTCTCATTTGCCCTATGGATTGTAATTCAATCACAAAGAGAATTTAACACATTGGGGAAACCCCCAGAGCATCTTGCAGGATCCCCCAAGATTATGATACTTATTCATCCATCTAGTAAAGGCTCCAGAGCAGGAGGCCTAATTAGGCAATATTTGACCACCTGAGAAGACTCCATGTGTCTCCCCCTCCTCAATTTAGGACCCAGCTTCCCCAGCTGTAGGAGCTTGGGAGCTTGTTTAGTCCAGCAGCTGCCAGGGCTAATTATTGTGATGTAAGGTCCCCAGGTGGCACAGTCAGTCCTTGGGAGAGGGAAGCTGGGGTCAGAAGCAAAAATACTGAAAGGAATTTAGGCAGTAGACAATAAGAAATAGGGAAGGATAGAGGAAACAAGAGAAGGAAGATGAATGTGGATAAAAGAGGCTGGAAAAAAGCAGAGGGAGGGGAGATACCATGAGTGGGATGAGCTTTATAAAACAAATTCCCATGAAGTTAGGTGGCTGTGATTTTTCAGACAGAAGATCACAGATTGAAGAATTTAGAAGATCACAAACTAAAGAGGTCAGAAATCCTTTAGTCTAGGGATTCTTAATTTTGAAGGTGTATATCATGGATCCCTTCTCTGAACAATGTTTATTTGCAACAATCACAATGGAAGGTAGTGCTAAATTTCAAAGTTAGTAAAAAGAAAAGATGTAATTTTTATTCAATTTTTATTATTGTAGACCCCTAAAATCTATTCACAAATTCCTTTGGGAGGGGGTTTGTAGAGTCTGGATAAAAAGACCCTGCCCTGATTAAAGTTCTTGGGCTTACAGAGGATGAGGCTGGGGGCTAACAGGGGCAAGTGGCTTGTCCAGTCACCCAGGCAGTAAGAAACACAGCTAGTGTTTGATTCCATAGTTTTTGACTTTAAAACCAGGGGTTCCAGGTGCTGCTGTTACTGCTAGTGTCTTTGTTGCCCCTAGAAGACAGCAGAGTTTGCTTCATACACCAGCAGAAGCAAAATTGTGGGCCCTGTCCTTCTCCAGGTCTCCCTCCCTGACTGACTTTTCTTCATTTTCAGTGACTAACCCACCTCCCCCACAGCATCCAGTGACCTCGGGTACACTTCTCTTTTCTGGCACAAAAAGCAATGTCATAAACTTGTTCCCTAAGGTGCTAGAAACTTAATGTGCCACTTTCTCCAGGGATATCTGTATTAAAACAAACAAGTAAAAGAACAAACTATTCCTCCCAAACGAACTGCTGATGGTCAGATTTTAGGGATTAGTTCAGAAAGATATTTTGTGTGTTTTTTGGGGGGCATCTTAAGAGTTCCTAGCAAGCCTTTGTCCTGCTTTTGTAGAGAATTGCTCTTCTTCTTAGGTAAATGTTCCAATGCCATATTTTTCTCCACATTACTCTCCTCCCCCAAGGGAGTCCCCACTTTGACAAAGGACAAGGTAGAGAGGAGGCAGAATAGAAAAGAAGGTTGATTGAGGAGAGAGAGGGGATAGGAGAATAAAAAAATGACTGTCTCCCTCCTATGTAACCTGAGTCTAAACCAGTGTGATATAGATCAGGGCTTCTTAAACTTTTCCACTCATGATCCCTTTTTGCCCAAGAAATTTTTATGTGACCCCAGATATAGAGGTACATGAAATAGATATGCAAATCAAACATTTACTGATAATAAATCATAATTTTGCATCCCCACATTCAGTTAAAGAAGCTTTGGTATAGAGTATAATGCATTGGACTAGACTGGAAAGACCTGGATTCAAATCCTGACCAAAACACTATCAGATTACTTAACCTTTGTTTTTGCTGAGGCAATTGGGATTAAATGACTTGCCTAGGGTCACACAGCCAAGAAGTGTTAAGTATCTAAGGTCAAATTTGAACTCAAATCCTTCTGACTTCAGGGTTGCTGCTCTATCCACTACACCAACTAGCTGCCCCATTATTTGACTTTTGTGATTCAGTTTCCTTATATTTAAAATGGTGACAATAAATAATACTCAGCTCTCAGGATTGTGGTGATACTCAAACGAGATATAAATATAAATCTTAAAATGCCATATTTATCATTATGACTGCTTATCTTGTGATGGAATTTGGACAAAGGTCTGAGGTCATGTTGCTATCCTTCTATTCTTTCATATTTCATGTTTCTTTGGACCGTTGTGAGGATGAATGATATGAGTACTTTTAAATAATTGAATAAAAGTATCATTATTATATTATTTTATTCTTCCCATCTTTATATTCAATAGTACTCAGAAAAAATTTTATGTCAAGTTGCTATATTGTTATTATTTCTTTATATTCAGTGTTTGGCAGACTCATAGATAAAATGATTGATTTTTATAATTGAATGAAAATTTTGAGATGCAGAACCACCTTCTGTAGGCTTGGTGGAAGTATTTTTCAGACAACTCCAGGAGCAAAGATATTCTGTACTTCTATTTATCATTAATTTTGCTTTCTTCTCCTTAGTCTCTATCATAAGAGCTTTTCGTTGCACATGGTCTGGAGGTTATGAGAGTTTAGGGTGACAGAATTTATTAAAAATATTAGTCTTCAATTTCTGTGGGTGAATGCTATGCTCAAGTGATTATGAAGAATAGACTTTTATCTGTGATGAGTCTTTGAGTTTGGCATTGCTCTTTGTTGAATTCTCAAGGATATTTTGATGTTGAATTTGTAATATGGGGATGACAGTTACAGTTTTCAAGAGAGGGGCTGAGACTTTAAGGATCTAAACAGAAGGATAGCTTCTTACCCCTCTGAGATCTGGGTTTGATTCCATCCCTCATGAACCAGGTAGTTAGGTTCCATTGCTTGGCTGCTTTATAGTTCTGTTTTTATTTTTTCATTTAGAATCACTGAAAACAGTAGAGTCTAGAAGGAAGTATGTAGACTAGAGCATAGAAGATACAAGTTTAATTTGTGGTTTTGTTTATCACATGGGGCACTTCACTGCATTTTTCTTCATTCTATTTTCTGGATACTGTTAAGGAGAATCAATTACTCATACATTCCAAAATAAATTGACATTCATTAAGTGCCTACTATATGCTAGAATCTGTGCTAGGCAGTGGGGAGAAAAATCCAAAGGAAATAATCCCTGCCCTCAAGAACTCACCCAATTCTATCAGTGGAGATAATTTGTCCACATGTGACAACTAAGTGCTGCAGTGGATAGAGTACTGAGTCTAGAGTCAGGAAGAATCTTCTTCCTGAGTTCAAATTCAGCCTCAGACTATCTGTGTGACCCTGGGCAAGTCATTTAACTTGGTTTACCTCCATTTCCTCATCTTCCAAATGAACTGGAGAAGGAAATGGCAAACCACTCCAATATCTCTGCCAAGAAAACCCCAAATGGGGTCACAAAGAGTCAGATACAACTGAAAAATGACTAAATAATTTGTCTATATGGACATCTAATTTTGTAATTTGGTAATTTGGTAATTTTGATCTGGGAGGCACTAGAAGTTGGGAGCATCAAGAAAGGCCTCATGTTGTGGGTGGAATTTTCACTGAGCTTTAAAGGAAGGTAAGGTTTTTAAGAGGTGGTGGAGGCAAGGAGAGAATATGCTCCAGGTAAGAGGGACAAAGTCTATATAATGGTGCAAAATGGGATATGAAATATTGTGTGAAAGGAACAGCAAGAAATCCAGTTTATGTGAATTGTATGTATCATAGAGAAAGCAGCAGAAATTTAAAAGCCTTTGATGTGATCCTTTCTTGGAGCACAAGAAGTCTCTTGCTGAGAAGAAAAGAGATTGGGAGTTTTATATTACTTTGCTTGTTTTATCTGTGCCCAAGGAAAGATGCTTTATTTTTCTTATTTCAGACCTTATGAAACTGACAAAGCTTTCATACCTAAGAATGAAGAATGGTGGATTGAAGAACAGATGCGTTGGGACCAGTCAAATGTAGACTGAACATCAGTGTAGGAACTGGACAGATGTGTACTAACTGGTGACAGCTGGAGCAAGAATTAGAGGGGTAGTGGGATTTTTCAAGGTAGAAGGATGATAGACTTATTAAAATTTTGAAGCCTGGTTCCCTTATAGTTTTTTTCCAGTCTTTTGTTCTGATGTCTGTAAATTGAGTTTGATTCATACCAGTCTACACTACTATCTTCATATGCTTTCATGCCTTTATATTACTATGGTTAAAAAAAAAGCTTTGGGGGAGGAGGGTGGGAGGCAGCTAGTTGGTGTATAGATAGAGCATCAGCCCTGAAGGAGGACCTGAGTTTAAATTTGACCTCTAATACTTCCTGGCTATGTGACCCTGGGCAAGTCACTTAACCTCAGTTGCCTCAGGGAAAAAAAAAAAAAGAGGCACTGGATCTAGAGTTCCAAGGACTTGATGTCAAATTCTCTCTTTTCTCTTACTATTATGAGACCTTGAGCATGCCATTGAACTTTTCTAGGTTTCAGTTTTCTCATCTGTAAAATAAAGGGATTAATTAGATAATTAGATAACCTTCTAGCTCTAATTCTATGATATGATTTTGGTCTCTAGGTGATTAATCCGCCCCCCCCCCAAAAAAAAACCCAGACATATAATGCATATTGTCAGACATGTTGATGTATTGGTTGGTTTTGCTGAATTGCTGTTTTTTAAAGTCTTTGCTGAAAGAAAAGCCTCATTAAGCAGTTGGTGGGGGAGAAATATGTCCAAAAATGAATATAATATCAAAATAAAAGGCAATTGGTATTTTAAAACAGATATTGCTACACATGTAAAGAACTGCTAGGTACTTAATTTTAGATATTATATAGCTCTTGCCCTCATAGAGTATATCATCTAATAAAGGGAGGTGACATACAAATCACTATAGTACAAAACAATACATAATGAATATATAAAAGAGGGACTTAGGTAGCCATCTGGTTCATTCCAACCCAATATTTTATGTGCACAAAGATTGCCAACAGGGGGATTGGAGAAGGGAAGCCTTCCTGTAAGAGGTGGCATTTCAGGAGTCTTTAAAGGTCAGATGCAAAGGCTAACAGTGGTGATGATGATAATACTGAGGTGATAGTGAAAGAAACTGCTCTTAGGAATACGGAATACTGGTTATGGTTGCCATTATTGATTAAAACAACTGGATTATCTCTTGCAGTTCTGTAGGATGGGCCCCAAAAGAAGCAGTGGTAGGTGTTTGATGAATGTTATCAGTTTCCTACCCTGATTTCCTTCCCTCCCCTTCTCCATTCTTCTCCACCAAATTAAATTTTGCTGAAGAGCACTTTGGGATCTGGCTTTGCTGCTCTTTTCTCATGACAAATCTATCCCTTCTTCCTTCATATTCACATTCAGTTTCATTTACACAATTCTTCCTCCTTTCTCTCTTTGAAGAGAGTTACTGAGAGACTGAGACCCCAGACCATTAATCAATGTTGGCTAATTCTAAACAGTTAGTCAATAAATTGTTGTTAAGTGCCTACCATATTCCAATTACTATACTAAGTGCTTGAGGTACAAAATGAGGCAAAAGACATTCTTTGCCCTCGAGGAGCTTACAATTTAATTTGGGGGACAAGAAGCAAACAAATATGTACAGATGACCCATATTGAAGTTAAAGAGGAAATGATAAACAGAAAGAAGACATAAGAATTAAGAGGAGTTAAGAAAGACTTTTTTTAAAAAAAGCTTTTTATTTGTATAACATATGTATGGGTAGTTCCCCAACATTGATCTTTACAAAGCTTTCCATTACAAATTTTACCCCCAGTCCCCTCCCCTACCCTAGATGGCAGGAAGTCCACTACATGTTAATAATGTTGAAATGCTTGAGAAGTTATGCAAGAAAAATCCTATCTACAAGAAAAAAAAGAATCAGAGAAAGGCAACACAATGCAAGCAAATGTCAATAGAGATCATGAAAATGTTACGTTGTGGTCCATATTTCATTTCCCTCTCTCTGGGTGTATATGGTTTTCTTCAGTGAAAGACTTTTCTTCAGTGAAAGACTTTTTTTTAGAGGATGGGATTTTAGTTGAAATTTGAAGGAAGCCAGCAGGTAAAGATTCTATCCATGTTTCAAGTATGAGCTTTAGTCAAACTTATGCAGTGATCTTTCCCCAGCTACTCAGGCTTACAGAATTTTTTTCCTTTCTGACCTCCCATTAGTACTTAGGGTTTATGCTATATATTTTGTTTTTTTGCTTCTTGATGTCTCTAGAGTCATTAGCTTCCACTTGCCCAATTCTAATTTTTGATGAATTATTTTCTTCAGTTATTTTTTGTACCTTCTTTTCCATTTGACCAATTCTTATTTTTCAATCCTTCATTTTAATGTTTTAATTTTTTAAAGCTTTTTTTTTCAAAACATATGCACAGATAATTTTTCAACATTGATCCTTGCATAGCCTTGTGTTTCAGGTTTCTCTCCACCCCTTTCCCTAGATGAAAAGCAATCCAATATATGTTATATATGTTAAAATATGTTAAATCTAATGTGTGTAGACATATTTATACAATTTTCTTGTTGCACAAGAAAAATCAGATTAAATAAGAAAAAAATGAGTAATAAAACAAAATGCAAGCAAACAACATCAAAAAGAGTGAAAATGTTATGTTGTGATCCACATTCAGTTTCCACAGTCATCTCTCTGGGTGTAGGTGGCTCTTTTCATCGCAAAATCATTGGAACTGGCATCAGTCATCTCATTGTTGGAAAGAGTCACATTCATCAGACTTGATCATCATATAATATTGATGTTGCTGTGTACAATGATCTCCTGGTTCTACTCATTTCACTCAGCATCAGTTCATGCAAGTCTCTCCAGACCTCTCTAAAATCAGCCTCCTGATCATTTCTTATAGAATAATAATATTCTATAACATTCATATACCATAGTTTATTCAGCCATTCTCCAACTGATAGGCATCCATTCAGTTTCCAGTTTCTAGCCACTACAAAAAGGGCTGCTACAAACATTTTTGCACATGTGGGTCCCTTTCCCTTCATTAAGATCTCTTTGGGATCTAAACTCCGTAGAAACACTGCTAAATCAAAGGGTATGCACAGTTTGATAACTTTTTGAGCATAGTTGCAAATTGCTCTCCAGAATGGCTGAATTTGTTCACAGTTCCACCAACAATATTAATGTCCCAGTTTTCTCCATATCCCCTCCAATTTTGTCATTATCTTATCCTGTCATCTTAACCCATCTCAGATGTGTGTAGTGGTATCTCAGAGTTGTCTTAATTTGCATTTCTCTGGTCAATAGTGATTTAGAGTATCTTTTAATATGATTAGAAATGATTTTAATTTCTTCACCTGAAAATTGTCTATTCATATCCTTTGACTATTTATCAGTTGTAAAATAGCTTGAATTCTTATCAATTTGAGTCAATTCTCTATATATTTTAGAAATTGGGCCTTTATCAGAACGCTTAAATGTAAAAATATTTCCCCAATTTATTGCTTCCCTTCTAATCTTATCTGCATTAGTTTTGTTTGTACAAAACCTTTTTAACTTAATATAATCAAAATTATCTATTTGGTGTTCAGTTATAAGTTCCAGTTCTTTTTTGCACACAAATTACTTCCTTCTTCATAGATTTGAGAGATAAACTATTCTATATTCTTCTAATATGATTATAGTATGACTCTTTATGTCTAAATCATGAACCCATTTTGACCTTGTGTTTTAGGTTTGTGGTGTTAGGTGTGGGTCAATGTCTAGTTTCTGCCATAATAGTTTCCAATTTTCTCAGCAGTTTTTGTCAAATTGTGAGTTCTTATTGCAAAAGCTGGGATTTTTGTGTTTATCAAACACTAGATTGCTAGGGTTATTGACTATTTTATCCTGTGATCCTAACCTATTCCATTGATTAACTACCCTATTTCTTAGCTAATACCAAATAGTTTTGATAACCACGGCTTTACAATATAGTTTTGGGCCTGGCACTACTAGGCCACCTTCATTGGCATTTTTTCATTAATTCTCTTGAAATTCTTGACCTTTTGTTCTTCCAGATAAATTTTGTTATTATTTTTTCTAGGTGTGTAAAATAATTTCTTGGGAGTTTGATTGGTATGGCACTAAATAAGTGGATTAATTTAAATAATGTTGTCATTTTTATTACATTCACTAAGCCTACCCATGAGTACTTGATATTTTTCCAACTGATTAGATCTGACTTTCTTTGTGTGGATAATGTTTTATAGTTGTGTTCATATAGTTTCTGACTTTCCCTTGGCAGATAAGAGTTCCAAATATTTTATACTATCGACAATTATTTTGAATGGCATTTCTTTTTGTATTTCTTGCTGCTGGACTTTGTTGGGAAGCAATTCTACTTTTATTTCACTTTATTTTATTTTATTTTTTGCTGAGGCAATTGAGGTTAAGTGACTTCCCAGGGTCACACAGCTAGGAAGTGTTAAGTGTCTGAGAGCAGATTTGAACTCAGGTCCTCCTGACTTCAGGGCTGGTACTCTATCCACTGCGCCACCTAGCTGCCCTACCAATTCTACTTTTAAAGGAGTTGTTTTCTTAAGAATTTTTAAACACATGGTCAGTTCTATTTTTAAAGGAGTTATTTTTTTCAGCCAAATTTTGCGCTTCCTTTTCCAAGCTATTTACTTTTTTTCATAAATCTCCTGCATAACTTTCATTTCTTTTCAAAAAATTTTTCTACCTCTCTTATTTGATTTTAAAAATCCCTTTTGAGCTCTTTCAAGAGAACTTGTTGAGCTTGAAACCAATTCATTTCCCCTTTGAGGCTTCACATGTAGGCATTTTGACAATGCTGTTCTCTTCTAAGTTTGTGTTTTGATCTTCCCTGTTGCCAAAGTATCTTTCTACTGTCAGGGCTCTCCCTCTCTCTCCCTTTCTCTCTCTCTCTCTCTCTCTCTCTCTCTCTCTCTCTCTCTCTC
>JAJPUD010000034.1:1217934-1233273 GCA_023553655.1 Myrmecobius fasciatus
CACACACACACACACACACACACACACACACATAGACACACACACACACACTATATCTTCTGTTAGGTTCACATGAACTTAGAATGATAGCACTAGAAGTGTTGGATTTAGGGTTTTTATCTGGTCTTCTAAGAGCAATTCTTTCCACTAATATGCTGTTGGTAAACTTGAGGTCATCATCATCCTTATCATCAATAACAAATACCTGACATTTATAAAGGGCTTATGTTCTAGTACTATGCTAAGGACTTTATAATTATTATCTCATTTGATCCTCACAACAACCCTGGAAAATAGCAGCTATTATTATCTTCATTTTATAGATGAGGAAAACGAGGTAAAGAGGAAATGAGATTGAATTTAGACACAAATCTTCCTGATTCCACAATTGGAAGTCCATCTTCAGTACCACCTACTAAATGAATGAACATACATTTTCACATTTCCTGTAAAAGTTATCATAATATTATGTACATTGCAGATATTCCACATATTACCAAATCACTGGATTAATGTAGTTCTTGACTGCCAACCTATCCTTGAGTGAAATACAGGTTAGATTTATGTCTTCTCTGGCTCTTTCTTGCCCATCAGCTGGACCACTCAAACATATTCTGGCTTTGTGAAAATCTCTCATACTGACTGCTGTGATTTCAGTGCTACTGTGAAAGTAAGATGGCAGCGTGGCTCCATATTGGAGACAGAAGCATGCCTTTTATCTTTGCTCCCAGCTGTTCACTTTTCATGTTTTGTGCCCACTTTGTAGTAAGACCAATTTAGCTGTTTGAGTCCCCTGGAAGTGGACAGGAGAAGATGGAAATATAAAATACTAATAACAACAGATGGCTAAGAAATTTTCCCTTGGACATAGATTAGCAATTATTTCTTTTGGATAAATTTTTGTTCTTAAATTTATTCCTGCTTTTTTGTATTGCTATGCTTATATTAATGCCTACTTACTGTTAGACTTGAATTCTCCGACTTTTAATATTTGAAAATTTGAGGCACTTGTCAGGACATAATAGTAAAGTCTATAGGTCCCATGTACATAATATTTGTCTTTTTTGGAACTGGCTGTTGATCTTGTACATACTTGGTTGTGTAATGTACATATCCAGCACACTTCCAGGGCTTATCTAACAAGAACTTTAAAAAAAGCTCCATAATTTACAACAAGCAGTCCCATTCTCTTATTTTTTGAATGATGTTTTGCTCTCCTTGGTGGTTTCTGATCTCTCCTCCTCTTTCTCTAAGTGGTGGCCCTTAATCGTCACTTTTTTGACTCCGGTGAAAACTGATTCTTTTCATTTAGGAAGAAGTAGTACTTTTGCTCAGCTCTGTCCCCATTGTGGATCTGTCCTGGGTTACTATTCCTCGTATGCAACTTATCATCAAGGAAGACCAGAGATCATTAAGTTAAAAAGTAGATGTACATGATTTTGGTGCTCATGAGAGAAGACTGTCATTTTTAACAAATAATACCATTCTCTTTACCATAATGACAATTAATGCCAAACTGCCTGTATTTTTAATTAATATAACAAAAGCAGATGATGTTCTGCTTGAGAGGCATCATATAATCCCAATACTGTACACATGGAAGAGACCATCTTATGCAGCTCCTTGTCTTCGAGTTATTGAATGTTCAAGTCATGGCAAAGAGATGGGTATGGGGATAGATGAATGGACAGATACCTTTATTTTCTGGATAGTATGTATGCATGTGAAAGAGAGAAAGAGTAAAAAAGGAAATAAATTTAAGTATTTTCTTCTTTTATAAGAAATTTTAGCTAATATAAAAGGAATGCTCTACATCTGGGGAAATAAATGGAGACAAACTCAAGTATTACTATGGATCCAGTAATGAACCTTCTGGAAGGAATGTACAGTAAACCTGATTATTCCTAGAAAAGAAGGCACCATTTCTCAAAAAACCCAGCATTTTCAGCTACTCGAGGGATCACCACTATTATCACTAACTAATTGGGGCAATTAGGCATTTGAAATATTTTATTTGGAATATATAATTTCCGAGGCATTTTTTTTCTTTTATCAAGATTGGCTCTGGATGAAAACAATTTCATTTGAGGCCTTCTTCTCCAATGAGGACTTTATTATCACTACTCATTTCTCTAACAGCAAATAATAATTTTTGCTCTTCTCTAGCCTTTGCACCACTAGAGGAAATGAAAACAGCAGGTCATGGATTAATTAGAGCCCAAGAGATGCTGGGTTCTGCGGAGGGAGCTGTCCCTGAAAATTGTGTTCAATAAGAAGCCACATGCAGTGCAAGTTTTCTCACAGCTAATATTAAAGTCCCACGTATACAAGCCAAATGCTCTTATACATGCCTTCTCCTGGTGTTGTTTCTTTCCTTCAGACAGAGTGTTTAACTTTAGTAAATGAGGAGGTAAAATTAAAATTGTGAGCATTCTGCAGATGGCAATTTTTGCTAGAGCAAATCCTATCATAGATAGTATCTCTAAAGTCTTGCCAAAAATATTTTCCTGAAGAGATATCTAACAGACATCCTGCTGCTATTGCTGAAGCCAGTTCAGCTGCTTTGGACCTTTCAACACAAATGGAATGAAAGCTGCCTGCATATCCCTAGACCTGGGGAAAAGAAGAGTTTAATGGATTCTGTCTGGTGATGGTAATGAAGCTAATGATGATGATGATGATGTTAATGATGATGGACATGTGTGAAAAGTCCCTTTTTGGAAGGGATAATTCTTGATGTCTTGTTGATTCCAAAATTTTTAAATGCTCATTCTAAATTAGGATTTACTATGCTGGAGTTCTGAACCACGATGCAGGAAAATATGATTGTGATTAGGTCAGAAGCAAAGGGCAATGGAAGAAGGAAGCAAACATGAAAAAGTCCTTCTCTCTGGGCCTTTGTTTTCTCATCTGTTAAATGAAGAGGCTTGGATGAGTTGATTTTGGAAATCCTTTCCTCTAACATGCTTATGGGCTTCCTGTGCAAAGCACATAGATTTATGCATGGGGATAAAAAAGGCTTGAAGAAAAAACAATTCTCACTCTATAAAGTGGCTTGGATTACATGTAAGGGAATGTTAAAGGCAGTGAGGCCATCCTAGAGGAGACTATCATGGAAATATTGCAGTTCAGCAATGCAGAGAAGGGACGGTGCATCCTAGAGTTAAATTGTAAAAGTTTCAAGGTATCTTCCTTAAAGAAAAGCCTCTTCACTCTCTAGGATGCTATAGTAAATGAGGGGCTCCCTAAAAAAAGGCAGAAAAGGGCCTTAAGCTAAAAATAAAAAAGAAAAATGATCCAAAGAGGCAGAAAAGGGTACTGACCTACTTGTCTCAGGGAGTTGAAGGGTGAAGATTAATGTAGGAGGAAAGAGGAGCAATATTGCATTTGGAGTATCGGATCCATAAAAAGCATGTATGGCCAAGGCAACTCTCATCCCCCAAATCACAGAACCCTGGACATCTTCCTTGTCCTCATGAAATTTCCCATTGGGCACATTGTCTCTGCTGATTGCCCCACTGAAATCCCTGGACCTATTTCTTTCCTCATCTCAACTTCTAAATGGGAAGGTTAACTCTCTTGGTTCTTTGCTGTTTGTGGTGTTTTCTACTGGGTGAATTGTTCTCCTGTCAGACACCATTTTCAATGGTGGATATAGGAGTGTGAATTCCCCTTTCCATGCCCTTTGCTGCACTCTGAAAGAGACACAAGGGAGCAAGTAAAGAGTGATTTTCTTTTAAGAGCTGAGTTCTTTCTCTATATCTGACTCTATTCTCTATGGGCAGAAATTACTCCTTAGAGAGTGTGACAGTGCTCCTCCTATCTTCACCCACTCCTTAGAATGGAGAGATTTTGGGGAAGTATCTATGAACTTGGGATAAAATTAATTTTTATTTCAACTTAATTGACTTCCTTTGAAATCCTGGGTATTTTTTTTTATTAATTTAAAAACATTGTGAGAAAGGTTCTGTAGGTTTCACCAGATTATGAAAGGTATTCATAACATAAAAATGATTAGGAACACCTGCCTTATAGAATGTATTATCTACAGAGCTGGCTGGCTTTTTAAAAGCTACCAGGGGTGTACCTGGTTCTTCAGCCAGACAATGGCTAACCCATCCTATTATTCCATTCATTTGATAAAGGGACTTATTCACATGTCTAAAAAAAAGTAATATGATTCCTAAACTATTGCCAATAGTCTTTGAACATATGTGGATAATGTGAAAAGTACCTCCAGATTGGAGGACAAATATTGTAGTTTCCAAAGCAGGGAAGAAAATGAAGTCTGCACATTAAAAATCGGCAAATTGAACTTCAACTTCTTCAAGATTTTGGAACATAATGAAAGGATAGTTAGTAAACATCTGGTGGTGATCACAAAGAGGCAGTATGATAACATCAAGAACAGGTTATACCAGACTAACCTCAGTGTACTTTTAGAAATAGGACTCCAGGATTAGTCAATAAAGGGAACTGCTGTATAGTTTACATAAATTTTAGCAAAGCATTTGCCAAAGTTTCTCATGAAGTCATTTTGTACAAAATAAAGTGATGAAGGCTAGAGAATTGCATAATTACCTAAATTCATATCTATTCAATAATTGAGTCTAAAGAGTAGTAATCAGTAATCATTCTGTCAACTTGGAAGAAGATCTATGGCTAAGTGATTTGTGATATTTAATTTTTTTTTATCAATGTCTTGGATGAAGGTATAATTGACAAGCTCATCAAATTTATGAATTACTAAATGGTGGGAGGACTACCAAACACATTAGATGACAGCCAGTATCCTAAAAGATCTTGACAGACTGGAATACTAGGCCAAATATTAAGAAGGAAATTTTCATTAAAAATTTAGATGTTAGTGAGACCTAGGAGGACATCTAATCTAACTATCTCATTTTGTAGATTACAAAAAATGAGGCTCGGGATAGAGTTAAAGTCACTTTTTAGAGATTTTTCAAATAGTAGATAGCAAAGAAAAAACAATCTTAAATCCTCTCATTTTAAGTCTGCCTCTCTTTCCTCTATATTACACCTGTAATATATAATATTACCTGTAATAATATAATATATTCCTGTAATAATTGCTATTTTCTGAGTTTGAGTTAAAAAATCAAATTTATAAATATGAAGTGAATCAAATATGATTAGCTTTTCCCAGGAAAATATTTATTAGTTTTAATGAATTTCAAACTTCATGTGAATCATTAGTACATTATGGCACTCAAAAAAACTCATATAATCTTAGGGTTAATTAGGAGAGGAATAATGTTCAAAAGAAGGGCCACGATTGCTCTATTCAATAAATAGATCAGGCCACATATGAAGTATTGTGTTCAATTCTTGTTCCACCATTTTAGCAAAGACACAAATAAGCTGGAGAGCATCCAAAAAAAATTACAACTAGGGTAGTGAAATGTCCCCAGTGTCTCAAGATCTTGCCATAGATAGCAAGGAAGTGAGGATATTTAAGCTGAAGAAGACTGTATAATTGGATGTTGAAAACTGCTTTTGAGAACAGAGTAAATCTAAGAATTTTCTTAGGAATTTAATGAACTTACAAGCTAGTGAACCTTTGTTTGACACTGTGCCTTATTTCTTGAAGATGGTGCCCTTTTGGCCATTATTTCCTCTCTAAAGGTCATAGTAGAAACTAATGCTAATTGAAGACTTGTGTTCTTGGGGAGTGGGGGCAACCTAGTGCATATTCACAGCCTTTCCTCCCATCTCTAGCTCCTACCAGGATCCACTAATAGCTGCCTCAGAGTAAAGGTAGTTCATAAGAGTTGTGTGTGTTTTCAATGAAATGACCTGAAAATTGAGGGCTTAGACACAAAGTTCTAGAGTTCAGTCTTTTAGAGGGAGAAGGGCATGGGGACAGAGACAACCTCTTGAAGAGAAGAGGATTCCAGAATCCATTGGCTCTCTCAACCTCTAGACTGCTTTTAAAATAATCTTATATTTGAGAGATCAAAGATCTAGCTTCTTGTAGAGATATGGGAAATGTTTGGGAGGAAGAAGAAGAGGGGGAGAGGATTCTAGCCTCTTGAGAAGATCATATGCATGGCTCCTGGACCTGGAAGCAGTAGGCCATGGAATGGGAAAAAAAGGTCTTGGCTTTTCTTGATTTTTTGGCTGTTACTTATGCAGTACAGATGCAGTGGGAAGGGGGTCATCTCTCTAGTAACTGCAAATTAATTTTCTTTCTGGGAGGGTCTAAGTTCTTAGGATATATCCTAAGTCTGGAGGCCTTTTTGCATCCCCATAGAGAAAGTGAAACTATTGAAATATCAGAGAATTGGTTTTCTAGTAAGAGAAAAATTCCAAGTTTACTTCTTTTCTGAGGGGAGTTCAAATGATAGGAGTCTGAGATTCTAAGACAAAAGGGGAGAAGAAGGAAGGAGAAATGTACTGATGGTTTAGGACTACAGTAACTGCTTTTTGTGTTTTCTTCATTTTTCCGTGGGATGGAATATTGTTGTTCATCCTTTGTACTTAAAGAAGACCAATGACATCAGAAGTGTTTGATGTCTGACCAACCTCTATAGCATCTACTTTAGTCATCTTCATGGCTCTTGGAAAGAACTGTTCTCATTCACCCACACCAGGGGAAGTATTCACAAGCTTAGGGTAGCATCTCCCCAACTTACTGATGGATTTGAGACCTGTAGATTAACTTAACTCAGCATAGCCAGTCTGCTGATGTTTACTGAGGTGTGACTGCTGCACATATTACCATTTCTTGCAGCAGCAGCTGATAATTGGGTGAGAAACAGACACCAAAGGTAGATGAGCAGTTCTGAAAGAAGTTTGGTGAGCCCTCATGTCAAAAGTGCTGGTACTCTGAACATAAGAGATAGAATAAAGTCTCAGGATACTCAATATATACATTGTTATTTTGAGAGCTTGAAAGTAATCTCATCCTTTACCTATATTTGTAGAGATCTAGATGTAAACTATATTCTGATACTTATCAGATGAAACCTTGCCCTTATATGGCTTATATTTTAGTGCAAGAATATAATATAAAAAAACAGGAAAACCACTTGTTGAGTATAATGTAGAGGAGATTGTTCACTTCTGTGTTGCCTTAAATGACAATTTCTGAGATCCTTGCTAGCTCTCAGATTCTCTAATTCTGAGTCTTTTTTTCCCCTGAGGCAAACTTGCCCAGGGTCACACAGCTAGGAAGTGTTAAGTGTCTGAGACCAGATTTGAACTCAGGTCTTCCTGACTTCAGGACTAGTGCTCTATCCACTGTGCCATCTTTCAAGAATGCTTTCTTTCTACACCTGGCAAAAGGAAACTGACATTCTAGGACAGAGGCCAAGAAAATGGGATCTAGTAAGAAGTTAAGTTTGGGGATCAGTTAATCTTGGCTGTAGTCATGACTTACTACTAATTAGCTACATGACTTCAGGCTATTTGCAATTTTGAAACTTCAGCATTAGGTGAGAGTAGATCTGCTTACCTCAAAGGTTTAGAGATCCTTCTGGATAAGCATGTAAGTACATTTTAGAATTGTTGATGCTCAATCGAGTTTCTAGCTAAGGTTAGAAAAAGAATTGAAAAAGAATAGGTCCAAGAATACCAAGATCAATTTTTATTTAATAGTTAAGGATGTCCCAGAGTGTATCAGGCTACTATTCTCTACTCACTATGAGTCTGAATGCTTGAAGAGATATCTGTTTGCTCTTCGGTGATATGTACAATGAGCCTGAGAGTAGATCATTTTAATCAATCAACAAGCATTTATTAACAGCTTACCATGTGTTAGCCATATAAATCCAGAAGTGCTTCTATAGATATTTCTGAAGCTATAGAAAAGAAACAAAGTCGGGAGTCCAAATAGACAAGTGAATTAATAGACAAGGGACTTTTACATAAGAGCATTTGAATGTTATTGAGTAGAAAAAATAGTGTATTTGGTTTCAGGGAACTTTTATTCAAATTCAAGCTCTGCTGATTACATATGTAGCCTTGAATAAATCATGGCACATGGTTCTATTTCTTTATTTGCAAGAGAGAGACAAAAATCACAAATTCTAGTAGGAATCTATAATGAAGATAGGTAAACAGGGTCTTCTTGCAGTAGTGTCTGTAACCTTTGTGATTGCTCCCCGTGCCTTTACTCCAGCCCTAAAAAATTATCTGAAGTCAGAGATGGGGAGGGATACCTATGATATTGGTGGAAATTGTCAATCACATGACCTCTCACTGCTGGCGTCCCATAATGTCTGGCTTAGCCATACCCCTAAGGAAGATTCCTCTTCCACCCCCCCCCCACTTTTCAGATTCTTTATGTGTTGTTTTCCTCCATTAGAATAACAGCATTTTCAGGCAAGGATTGTATTTGTATTTGTATTCCCAGCAATTAACTCAGTGCTTGGCATAGGGTAAACATTTAATAAATGCTTGTTAATTTGAAAAAAATATCTGCCTTCAAGGAGAACACATTCTAATGGGGAAGACAATATGCAAGTAACTAGACATTATCTATAAATATAAAAAGAATAGATGAAGGTTAAAAGAAAGGAGGTCTTCTGTGGAAGATAGGATTTGAGCTTAGTCTTGATGGATATATCTTCAACTGACCCTGAGAATGTCTTTTATCTTTTTATGAAACACTCTAGTGAAAGTCTGACCAGCCCAGTGTGATACACAAATATTTACAGATTGATATCTCAAGGATAAACACACGATGACTTCCCTGCATCTCCTCTCAGAGGGAAGACCGTTAGAAGACCCAGAAGAGGATCTGACCCTTCCCACTGTGAGCTAGGTCAAGTAGCTGCAAGTATCTCCTAGCTCCTCTATTCTCACAGACAATTTCTCTGTTAACTGTAGAATTAACTACTTTAGAAAGTAAACTCAAAATAGTCTTTTTGGTTCATATTCTTCTCTTCTTTTAAGTGAGTTGACTACAATAGTTCTTGGTAGAGGATTAGGAGTGTCAAACCCAGGTATTTATAGTCCTTTTATTGGCAGAAATACCTAAAGGCAATCTACTGCACTAGGTACTACCAGGGATTTCTTGTCTCCAAATTATTTTGTTCCACTTTCCCACAATTGCTGACAGATTCTAATAGGTCTAAATAGAACCCATCACTGAATTCACCCAGCAATATACAATGAACAGTCAGCTGATTTCTAATGTGTCTTTAAAGAGTCCGTGTAAAACGCTCTGATCCATTTGCATTTTTGAATTCTTTTTTTCTGCCAATAAGTTAGATTTCAAGAAACAGTTACAGTTATGCATATCCATAGGAAAGACAGAAGCAAACAAGCTTTTAAGTGCTTACTATTTGCCAGAAACTCTGCTGGGCACTTTACAAATATTATCTCATTTGATCCTCACAACAACTTGGTGAGGTAAGTTCTGTTATTATCCTCATTTTGCATTTGAGGAAATTGAGGCAGACAGAGGTGAAATAACTTGCCCAAGTTCATACAACTAGTAAGTATCAGAGGCTGGATTCTAACAGATCTTCCTTGACTCTAGATCTTGTGCTCTAATTGCTGTGTTGCTTCTGTGATTGATTATGGGATTTACTGATGACATACTAATCATGCCAAAAGGCTTTACAGAGTACCATAATTCCTCCTTACCACCATCCTTGGATCTAATCTTAGCCTGGCTTTGGGAAATGGAGCCCCATAGATAATGAATCTAAGGAAATCTTCTCTCTTTAAACATAGATTCCAAAAGGTCAGTGTCTGTTAGGGACCATGAAATCTTATAGTTAGGTCAACAAAGGCAGGTAGAGTCTTTTGAAACTGTGTTACTCTAGGATAAGCAATGTATGCACCCTTAACTTTATCATGGTGTGCAATGTAATCCATAATTTCTTTCTTTTTTTTTTTTAAGCATGGGCCATGACAATGTATTGGGTGCTGAGTACAAGAATGAAATAGTTTGGGTCCTTGGGGAGATTATATTCTAATGAGTGTTACATCATGTTTTTAACTGCAATTAACTACAAAGAATATCCAAAGTATATTCAGAATGCATTGAGAGCACTCAACTGGAAAGATAAGGGGAAAGATCAGGGAAGGCTTTGTGGTGGAGGTGGCATTCTGAGCAGAGCTTTGAAGGAAGCATAAGTAAGGATGAACATCACTTTTGGGAGGAATCTTTGGTTTGAGGACTACCCTGATTAATTCACAATCTTTTGAGCTGCTTTTCTACATGGAATTTGTCCTTTTTCTTCCATGTAGGGAAAAAGACCATGCTAAGTAGTTAGTATTACTACATTAACATACAGCTAACCTATGCAGCTAGACAGTGCAATAGTGCATAGAACTCTGAGCCTAGAGTCAGGAAGACCTGAGTTAAAATCCAAACTCAGGCACTAGCTATGTGATGCTGGGCAAGTCATCTCACCATTGCCTATCTCAGTTTCCTTATGTAAAGTGAGGATTATAACAACATCTACCTTCCAGAGTGTGCGATTCAATGAGGTAATAATAAGTGCTTATGTTGCTAGATATTATTATCATTAATAATCAATAGCTTCAAATCTCTTTAAGACTAAATGTATGTATATATGTATGAGATAATAATTATAAAGTATTTAGCATAGCTGTTACATAGTAAGCTCTATATCAGCATTAGATATTAATAATAATAATAACTTAAAGCCTCCCTAAGACTAGATATATGTATGTATGTATGAAATAATAATTATAAGTACTTAGTATAATTGGTACATAGTAAGTTCTATATCAATGTTAGATATTATTATTATTAACAATAATGATAGCTTAAAGCCTCCCTAAGACTTTCAGAAATCAACATATGTATACATATATAAGTATATAGAATTATGCATATATGCATACACACATGTATGTACATGTGTATTGTATGTTTATGTATGTATAGATGCATGTGTGCATGTATTATAGATTCAGAACAAAGCTCATTATATATAATTGAGACAATTAGGGAAACGTGAAAAGATTTGCAAAAGAAAAACTGCTGATAAACAAAACTGGCAAAGAAATAAACATCCACAAACTTAAAAGACCAAGCCTCAAAAACAGAAGAAACACATATATAATATTTGGTTCCAGTTTGTTTCTTTTTCATGATCCTGATTCATAGTGTTTCAAATTTATAAAAATGGTTCTGACAAAATTACAATGGCTTGTATAAACAAAACAAACATTTTCTAAGCAAAATTCTTAAGTCTTCAAAGTGAAAATGTGCTGAATTGGATCCCACCCACATACTTCATAAGGTAAGCAAAGGGGAAAAAGAAAATCTTTGTAAAGCACTCTCTAAGGTAACATGGCATAGGGCCTAGGAATCTTGGCATTGGATACAAGAAGACCTGTATTTGAATCCTGCCTCTGATACCTACAAGTTGTGTGACCATGGAGAAATTATTCAACATCTCCTGGCCGTTCATGTGTATGAATGTGTAAAATGGGGACAATAACACTGGCTTGTGCTTACCCCACAGAGTTATTGGGAGGTTCAAATAATATACTGTATTAAGTCAGGTTATATCTCAGATTTCTATAGCTAGCACAGTAAAGTATCTTACAAATCCAACACTATTCCCTGTTATAAGGTATTTGTTGATTACAAACATTAAGTTTGGCAGTGCAGTATGGAAGAGCATTGGATTTGGAATCAGAAAACTTGGTTTCAAATTCTGCCTCCAAAAATTATTAACTACTTGAGTCTTGGCAAGTCACTTAACTTGACTGTTTTCTGATCTGTAAAATAGAAATAATAAATACTATTACACAAGACTCTGTGAGGATAAAACGAGATATTTGTAAACTACTTTGCAAACCTTAAAGCATTATGTCGTTCAGATGTTTTCAGTCGTGTCTGATTCCTAGTGACCCCATTTGGAGTTTTCTTGACAGAGATGCTGGAATAATTTGCCATTTTCTTCTCCAGCTCATTTTTACAGATGAGAAAACTGAGGCAAGCGGGGTTAAGTGACTTGACCAATGTCACCCAGCTAGTGCTTGAGTACTTATTTGAACTCAGAAAGTCTTCCTAATTATAAGTCTGATGCTCTATGCACTATGGTGCCACCTAGCTGCCACAAAGCACTTTCTATTATTGAATGCCATTAATGTAAGGATTCCCTGAAAAAGATACTCCATCTATCAATGTTGACTGCGCAACTTTTAGAGGGTTGTTAGAATGCCAAAACTAGTTTAAGAAACTAACCCAAGCTTACAACACATATATGTCTGAAGTAGGCAGGTTTTTTTTTTTTGTTTGTGACACAAACTCATTCTCCACTATATTGTGCAGTATCTCACAAATTTAGTCATTTCTACACTCAGATTTTATTCATCTGAAAAATAAGGTCTCTTCCAGCAAGGTAGCAAGGTTGAAAGAATTATATATTCAGAAATATCTTGGTTCAAATTCTGCTTCTCAGATTTACTACCTAGGGGACTGGAGGGAAGTCACTTATTCTATTTGTTTCATTTTCCTTATAAGTAAAGCAGAAATAGGAAAAACTGAAAATCTGTGGTACTAACCTCACAGAACCATTGTCAGGATCAAAGGAAATCACCTATGTAAATTCTATAAACTGTAAAGTGCAATAGAGATGTTAATTTATTTTAACTTAATTTAATGTTATGTAGTACCATTAACATACATATATAAAATATATCTTTTAAAATATCTTTATTTTGAGTATCATGGTAGCATTTCCAAAACAAAGAAAGAGTCCAACTCTGAAGAAAGTTTGATCACAGTTGAAATAAGAATATGAGCTTTGAATGATTTCTGGAAAGTTGTTCAGTCATTTTTGTATCGTATCCAACTTTTCTTGACTCCTTTTTATGGTTTTCTTTGCAAAGATAGTGGAATAGTTTGCCATTTCCTTTTCCAACTCTTTTACAGATGATGAAACCGAGGCAAACAGGGTAAAGTAACTTTTCTGAGGTCTCTCAGTAAGTGTCTGACTGGATTTGAACTTAGATATGACTCCAAGCTTTAACTTCAGAAAATTAAATATGCAAAATAGTATAACCAAAAAAATCCCAACAAAAACCCCCAAAACAAAACAATATAGAGCTAGTACCCTCCCAAAAGAGAAGGAAGGTCCAGCTATTCTGATTCTATAGATGAAAAAACTGATTTCTGGAGAACGGAAGTGATTTAACAGTCACAGAGTAACTATCTTTCATATTCTTGCTTTCTTTGAAATTAATGCAAAATTGGCTGTTCTTACATTATGTTGGAAGGAGTTTTCAACTGTGATCAAACTTTTTTTCAGAGTTGGATCCTTTTGTTATTTTGGAAATGTTATCATGATACTCAAAATAAAGATATTTTAAAAGATATATTTTATATATAACATCATTAATGGTACTAATTGACTTAAAATAAGTCAAGGTGAGTTAAGTAAGAAACAGGTACATAGAGAGTGTATTACATTGTAAGTCATATACATTATCATAGATTATCATACAAGAGAGATGGACTTCAGACCTAATCCAACTCCCTCACTGTACAGATGAGAAAACCCAAGATCAAGACTCCTCTATACCTTTTCTATAGAAAATGTTGCTTTCCATATTAAGAAATGAACAACACAGGTATGAGATTTGAATCCATCTTCTCTGGATCTAGCTCTCATGTTCTTATTACTACCTCACATTGCTTGTGCTTCCTTTGACATGGTGGTTTAACACAGAGAAGAGAATTGATCAGGGTTCTGTGAGGTCTTCAATTGTCAAAAATAACTGAAGTGTTGTCATGTGCAAAAAGGCAAAGAACACATCTGGATCCAAAACTATGCAAGTCTCACTAGTGGATCTGCCTCTTAATAGGGGGTCTAATGGGAAGTAAAGTTTACCTTCAAACTATTGCTCAAAGGATTTTTCAGTCTTTTCTTTCAGAGGGTAAAAAATAAATAAATGAATAAACTATAGTTCCCATCAACCCCTCTGCCAGTAGGTGGTTATGCTTGTAATGGGCTGCTAAGCTCAGGCGGTGTGTACATCAAAGGAGATGACAGACCTCACGTTGCTGGTTCTTAGGTCCACTATCAGACTGCCAGCCCTGTGGGGAGAATCTACTCTGAGTCACTCCATTGACTTGACAGAACATTTTGTTGGTCGTTTCCATAAGTTCCATTTCATTTCTGGCTATGAATATGCTACTGATAGATCTGCTTGGTTGAAACAGCTGAAGCTGATCCTCTGAAAGTCAAACCTTGTCCTTCCCACTCTCCTGCTGCTGCTGGCGTGCTGCAGTCATGACTCGTCCAGCAATTCCCCAATTTGGTGTCCATGCCAAGCCCCAAATCTGT
This sequence comes from Myrmecobius fasciatus, assembly GCA_023553655.1. Taxonomy (NCBI): domain Eukaryota; kingdom Metazoa; phylum Chordata; class Mammalia; order Dasyuromorphia; family Myrmecobiidae; genus Myrmecobius; species Myrmecobius fasciatus. The sequence continues at coordinate 1,232,241 of JAJPUD010000034.1, forward strand.
AAACCAAACTGAATCCAAATCATCCCCAGCTTTTTAAAATGCCATAGTTAGATTAAATGAAAAAACACTGGCCTAACTGTAAAAATGACATAATAAAAAAGTCCTTAATTTTCAGCCAAGGTGACCTGGATGCTTTCTCATTCAGTTCTCATTAAGCACTGAGCTTGGGGTTATCAGAACTGAATTCAAATCCTAGCTCCATTGAGTATTATCTCAGTCCTTCCAACCTCACCTTCCTTTTTTTGTGAAATGGAGAAAATAAAACACAGTCTGATTCACAGGGTTATCATGAGGATCAGTTGAGAGAAGGCAAATGAAAATGCTTCCCTACTATAAACCTTTGTATTAATGTAAGTCATTAAAAAAATGTATTTCCCTCAAAGATGACAGGAATAGGTGCTGAAAGTGATGTGGGTAACATTTTAGAGGCTAGCTAAGGCTTTTCAATCAACAGTCTCTCCAACGGAGTGAGTTAGAGCTTAGCACAGTGCCTGGTGTACAGTAGGAGTATAATAAATGCTAGGTGATTTATTAGCCAAATGAACAAATTATTTCCTTAACTTGCTTAATGAACCCGAGAAACTTCAAGCACTGAATTTTACATCTGCTTAATGTCTAGTGAGGAGATCTTCCTGGGATTTGATGATCCCTGATATGGGAAGGAAGAGTTCTGACTGTCTGGGGGAGACCAGGCTGGTCATTGGATTTCCTGGAATTCAGCTTTGCATTTGTATGTTGAGACTTTGGAATGATAATGATTTAATTGTTAAGTGTACTCTTGTCACTGAAAACAGGTCATAAAGCCTCTGTAATTTCTAGTCCTATTTGATTATTATTCAGAGTTTTCCATGAGTCCTCTAGAGAATATCTACTCAAAGGACAGTCAGGTCTGAAGCCAGTGAGATCCAATAGGTTCTCAACCTTTGGGATAGAATGGTCTCAGGATGAGAGTTCCAAAGCTGGTAAGCATGGTCTTCAGTGATGTGGTTGGGAGAATGGAGCTCCTTCCTTCCTTTCCTTCCTTTCCTTCCTT
>JAJPUD010000034.1:1233373-1247864 GCA_023553655.1 Myrmecobius fasciatus
CCTTCCTTCCTTCCTTCCTTCCTTCCTTCCTTCCTTCCTTCCTTCCTTCCTTCCTTCCTTCCTTCCTTCCTTCCTTCCTTCCTTCCTTCCTTCCTTCCTTCCTTCCTTCTTCATCATCAGTATATCATCACTATGACTAGCACTACCATTATATTTTGGTGACATATCCTTCTACTTTGTATATGTACCTGCCACTTTCTCATTTTTATTTTATTTGCAAAAAGTGTCATTTGTGAAAGCAATTCATCAGTCCCAACTTTTGCATCGTTAGAACATGGGTTGCCTATCTCACATTGCCTTTTTTTGACTTTTCTTTTCTTTTTTTGATGTCATTTTCCTGCAATTTGATATGCTGCCTTATCCTTCTTCTCTGGGTTTTCCATGAGGGAAAGATAGAAAGACAGCTTTATTATTTGAGGAAGAAAACTAAACATTTATTGGGCACTGATTATGTGCCAAGTATTATGCTAAGCACCTTATAGATGTTTTCTTATTTGAATCTCACAACACACTGAACTGAGTGCTGCTATTAACCTCATCTTTTTTTCAGTTGAAATTGAAGCATACAGAGATTGCCCAGAATCACACAGTAAATGTCTGAAGACAGAATTTGGACTCTGATATTTTTAACTTAAGGTCTAGTGCACTATCTGCTGTACTACAAAGCTGCCTTTTTTTCTATATGGATTTACTATAATGATGTTCTTGGGAAAGCCCAGCTCCAGATTGGATTGCATTTCCAATTTCTATTAATTATTGGTTTATTTTCCTCTTTCCTTCTCTTATGGCTTGCTTTATTTCTGTCAGCTCCTAGATTTGTGGACCCATATTAATTTGCATGGTTGCCTTTTGCCTAATCAATGATTGAGAAAATTGACATTATCCTATTTTGGCACCTTACTTGTGCCAAGTATAGATTTATCAAAATGAGAAAGATCTAGAAAGGCTCTCCAAGTAATTTCTCTGTTTCCATAAAGAGCTATGCTGAAACCAAATGGTATCAGAGACCCAATAAAGAATAATAATCTAGTATTTTACCAAAGTCTATGCCAGCATTTTGCTGTTTACCAGTCATTTAGTCAGGTCTGACTCATTATGATGCCATGTACCTTACTCTCTATGGGTCTTTCTTGTCAAAGATTCTAGAGTGATCTGGCATTTCTTGAGCCAAACAGATTAAGTGATTTGCCCATGGTCATACATATAGTCTGAATCTGGATTTGAACTCAAGTCTTTGGTCAAGATATAAAATCTAGCTGAGCCTCAGTATTTTCACATGTGAAAAATGGTGGCTAGATTAGATTAGGGCTTATTAAACTTTTTCCACAAATGATTCCTTTTCTCCTGACCAGGTAGACAGGTACGTAACACAGTTATACAAATCAAACATTTATCAATAATAAATAATAAAAAATTATTTTAAAATATTTTTGGTAGACATAATTTTTTACCATTTATTAAAGATTACAGCAAATTTACATTTTAATGAGATGAATATGCTTGTTTATTTTTACATAAAGATTAAATTAAAGTGGAATATTTGATACCTTTTGCTGTTGTCAAATTTTTTGTAACCTGCACATTCAGTTACATGACTCCATACGGGGTTGTGACCCACAATTTAAGAAATTTTGGATTAGATGATCCCTAAGGTATTATTCCTGTTTGAAAATTCTATGATTCTAACTTACTTTGATTTTCTAACTTTTTTGCTTTACCACTACAGTGCTGGGTTTCCAGGCATACAAGAAGAGGTACTGTGAGGTTCAGATGAAGTAATGGTTGTTATGATTTGTTTTTAGTCTGGTAATGACATCATTCCCTGAACCTTCTACTACACTCCTGTTGAATGAAAGCAAGGTAGCTAGGTGGTGCAGTAGAGTGTGTGGACTGGAATTAGAGAAACATTTTCCTGAGTTTAAATGTGACCTATCCAGGCACTAGCTATGTGACCCTGGACAAGTCACTTAACTCTGTCTGCCTCAGTTTTTTTCATTTGTAAAATGAGCTGGAGAAACAAATGGCAAAACACTCCAGGATCTTTGCCAAGGAAAACCACAAAGGGCGTCACAAAGAGTTAGACACAACTGAAAAACAACAACAAAAAAGGGATGTGTAGTGTAAGAGTACACTGGTAAATGTTCAACAACTAGTGAGGAAAATGTGTTCACACACACTTTTAAGTTTAATCCCCTTACTAATTCTAGACAATTTGTAGCAATAGCTATTTCTTTTTAAATTTTTTAAATTTTTAATTTTTTGCTGAGGCAGTTGGGGTTAAGTGACTTGCCCAGGGTCACACAGCTAGGAAGTGCTAAGTGTCTGAGGCCAAATTTGAACTCAGGGCTGGTGCTCTATTTACTGCGCCACCTAGGTGCCCACAATCATTATTTCTGATGTGTAAATGTTCATACTGAAAATTTAATAATGGGTTCTTGCAAGTAATCCAATTCGAGCTGCCTCCAAGCACACCTCTATGTGTTTCTCTCCATAATAATTTTTCCACACTGTTTCTTTTCCATCAGGCTCTTAGTCTAAGAACAATAGGATTAAGGATTCATTCTAAAATAAGCATCCATTGAGTTTCAAAATGACCAGAATTAATACAATTCAGGGGTACTTATAGTTTAGTGACTTTGGGGTATATTTCCAAATTGTTTTCCAGAAAGCTGAGACCCATTCACAGCTCTACAAAAGTGTCATTATGCCTATCTTCCAAGAGAACCTGCAATGGTAACCATTCAAATCTTGCAAGCCTTGCCAATCTGATAGGTGCAGATATAACCTTATTTATTTTTAATTGCTCTTATTATTAGTGATGGTAGCATTCTTTTAAGATCAACTATAACTTACATTTTTTATTTTGAAATCTGCCTGATATAGCCTTTTTCCACTTATTTTTTTTGGGAATAGCTGTTATCAATGTATCAATCCATATATATATATATATCTATATATATACATATGTATCTATCTATCTATTTTGGATATCAGACCTTTATTAGTAACATTTGCTACAAAGTCTTTTCCTTAAATTAAATACTTTAGTTGCATTGATTGTTTTTTACACAAAAGCTTTTAATTTTATGGAGCTAAAATTGTCCTACTTATCTTCTTTAATTAAGTCGATGCCTTGTTTAGTCAAGATTTCTCCTCCTAACCATATTTATGCAAGGTATATCCTTCCATTCTCCCTTTTTTATGATGTGAATTTTTACATTTAATTATTTGAATATCATTGTACCATACGGTTTTAGACATTATTATGTTAAGGAAAGATCTATTCATATGCTCTTAAAATAAAAAAGCATATGTGGTGTGTTTTATCAAAGGCTTTTTCTATAATCTGCTTATTCTATATTCTATTCTATTTTCTATTCTATAATTTACATACAATATCTTTTGACTTGTCATTATTCTGTTTGTGTGTGTGTGTGTATTTCTGGAGGTTGAATCATCTCTCATATTAATACAACCTGGTCATAATGAATAGTTTATATTAATGTTGCTGTGCCTTCTTTGCTAATATTTTCCCAATATTTTAAAATTAATAGTCATTGATGAAATTAACTTATATTTTATTTCTGTTTTATCTTTCCCTGATTAAATTATTGTCTTATAGAATTTGTCAAGATACCTACCATCTCTGTTTTTGTCAGCAATTTGAGTATTATTGGAGTTAATTATTCTTTGAAAGTTTAATGGAATCCATTTATCAGTCTATCAGAACTCACATTTTATCTTTTTCTAAAATAATTTATAGCTTACTTAAGTTTCAGAGAGGGATTTATTTAAAATTTCTACTTCTTGCTCTTTCAATCTGAAAATAATTTTCTAGTAATTATAAAATACCAGATTTATGATATGTTATCTATTTATGTATGTAAATACATATACATAAACTTGGGTAAAGTAATTTCTAACAAGTTCTTTCTATTTTTATCTGATTTAAGCTCTTTTCATTTTTGATGTTGGTGTTTGATTTTCTTTTTTTAATCATATGATATTTTTAATTAAATCAGCCAATGTATATTTTATTAGTTTTTAAAATAACTTCTAGTTTTGCAAAATAACAATATATTTTTGCCTTTAAAATTTTTAATCTTCTTTTTTTCAAAATTTCTATTTTTGTTGATGTGATGTTTTAAAATTTTTGTTTTCTAGTTTATCTTATTTTTAGTGAATAATTAATTTTCTTCTTTTGTTGATGAAAGTATTTAAATATGTAGATTTCCCAAAAGTTTAGCTATTTTCTCAAAGTTTTGATATTCTGTCTAATCTTTTTTCTTTGATAATAGTGTGCATTTCTATTTGTTTTTTTCTTATTCCTTAGGATAATATTATTAGTTTATATTTAAGTCTGAATTCTTTCTTCAAATTTCCCTAATTAATTATAATGTATATTTTTAGGTTGTTTTGCAAATGATTATACTTAATAATTATTTTTCTTTATTTGGTTATAAGTTCCTGTTCTAGTACACGTTTAATTTTTCAACACATAGTTTCCAAGCTCAATTTAACCTCACTTCCTTTATGAAGTCTTACTAGATTAATATTAGCAGATCAAGATCTTTCCCTTCTCAGATAACCAAGAACCTTTATAGTTGGGATTATTTCTCCATTGTTCATATATATAATCTTGTTTCATAGCTTTCATGTGTCTTAAGAATTTAATAATAATGACTAACATTTATGTAGTACTTTTCACATATCTCATTTTATCTTTACAATAACTCTATGAAGTGAGTGCTATTATAATCCCTATTTAAATGAGAGAAATTATATTAATAGTCAATAATAGAAATTGGAGAGACCCAAGATTTTTTTCCCTTTCTTATTTCTTTGTCTAATTTCTCAAGGACAGGGATGATAGAAGATAGGATTAACACTCTCCTCATTCTGGGTATTGCTACTCTTATCAACTAGATCAAACTTTTAATCTAAAGTGAAATTCTTTTCACTCAGCCATAAGAGGTGGGGGGATAAATTTTTTTAATCTATCTTCCAAGGTTAGGGATAATTTAGAAGTAAATGCCATGATCAAAGTTCATTAGAATTAGTTCAGTCTCTCATTATAATATTCCTTCTCTCATCAATTGTTAACTGGTCAATGTTGATTGCCAGTCTTAGGAATACCACTTTTCTAAGGGTATATAAGCTGTGAGCCTGCCATCATGATTGTCTCTGGCATTAGAAAGTTCCACATATCTTCTTTTATTAAAATGCTGGCATCATTAATAAAATGACTACCTAGAAATTGTGTTTCTTAAAATGTTTAAATACCACACAAAGATGAGGGACCTGAAGCAAAGAAATTGACTTGCCTAGGATTGCACAACTTGTAAATATGTGAGATTTGATTTGAATTTAGATCTCCCTGATTCCAAATTCAGTACTCTATCCTCTACGGTACCATTTAGCTGCCATGTTTCAAGCTCTTTGAGAGACTGTGTCTTTCAACATTTCTGAATATTTATTCTTTGCCAAGTACTAAAATAGTAAGTGCTGGGCATTTGCAAATAAGTATATGACAAGATCTCTGCCCTCAAAGAGCTTTCAAATGAGTCAAGGAGGAAGAATTAACTTCTAGTAGGTAAAAGTACACATGTAAACTTAGAACGTGGCAAGGTTGCCTCTCTATTAAGAAAATAAACACAGATAATCTTTTGTTCTGTTTTTGATGATAATCTCCTTGATAAAAAGTGAGCTCTCCTTGTCTTTGTTGCTGGCACTTTGTCATCACATTAAAGATGATTGATTGAGTCATGGATAATTATATACCAGAATTATGTGCCCCAGGCTTGGCCTTTAAAAAGGGAGAACCCCAGCCAGGGAGGAGTTAATAGGACATACATAGACTCAGGAGGAAGCCTGTGTAGCCCCAGGGCTTTTGCAGGGGGCTCATAGGCATTAGGCCATGGTCTGATCCTGGGAGAGGAAAGAAATATGTGGCCCTGGTTGACAGGAGGTGGAGCTCCTGGACCAAGTTAGAAATTTCAGGACTAAGAATGTACAGTTCTGGAGTAGCAGAGGAAGAATGACAAGTGAGTTCCGGGACAAAATAGGGTTCTTGGGCCAAGCTTCCTCAAGAGAGAAGTTAGAATTCCTGGACAATGCCAAGTTCTAGATCTAAACCAGGAGCCCCTGCTGGAAGCCGCAAAGAGAGAGAGATCATCTAGCTATGTTTAGAACTCTGTTTTGCATAAATAGATTTGGGCCATTACCTTCATGAATGGTATGAGGTAGGCAAGGCAGAAAAGTGCTAGGTTTAGAGTAGCTAGGTACTTTTAAAGTGTGTGATCTTGGACTAATAACTATAAAAGCTGTTCTATTTTTAAAGCTATGTTGAAGAAAGAGGAGTCTCAAAGAAGGAATGGAATAACTATTTGGGAGTAGCTGAGATAATGATAACTGTGATAACAGGAAGAAGTCAGAGCTGTTCAGTTTTTTATTTTGCTTTTCTTTTCTAAACAGAATGATCTTTGGATTTGCAATAACAGAATAAAATAGGATAATGATGATAAAAATTGTTAAAGAGATAGTAAGAAATTACCTATTTGCCCTTGATGAATTCAAGTCATCTGTTGCAGATGAATTAAATTCTTAGGTACTGAAAAAATTCAAAGATGTTATTTCGAGTTACCATCACTGATATCTGAAAGATATTGGAAGATGGGAAAAGGGACTACAGAAGCAAACATATCCAGAATTTCAGCAGAGGGGAAGAGAATTTGTTGAGTCATTGCAGTTATGTCCAACACTTTGCGAATCCATTTTATTTTTGTTGTTGTTGTTGTTGTTTGTTTGTTTTTTGGCAAAGATATTGGAGTGGTTTTCCATTTCCTTCACTGGCTCATTTTACAGGTGAGGAAATTAACGCAAACAGGGTTAAGTGCCCTTCTTAGGTCACATAGCTAGTAAGTGCCTGAGGCTGAATTTGATCTCAGATATTCCTGATTCCAGGTCTAAAATTCTATGGGCTGTTCCACCTAGTTCTCCTCGAAAATAACAATAGTAACACTAAACCAGTGTTTCATGGAAAAAGTTGAATATAGTTAACATAGATTTTTGAAAAGTTCTTGATAAAGTATATCATACTATTTTTGTAGGAATAGAGATATGGGTAGACAATAATATAGTCAAATTTGGAATCAATTGAATGACTGAACTGAAAGATCAGGTAGTAAAAGGTTCAAATATTACCTTGACAGTAGAGTGCCCTGGGATATATGCTTAGGCTGTGCTGTTGGATATTTTTTTTATTAATTACTTGATTAAAGGTTAAATGGTGTGCCCGTTGAAATTTCAAATGAAGGAAAGCTGTGAGATATGTCAAATCACTGAATGACTGAATCAGGATCCAAAGAGATCCCTAATAAAATTTATTCAATAGATATAGAAGTCAAGTCTCAGGTGAAAATCAGCTTCATAATTATGAGAGGAGATACATGTTAGAGGCAGTTTGTCTGAAAAAAAAAGATTTGGGGGTTTTGGTGACTGTAAGATGAGTCAAAAAAGACCACATAATCTTGGGATACCTTAGGAGAGCCACCAATTCCAAGATTAAGAAGTATTAGACTTGTGGTACTCTATCCTGTTCATACCAAATCTGGAATATTTGTCTTTTGTTCTGGATACTACAGTTTAGAAAGGACATTAATAAGCTAAAGAGGGCTTAGAAGGAAACCAGGATGTCATAAGACATATGGTTAAAAGACAAGGGTATTTAACCTGGAAAATGAAAGACTAAAAGTGTATGTGTAGGGATATGACAGGTCCCCTTAGTTATTTAAAAGACTACACGTGAAAGAGAGGTGAGATTCCTTCCTTCAGGTTTCAGGGGACAAAGCCAAGAACAATAGGTAGAAACTAAAAGGAAGTAAATTTAGGTTTGATGTCAGAAAAAAAATTCCTAAAAATTAGAATTATCTAAAAGTAGAATGGGCTTTTTTAAGAGATAGTGGGTTTCCCCTAATTGCAGGTCTTCAAACAGATTGATTACTCCTTGCAGTTATAATGAGGATTCCTTTATAGTAATGGGTTGGATTAATTGGCTGATGAAATTCCTTCCGGCTCTAAAATTCTGAGATTCTCTTATCCTCAGATTCAATTTCTTTAAGCTTCAGTTTCTTTAACTATATAAAAAGGGATTTTGACCTAGCAACCTCTAAGATCCTATTCAGCTCTAAATCTATGATCCAGCTATTAACTTAATGCTTGGCAGTACACATTTAATACATGAATGCTGATTGATTGATCTCTCAACTGGGAAAGGATCAATTAATACCATGGATTGTTCTCAGCTATAACCATGACACTATTCAAGTCCAGGGAAAATGGGGTTGACCCTTTAGAGTCCCTGAGGGAATGTCTATTACTAGAAAGTTTCAGTCCTTGGATGACATTTTAAGGCTAGCAGACTGCCTAAGTCCCTGGGGGACTTAGAAGGGCCTGTTGCTTAACTGCAGTTAACTTCAATTGCTTCTCTTTTTGAGTTCAGAAAGGGAGAAGCCAATCATATTCAAATATATTTATCTACATCCAAATCTAAACAAGTTCAGGGACTTCAGGTTTAGATAAAATGAGGTTTAATGATAAAATCAGGATTCAGTGAATGGCAAGTGTGGAGAAGAAAAGGGATGCTGAAGGGTTAAGGCTGAGGTGGATTTGGTGTGTGAATGCAGGGGAAGGGTTTGCGGTTTGCCTAGGCAGCCTGTGACTTCTAGAAGCTCTCTTTGTGGTAATAAAGAACTGGAAATTGAAGGGATACCTTTCAATTGGGGAATGGTTAAAAAAGTTGTAATATGTGATTGTGATGGAATACTACTGTACTATAAGAAATGATGAGCTCAATGGTTTTAGAAAAACATGGAAAGATTTACACAAAATAATGAAGAGAAAAATACACAAAACTAAGAGAACATTGTGTATAGTAATAGCAATATTGTTTTAAGAATGATTAGAATAAGTTATTTTGACTATTATAAATACCCAAATCAACTATATAAAAGATATATGAAGAAAGATGGTATCTGCATTCTGAGAAAGAACATGTAAATAAAAGTATATGTAGAATAATTTTACAAATACATGCAAATTTATTTGTGTCTAATGGTGGCCATCTCTAAGGTGGGGTGGGGAAGGGGGAAAAGAAAAAAAAAGAAATTTCCATCATAATTTTGTTCTATATTTAAAAGAAATAGCAAGTTGTGCAAAGTAGATTTGCAATTTCATGAACAATCATCTTTTTTATTGCACTACATTATGGAAATGCTTATTTTATTCAACAAATTAAAAATAAAATATATATAATAGGGACATGTTCCAATTTGACTGGGTAATCCACCCTAAAGAGTCTGCGACTGTAATGAGTGATATCAATTCTCTCTTAGGTGAAAGTAAGAAGGGACATTTGGTCTAATAGTTGGACTCAAAAATACAGGATAATTGGGTGTCTAGAGACCAATCTGGAGTAATCTTTAATGCCCATTTTTTACCCTAAGATGGTGAATGTTGATGAACAATCAGAAGATGGCTTAGATTTTGGAGTCAGGCTTTAGCCCTGGGTCAGAAACTTTAACCCTAGACAGGATCTTGATGGCAAGAGTTCTGAAATTCAAGACTCTGGTTCTGAAGGTGAAAGTTCTGATATCTAAGATTTTTGTGTCTTGACATCTAAATCTCAAGACTGAGGGTCTGGGCTTGAAACAGATTCTTCTCTCTGGTACCACTTGGTAATAATGGAGTGGTGATCACATACTTGAGTCAGGACACAGTGGACTCCAGGGCTCAGGTTATTCCTGGGCAAAGTCTAAGTTAGTGTTGCACTAATCGATTCCAGTGGTGAAGTAACAACATGTTCCTTACTCTTGAAGTAGCTTCTCTGTATATCTGTGGTCTCTCTCTGGAAGTTTGAAATCTTCTTAGCAGACTTGACAGTGGTCTGTCAGGAGTCTGGCTGTGGTGTCTTCACTCTAGAATATTATGATTGAAATTGAAAGCTGGGTAGAAAAGCTTACTATGATTATAAGTATTGTGGTATTTGATTATGATGTAGACAGCTAGGGAGTCAAGTCACCAATAAGTCAATTCCTCTCTGGGAATGGATCAGTTTCCTTATCTGCCAAATGGGAACAATAATATTTCTATTTTTTCACCCCTCATAGGGCTTTCTCAGGTGACTATAACCTTGCACACCTTATGTATAATACTGTGTAAATGTAAGCTGTTATTATTAATGTCATGGGCAAGAAGGACAAAAGGAGAAACTACAGACAAGGAATAAGAAAGGCACTGATTTCAGGTCCAAATTGCAGGTTCCATTTGCTTTAATTATATTATCAAATTTCTCTGAAATGTTTGTTGTTTTTTTTATCCCCTCCTTCCCCTCCTTCCCAGATGTTAATTTGCTTCTGAACAAAGGTTTGGAACACTATTATATTTTCTTGTGCACATGATAAATGTGGAAATATGTTTAGAAAAATTGCATTTGTTTAACCTATATTGAGTTACTTACTGTCTAGGGGCCCCAAGGTGAGGGAGAGGCAAGGAGAAAAATATGGAACACAAGGTTTTGCAAAAGTGAATGTGGAAAGTTATCTCTGCATGTATTTTGAAAAATAAAAAGCTATTATAAAAAAAGAAGAAAAGAATGGATGGGGGGGGGCGGAGCCAAAATGGCAAACTGCAGACAGCTTTCTCTGTGAGCTCCTGAGACCTTCCCTCAGACCCAGACAAATTGAGCCTCTGAACTGGTTTTGGAGTGAGGGCTCCACCAAACACTTGGACTACAATGCACCTCTATCAACAATCTACTTTGAAAAAACTCCGGAGGTTAGTCTCAGGGGAATCGGCCGCTGGCTGCAATCAGACGCCAGTGTGCCCGGGGCGGAAGTTGGGCTGTGACAGAGGTGGATTTTAGGCACCCAGGAAGCCCCTGGGAGATGCCTGGGCCACTTTGCTCTGCTTGCAGGCAGGTGCTTTGGAAGATCTGCCTTTGGTAAAAGGTGGATTGAGAGCAGCTGAAAATGTGGTCCTAGTGCAGATCTAGCCCCACCAGCCTCAGACCGGAAGTCAACTCGGCAAACTGCCCCAGGGCAAATTGAAACTGCGGCAGTATTCCCTGCTGGTGACTGATACCTCAGCTCAAAACCATGAGTAAGAAGTAGAAGCGAGCTCTCACCATAGACAGCTTTTGCAGAGGAAAAGTAGAGCAGTCCCCAGATCCTGAGATTCTGAAAACAATCCCAGATGAAGCCACAAAGGCGGACTTAAGCTGGTCTCCCTTTCAGAAGGCTTACCTGGAAGATTGCATAAAGAATCTCAAAAGAGAGCTAGAAGAAGAATGGGGAAATAAATTGAGATCAGGGCAACAGAGATATCAAAAACTGGAAAACAGGACTGGTGAATTGGAAAAACAATTCACTGAAAAACAAAATTGGTGAATTGGAAAAAATCACCAATTCACTGGAAAATAAAAATGGTGAATTGGAAAAAATCACCAATTCACTGAAAAATAAAATTGGCAAAATGGAAAAAGAATGCATGGAATCAAGAAATTCAATTAGCCAGCTACAAAAGGAGCTAAAAAAGATAACTGAAGAAAATAATACTTTAAATATTAAAATTGAACAAATAGAAGTAAATGACTCAATAAGACTTCAAGAATCAGTCAAACAAAAACAAAAAAATGAAAAAATAGAAGAAAATATGAAATATCTCCTAGGAAAAACAACTGACTTGGAAAACAGATCCAGGAGAGACAATCTAAGGAATATTTGACTCCTTAATTTCACCTATTTCTAATGAAAAGACAAGATCTGAACAAAAAAATTTGACCTCCAAACACAGAACTCAAGAGAAGCATAAAAAGGTAAAAAGGAAAGAACTCTTGAGAACTATATTTGTACTATAGGTATCCTTAAAGAATGGGGGTATGATTCGATTTTTCTTTGATAATAATGGAAAGGAAATTAGAGGTAGAAGGGATCCCATACTGAAAAAAAGCGGGGGGGGGGGAGAAGGAGGCAAAATAAAGTAAAAATAAAGGAGGTAAAATAAGGCAAAATCTCATAAAGAGACACAGAAGATCTAATATAATTGAGGGAAAGAAGGGAGGGCGATGAGTATTGTGTAAACCTTACTCTCATTAGAATGGACTCTAAGAGAGTATATCAGACACATTTGGCTTTAAAGAAAGGCCTGACCCTCCTTGTGGGAAGGTGGGAGGGAAAGGAAGAAAGGAAAGGGATAAACTAATAGAAGGATTAGGGGAAAGGTATAAAAGAGAGGAAGGAATTCTAAAGGGGGGGAGGACTAGTGGTGGGAGGTTGTTATCAAAAATAAAGTACTGGGGAGGGGGTAAGGGAGAGAGGAGAAAGGGAAGAGAAAATCATAACTCTGGGTAAATAAAATGGCAGGGAATACAGATATAGTTATTTTAACTGTGAATGGGAATGGGATGAACTCTCCCATAAAACGGAAGCAGATATCAGACTGGATTAAAAGCCAGAATCCTACAATATGTTCTTTACAAGAAACACATCTAAAACACAGAGATGCATACAGAGTGAAGGTAAAGGGCTGGAGCAGAATCTTCTATGCTTCAGGTGAACAAAGAAAGGCAGGGGTAGCAATCCTTATCTCAGATCAAGTAAAAACAAAAATAGATCTAATTAAAAGAGATAAGGAAGGAAACTATATTTTACTAAAGGATACCATAGACAATGAAGTGGTATCAGTACTAAACATATATGCACCAAGTGGTATAGCATCCAAATTCCTAGAGGAGAAACTAACAGAAACGCAAGGAGAAATAGACAGTAATACTATACTAGTGGGAGATCTCAAACTTGCTCTCTCAGAATTAGATAAATCAAATCACAAAATAAAGAAGAAAGAAGTTAGGGAGGTAAACAAAAGGCTAGAAAAGTTAGGTATGATAGATCTCTGGAGGAAATTGAATAGTTATAGAAGGGAGTATACTTTTTTCTCAGGGGTTCATGGAACTTATACAAAAATTGATCATGTGTTAGGGCATAAAAACCTCAAAATCAAATGCAGAAAAGAAGAAATAGTAAATGCATCCTTCTCAGATCATGATGCAATAAAACTCACATGTAATATAAGGCCAAGAGAAAATAGACCAAAGTTAATTGGAAATTAAATAATCTAATCCTGAAGAATGAATGGGTGAAAGAGCAAATTATAGACACAATCAAAAATTTCATCCAGGAGAATGACAACAATGAGACAACATACCAAAATTTGTGGGACACGGCTAAAGTGGTTATAAGGGGTAATTTTATATCTCTAGATGCTTACTTGCATAAAACAGAGAAAGAGAAGATCAATGAACTGGACTTACAATTTAAAAAGCTAGAAGAAGACAAAATTAAAAACCCTCAATTAAATACCAAATTGGAAATTCTGAAAATTAAAGGGGAGATCAATAAAATTGAAAATAAGAAAACTATTGAATTGATAAATAAAACTAAGAGTTGGTTTTATGAAAAAACTAACAAAATAGATAAGCCTTTAGTTAATTTGATTAGAAAAAGGAAAGAGGAAAATCAAATTGTTAGTCTCAAAAATGATAAGGGAGAACTTTCCTCTAATGAAGAGGAAATTAGAGTAATAATTAGGAGTTTCTTTGCCCAACTTTATGCCAATAAATTTGATAACGTAAATGAAATGGAGGAATATCTACAAAAATATAGATTGCCTAGGTTAACAGAAGAGGAAATAAATTATTTAAATAGCCCCATTTTGGAAAAAGAAATAGAACAAGCTATTAATCAACTCCTTAAGAAAAAATCTCCAGGGCTAGATGGATTTACATATGAATTTTACCAAACATTCAAAGAACAATTAATCCCAATACTATATAAACTATTTGAAAAAATAGGGAAAGAAGGTGTCCTACCAAATTCCTTCTATGACACAGATATGGTGCTGATAGCTAAACCAGGTAGGGAGAAAACTGAGAAAGAAAACTATAGACCCATTTCCCTAATGAATATTGATGCAAAAATTTTAAATAAAATTTTAGCAACGAGATTACAGAAAGTTATCCCCAGGATAATACACCATGACCAAGTAGGATTTATACCAGGAATGCAGGGCTGGTTCAATATTAGGAAAACTATTAGCATAATCAATTATATTAATAACCAAACTAACAAAAACCATATGATTATCTCAATAGATGCAGAAAAAGCCTTTGACAAAATGCAACACCCATTCCTATTAAAAACACTGGAGAGTACAGGAATAAATGGGGTTTTCCTTAAAATGATTAGTAGTATCTACTTAAAATCTTCAGCAAGCATCTTATGTAATGGAGTCAAACTAGAACCATTCCCAATAAGATCAGGAGTGAAACAAGGCTGCCCACTGCCACCATTATTATTTAATATTGTATTAGAAATGTTAGTTTTGGCAGTAAGAGAAGAAAAAGAGATTAAAGGAATTAGAGTAGGTAATGAGGAAA
>JAJPUD010000034.1:1250529-1261729 GCA_023553655.1 Myrmecobius fasciatus
TAGAACCATTCCCAATAAGATCAGGAGTGAAACAAGGCTGCCCACTGCCACCATTATTATTTAATATTGTATTAGAAATGTTAGTTTTGGCAGTAAGAGAAGAAAAAGAGATTAAAGGAATTAGAGTAGGTAATGAGGAAATCAAATTATCACTCTTTGCAGATGACATGATGGTATACTTAGAGAATCCTAGAGACTCAACTAAAAAACTACTAGAAATGATTCACAACTTTAGCAAAGTTGCAGGATACAAAATAAATCCACATAAATCATCAACATTTTTATATATTACCAATAAAGTTCAGCAGCAAGAGATACAAAAAGAAATTCCATTCAAAATAACTGTTGATAGTATAAAATATTTGGGAATTTATCTGCCAAGGGTAAGTCAGGAAGTATATGAGCTAAACTACAAAACACTTTCCACACAAATAAAATCAGACCTAGTCAATTGAAAAAACTTAAAATGCTCATGGGTAAGCCAAGAGAATATAATAAAAATGACAATATTACCGAAACTAATTTACTTATTCAGTGACATACCAATCAAACTCCCAAGAAATTATCTTACTGATCTAGAAAAAATAGTAGCAAAATTCATTTGGAAGAACAAAACGTCAAGAGTTTCAAAAGAATTAATGAAAAAAAAAAGGCTGATGATGGTGGACTTGCTGTACCAGATCTAAAACTATATTACAAAGCAGCGGTCATCAAAACCATTTGGTACTGGCTAAAAAATAGAGTAGTCGATCAGTGGAATAGGATAGAATCACAAGACAAACTAGGCAATAACTATAGTAATTTAGTCTTTGATAAACCCAAAGACCCCAGCTTCTGGGATAAGTACTCACTATTTGACAAAAACTGCTGGGAAAATTGGTAACTAGTGTGGAAGTAATTAGGGCTTGACCCACATCTAACACCACATACCAAGATAAGATCTAAATGGGTTCATGATCTGGATATAAAGAGTGATACTATAAGTAAATTAGAGGAACATAATATAATTTACCTCTCAGACCTATGGAGATGGAATAAATTTATGTCCAAAGAAGAACTGGAACTCTTAATTGAAAACCAGATAGATAACTTTGACTATATTAAGTTAAAAAGTTTTTGTACAGACAAAACCAGTGCAGTCAAGATTAGGAGAGAAGCAATAAATTGGGAAATCATCTTTACATTTAAAGGTTATGATAAAGGTCTCATCTCTAAAATATATAGAGAATTGTCTCATATTTATAAAAATTCAAGCCATTCTCCAATCGATAAATGGTCAAAGGATATGAACAGACAATTTTCAGAGGATGAAATTAAAACCATTTGTAGTCATATGAAAAGGTGCTCCAAATCACTATTGATCAGAGAAATGCAAATCAAGACAACCCTGAGGTACCTGTCAGATTGGCTAAAATGACAGGAAAAGTTAATGATGAATGTTGGAGGGGATGTGGGAAGGCTGGGATACTGATGCATTGTTGGTGGAGCTGTGAACGGATACAGCCATTCTGGAGAGCAATTTGGAACTATGCTCAAAAAGTTATCAAACTGTGCATATCCTTTGACCCAGCAGCATTTCTATTGGGCTTATATCCCAAAGAAATCATAAAGGAAGGAAAGGGCCCCACATGTGCAAGAATGTTTGTGGCAGCTCTTTTTGTAGTGGCTAGAAACTGGAAACCGAATAGATGCCCTTCAATTGGAGAACGGCTGAATAAATTATGGTATATGAATATTATGGAATATTATTGTTCTGTAAGAACCAACCAGCAGGATGGTTTCAGAGAGGCCTGGAGAGACTTGCATGAACTGATGCTGAGTGAAATGAGCAGAACCAGGAGATCATTATACACGGCAACAACATACTATATGACAGTCAATTCTGATGGACATGGCTCTCTTCAACAATGAAATGTTTCAAACCACTTCCAATTGTTCACTGAAGAAAGCCATATACATTCAGAGAGAGAGATGTGAAATGTGGACCACAACACAACATTCTCATACTCTTGATTGATTTTTGCTTACATTGTGTTTCCTTTATCTGATATGTCTTTTATGTAGATACAATTTTTCTTGCACAATAATAAGTTTGGAAATATGTATACATATATTCCATTTGCCAACTATTTTAACGTAATTAACATGTAGTGGTTATCCTGCCATCTAGGGGAAGGGTGGGGAGTTGGGGGGAAAAATCTGTAACAAAAAGCTATGTAAGGGTTAATGTTGAAGAATTACTCATACATATGTTTTGCAAATAAAATACAATTTAAAAAATGGATGGGAAAGAAGAATGCACTATGGAGAGGGGAAAAGGGAGAAAAAAATGTAATAAAAATTACATTTAACATAAAACTAAAAAAAGGAAGACTGTCAGGTACTTTAGGGGAAGGGCTGTTCAATAGCTGGATCTGTCCTTGAGGTAAGAGTTTTGAAATTCTTGAGCTAGGAGACTTTGGCTGGAAGCTCAGGTTACAATGTTACAAAGTTACAATAGTAACACACACATAATCCCAATAACAATTAGTCTAGTGTTTCACTCAACTGTATATGTTTGAAGGAGTGACTGACTACTTAGTTCTCACAGAATGGGCAATTATGGTGCAGTCCTGCTCCCATTCCTAAACTTGTCTAGAGCTGCTCAGTGCTTTCAATCCTTCTGCTTCCTCCATACAAAGGCAGGACTAACAACATTCTAAAGGTTTCTTCTGACTCCCTAATGACTCAGCAAGAAGGAGAGAGAATTTATGTATAGAATATTTTGGATTAAAAAAAATTGAGAGGCCTAATGTAATTGGATTTTCCTAAAATCAAAGCAAACAGAAAATGTGGTACATATATTTGCATGTATAGCTGTATCTGACACTTCACTGAATGAATCAACCTAAATGTTGGAAATTTAAGGCACTCTGGTTATTCAGTTCAATTGGCCTATTGGCTATACCAAATGAAATGTATTTTTACCAGTTTAGGATCACTGTTGAGGAAAAAAAGTGCCCTAGATTGTAGTTTTTATTTGTTTTTAAGTAAAAAAAAAAGCTTTATTTTGCTACATTGGTCATCAAGAGAATTGAATTGTCCTAGCTATTTGGTGATGGATCTATCATTTGGGTTTCAGCCACTACAATGAGCTTCAAATCCCAAGTCAAAATGACTGGTCTACAGTGAAAGTTCCTTAAGACTCAGAATGGATGAATGAATGAATAAATGAATGAAATATTTTTTAAACTCTCAATATGAGCTAAGAATTGTGCTAAGTACAGAGTTTACAAATAGAATAGTAAAACAAATCTTGATTTCAAGAAGCTCACATTCTTTTTTTTAATTTTATTTTTTTATTAATACTTTTTATTTGCAAAACATTTGTATGGATAATTCCTAAACATTAACCCTTACAAAGCTTTCTGTTACAATTTTCCCCCCTGCTCCCCACCCCTCCCCTAGATGGCAGGATATCCACTACATGATAATTATGTTAGAATACTTAAGAAATTGAATATATGTATAGTTATTGCATCATTTTTTTGTGCAGGAGAAATCATATCTACAAGAAAGAATAATCTGATAAAGGAAATAAAATGCAAGCAAACCTCAATAGAGAACATGAAAATGTTATGTTGTGGTCCACATTTCACATCCCTCTCTCTAGGTTTATATGGCTCTCTTCACTGAACAATTGGAACTGGTTTGAAGCATTTCATTGTTGAAGAGAGTGATGTCCATTAGAACTGATCCTCATATAGTATTGTTGTTGCCGTGAATAATGATCTCTTGGTTCTGCTCACTTCACTGAGCATTAGTTCATGAAAGTCTCTCCAGGCCTCTCTGAAATCGTCCTGCTGGTTGTTTCTTACAGAACAATAATATTCCGTAACATTCATATACCATAATTTATTCAGCCACTCTCCAATTGATGGGCATCCATTCAGTTTCCAGTTTCTAGCCACTACAAAAAGAGCTGCCACAAACATTCTTGCACATGTGGGGCCCTTTCCTTCTCTTATGATTTCTTTGGGATATAAGCCCAATAGAAACACTGCTGGGTCAAAGGGTATGCATAGTTTGATAACTTTTTGAGCATAGCTCCAAATTGCTCTCCAGAATGGCTGGATCTGTTCACAGCTTCACCAACAATGCATCAGTGTCCCAGTCTTCCCACATCCCCTCCAATATTCATCGTTATCTTTTCCTGTCATTTTAGCCAATCTGACAGGTGTGTAGTGGTACCTCAGAGTTGTCTTAATTTGCATTTCTCTGATCACTAGTGATTTGGAGCACCTTTTCATATGATTATAAATAGTTTTAATTTCCTAATCTGAAAATTGTCTGTTCATATCCTTTGACCATTTATCAATTGGAGAATGGCTTGAATTCTTATAAATATGAGACAATTCTCTATATATCTTAGAGATGAGACCTTTATCAGAACCCCCAAATGTAAAGATGATTTCCCAATTTGATGCTTCCCTCCTAATCTTGTCTGCATTAGTTTTATTTGTACAGAAACTTTTTAACTTAATATAATCAAAATTATCTATCTGGTGTTCAATTAAGAGATCCAGATCTTCTTTGGACATAAATTTATTCCATCTCCACAGGTCTGAGAGGTAAACTATCCTATGTTCCTCTAATTTGGTTATAATATCACTCTTTATATCTAGATCATGAACCCATTTAGATCTTATCTTCGTGTGCGGTGTTAGGTGTGGGTCCAGTCTTAATTTCTTCCACACTAGTTTCCAATTTTCCCAGCAGTTTTTGCCGAATAGTGAGTACTTATCCCAAAAGCTGGGGTCTTTGGGTTTATCAAACACTAAATTGCTAACATTATTACCTAGCTTGTCCTGATATCCTATCCTATGCCACTGATCGACTGCTCTATTTCTCAGCCAGTACCAAATGGTTTTGATGACCACTGCTTTATAATATAGTTTTAGATCTGGTACAGCAAGGCCACTTTCATCTGCCTTTTTTTTTTCATTAATTCCCTTGAAATTCTTGACCTTTTGTTCTTCCAAATGAACTTTGCTACTATTTTTTCTAGGTCTGTAAAATAATTTCTTGGGAGTTTGATTGGTATGGCACTAAATAAATAAATTAGTTTGGGTAGTATTGTCATTTTTATTATATTTGCTCGGCCTACCCATGAGCACTTAATGTTTTTCCAATTGACTAGGTCTGATTTTATTTGTGTGGAAAGTGTTTTGTAGTTTAGTTCGTATAGTTTCTGACATTCTCTTGGCAAATAGATTCCCAAATATTTTATGCTATCATCTGTTATTCTGAATGGAATTTCTTTTTGTATCTCCTGCTGCTGAACTTTGTTAGTAATATATAAGAATGCTGATGATTTATGTGGATTTATTTTGAATCCTGCAACTTTACTAAAGTTGTGAATTGTTTCTAGTAGGTTTTTAGTTGAGTCTCTAGGGTTCTCTAAGTATACCATCATGTCATCTGCAAAGAGTGATAATTTGGTTTCTTCATTACCTACTCTAATTCCTTTTATCTCTTTTTCTTCTTTTATTGCCAAAGCTAACATTTCTAATACAATATTAAATAGTAATGGTGAAAGTGGGAAGCCTTGTTTCACTCCTGATCTTATTGGGAATGATTCTAGTTTGTCTCCATTAATATGATGCTTGCTGATGGTTTTAAGTAGATGCTACTAATCATTTTAAGGAAAACCCCATTTATTCCTATACTCTCTAGTGTTTTTAATAGGGATGGGTGTTGGATTTTATCAAATGCTTTTTCTGCATCTATTGAGATAATCATATGGTTTTTGTTAGTTTGGTTATTGATATAATTGATTATGCTGATAGTTTTCCTGATATTGAACCAGACCTGCATTCCTGGTATAAATCCTACTTGGTCAAGATGTATTATCCTGGAGATAACTTTCTGTAATCTTGTTGCTAAAATCTTATTTAAAATTTTTGCATCAATATTCATTAGGGAAATGGGTCTATAATTTTCTTTCTCTGTTTTCACCCTACCTAGTTTAGCTATCAGCATCATATCGGTCTCATAGAAGGAATTTGGTAGTATACCTTCTGTCCCTATTTTTTTCAAATAGTTTGTATAGTATTGGAATTAATTGTTCTTTGAATGTTTGGTAGAATTCACATGTAAAACCATCTGACTCTGGAGATTTTTTCTTAGGGAGTTGATTAATAGCTTGTTCTATTTCAAGAAGCTCAGATTCTAATAGGGGAAACATTTATGGAAAATTTTAGCTTCAAGTCAGATGGAAAGGTCCTGTGATACTCACAGTGCAGTAACAATGTAGATGTTAATGCTTTTCCTTTAATTTTCTATTGATAAAACATACTAATTTTCAGTGTTGAACCATCAGTCACTATCAAGGACTTTAATGGCAAGAAATTTCTTTTCTGGGACTTGAGTGGCTGTGGCTATATGTAGCTATATCAGGATCAGTTGCCCAACTATATCTCCAAAGTGATGGCTGAAGGTATTGGGCTGAAGCCTATATTATGATCAGTGCTCTTGGATTCAGGGTTATATCTTCATCAGGACCTTAGGAGAGATAGTAGTTAAGGTGGTGGTGATAATGTAATGCTCAGGGAGAAACTGAGATAGTATCACACATTAGAGATTAGATATTACTTTATTGATCCAGATATAAGGCTAGCTGACTGAATAGGACTAATGTCACAAAGTATTCAGTGATCCATTGAGGAAAGTCATAGATTAATATAGGTTCCTATAGCTCGGGAGAAAAAACAGCTGAGAGATATCAGGGGTTCAAAAGAAACTATTAAATCAATTCTGACAGGTGGGGAGTAAGGGGAAGAAGAGTACTAAAGTTATAAATTCAGGTAGGGAGTGAAAGCTGCTGGAGAAGCTGGGACAGTGAGTCTGGGTCGTTTAGATAAGAGGTATGTCGAGGCTGACCATCTGGAAGTTTCATGATTCCATTGGAATGTGAGTCCAATTATTTCTGAAGGTCAGGAAGTGGGGATTGCTATTCTGGAACAGAGCAATTAAGGGAAGTTTTGTACATGGGAGCTGTAGCATTAAGGGAAACAGGGCAATTTAGGGAAACTGATATTGGGAACTGTGCCTCGGACAGAGCAATTGAGGGAAACTGATACATGTGGCAAAACAATTTGACTTGCTTGGTACATGCTGCTGCCTCCTGTCTTTCAGGGTGTCTTCATGCTTCAGCTTGGTTGCTTTGCCTGACTTATGTATGACAGTTGGTGGGGATAGTTGGCCCCTTCTCCATAATGATTTAGCCATGAGGGGTGGATTGGAAGCAGGACCTTCAACTGCAGGTGGGGTGGGGTAGGGTGGGGAAGGGACTCTTGTGCTTTTCTACCTGTTGGTTGCCATTTGTCAGCAGTTGTTGCTGGCTTTAAAGACATTCTCCACAATGATTTTCCCCCTCAATGACAACTATGAGTTGGGAGTGGAAACAGGACTAGTAATCGAGGGATACAGCTATTCCCAAGGCTCTTGGGTTCAAGATTCTAAACTTTCTTCCTCAGAGTTCAGCAGGAGGTAGTGGACAAGGTGGTGGTGATAGTACAACTTGCTGGGTACATTCTGCCTCCTGTCTCTCTTGCTGCTTCAATTAGAACTCTTGTACCTGAGTGGAATTTAAATTTTCTTCTAGTCATGTAGCTCCCTCCGTTCTTCAAGTTAAGATCCAATGGGTATATTAAATTCCTATCTGCATGGATGCTATATTTCTTTTGATCAGGGTAGTATTGTATAGTACATAGAATTCTGGTTTTAGGATCAAAAGACCTAAATTTAGATTCCCATTCTTTTACTTTCTCCCTGAGTGACTTGGTCATTTCATATTTTGAGTTTTCTACTCTAAGGCCATTTCTTGCTCTAATTCTATGACCTCAGGGCCTGACTTTTAACCATTAAGCTTTGCATTCAATAGAATATTCTTAAGGATAATCTTTATCTTCTGGTAACATTGTGATCTCACAGTGCTGCCACTAGAAGTGAAGGATGCTCTGATTTTGCAAACTAACCAAGCAGATAGATTTTCAGAAGTGACAATCCTGTTTTGGTTGCAATTGAAAATAAAGTGATGCAGAGCAGGAACATAGAAAGAAAGGAGGACCCACAGGATGTCACACACTGATGGCTGCCAAGGTGAATGTTGAGCAGGGATAACTGAATCCTGCTAGCACAAGCAAGTAGGACAAGGTGATAAGTAGATGCAAGCTTCCATGCAGAGCACTGGAAGGCAGAAAAAAAAAAAAAACATTATAATCAAGTCACAAACCTGTCCTGGCCACAGAAGGGAGAGCATGATACTTAGTGGGTGGAGGGGTAAAATGTCTCCCTTGAAAAAACAACTGAAATTTTGGGGAAAAAATGCCTAGGGGATGACAGTTCTACTACATTCAGCTAAATCTATTAAACTAGAAATTTTACTTTGTTCTATAAAACCCAGTGTACTCCAGGAGTAGTTCAACTTAATGCAATTCAAAAAACATACATTAAGCACTTACTATATGCAGAACACTGTTCGAGGGGTTAGAGGACAGATAAAATTGAGATTAAAATAACTTATTTTGTCTTTCCAGTCTAGTAAACAAGCATTTGTTAAGAATCTTCTATGTGCTAAGTGCTTTACAAATATTGTCTCATTTAATCTTTACAACAATCTTGGGTGGTAGGTGCTGTTATTAGCTCTATTTTACAGCTGAGGGTTACATAGCTGGTAAAGTGTCTGAGGCTAAATTTGAATTCAGATTTTCTTCACTCCAGGCCCAGTGCTTTATCCATTGGGTCACTAATTGCCTTGGTAATGGCATGAAACTTTACTTACTCTATAAGGATAGTATTGGAAGCAGCCTGAGGTTAATTTGAATGATCTGTTCCTCGTGCCCCAGAGGAAGACTGGAGTAGAAAGGAAAATGGAAAGTTTTGGTGGCCTGAAGCCCAGTAAGGCTCAGTGAGACCCACTGAAACAGGAAGGGGATGCATCTGCCAGGCATTGTGGGAGGGAGGAGATAAATGTTTGTGGACTCATCATGAGCAGCTTTGAAGTAGAAAATTGAGATGCATTGAAATAATCATAGTAGGATGAGTTTCTATAGCACCTCTGAAGGCCTTTTGTGAAATGGGATTGTTGGAACTGTGATAAAAAGGAGTAAACAGCCTGAGGCCATTTTGGCTCCAGAAAGAGCTGAAACACAATCAGGTGGGATTCTAGATAATTATGTCATGGTTCCTGGGTTTAAGAGATGATTCTACATCCTGAGAAGGAGTCACTGCTGTGGATCAGGCAGTGGGGCACTATGAAGATTGAACAAGCTTCACTGTGCTAGGAGAAACACAATGGCCAGGAGCTGAAGGCAGGAACTGTGGCAAAAAACAAGAGATAGAACTGCTGTGGTGAATGTCAGAAGGTGAAACCTTGGCTTGCCTATCCCATTGAAGCCCTTGCCAACTCATTAGAACCTGTTCTCCTTATTAGAGTCCCCAGTGGAGTCCTCCAAATGGCAGTGCAGCGAATTTCACGGAGAATAAGTTGTTTGTCATGGGGCTTGTGGGGGACACAAGAAGCAGAGTAAGACCTATTTTGATGAGCTATGAGTTGGGGTGTGAGTCTCTTTGTATACTTTTTTACATTAAAAACAGAAACCCAAATAAACTTATTTTATGTTTATAAACCTGAATGCTTATTAGGAGAGTAAGAACCATCTTTGTAGGGAGTTACCCACTGAAGTTCCCACATTCAACCTGGGGGGAGGGTAAAATGATCCAGAGTAGTTTAGAGGCACACAAAATATAGTCAGACTTTGCTTGTTGTCTGGGATTCTTATGAAATGGAAGTTATAGACACATATACAAATAAGCATAATATAAATAAGGGCTTCTTAAACTTTCTCCACTTCTGACCCCTTTTTGCCTGAGAAATTTTTATGTGATGCCAGGTATATAAAATAGTTATATAAATCAAACATTTAATGATAATAAATCATAATTTCATGACTCTCATTTAGCTATGGGGTTATGACCTACAATTTAATTTGCTTAACTAATAGAACTAATAGAAAAAAGACATGGAAAGTAGTATTGGAGGAAGTAGCATTTGAGTTGATACATGAAGAATAGATACACAGGCTGTCAAGAGGTTAAAGTTCTTGTCTCAACTCTGCCACAAACAATTTATATGACTTTATTGTCATTTTCTCTGCGTCTCAGTTTTCTCATCTGTAAAGGAAGTCATTATGACATAATGAAAAAAAGATTAGTAATTAGGATCAGAATCACAGTATTGGACATGGAGCCCAGAAGATTCAAGTTCAAATCACTCCTCAGACACAAAGTTATGTGACCCCTAGGCAAGTCAAAAACCCAACACTGTCTTAGTCTGCCATTTGTAAAATAGAGTTAATAATAATAATAGTACTTACCTCCTAAGATTGTTTTATAAGGATCAAATGAGATAATATTTGTAAAGCACTTTACAAATCTTAAAGTACTGTGCTAATCACAGTACTTACCTCCCAAGATTGTTGTAAAGATTAAAGTACTCTGTAAAGTAACTAAATACTAGTTATTTTTATTATTTTATTATTTATTTATTTATTTATTTTTACTTGGAAAAGCATCAGCATTTATTGAATACTCAATCCTGGTCTCATGACTCAATGACCTTGTGAGGGATAATAGGGTTCTTACCAAGCATAATGGATCCAAACTCATCCACTGCAAGTTAGGAAGCACAATGGCCTCCTAAAAGGCCATCCAAGCCTCTTGTAGAGTGGAGGTAGATCAACATATTCAATGCCCACATTTACCCTCTCTGAGTTCCATTTTTTAGGAGCCTGTATGACACCAGACAAGACTGATAACAGGGGCTGGGCATTTCATGTCTTCCCTCAGTAGAGTCAGCCTTAAGTCTTATCAGCTAAATTGGTCTTCATCCTTTCTCTTCCCTTGCTTCAGGAAGTTGAAGTCTGGACTTCAGCCTAAGCTGAGGTTGAGCCACTCAGCTTTCTTTTATTCTTTCTTTTTTTCCTTTCTTCCCTTATTTGTTCTCTTTTTTCCTCCCTCCCTTTCTCCTTCCGTTTCTCCCTCCCTTTCTCTCTCTTTTTTATATATATAAAGCTTTTTATTTACAAAACATATGAGTGATTTTTCTACATTGACCTTTGCAAAAACTTTTTTTCCCAAGCTTTTCCCCTCCTTCCCC
>JAJPUD010000035.1:0-16619 GCA_023553655.1 Myrmecobius fasciatus
AAATACAATACATGTATACATATCTATACAGTTATCTTACTGCACAAGAAACATCTAGATCTAGAAAGATCTAGAAAGAGAAGAAGAAAAAACAACCTAAGAAGGAAAACAAAATGCATGGAAATATTCACAGAAAGCATTAAAATGCTGTGTTGTGGTTCACTCTCAGTTCCCACAGGCCTCTCTCTGGATGTATATGACTATCTTCATCGCAGAACAACTGGTTTGAATTATATCATTGTTGAAGAGAACCATGTCCATCAAAATTGATCATCGTATAGTCTTGTTGCTGTGTATAATGTTCTCCTGGTTCTGCTGATTTCACTCAGCATCAGTTCATGCAAGTCTCTCCAGGCCTCTCTGAAATCGTCCTGCTGGTCGTTTCTTATAGAACAATAATATTCCATAACATTCATATACCATAATTTATTCAGCCATTCTCCAATTGATGGGCATCTTTTCAATTTCCAGTTTCTTGCCACTACAAAAAGAGCTGCCACAAACATTTTTGCACATGTGGGTCCCTTTCCCTCCTTTAAAATCTCTTTGGGATATAGGCCCAGTAGAAACACTGCTGGGTCAAAGGGTAAGTCTGCATTTTCTTAGAGGTTCATAAAAACTTAACTAAAACTAGGAAAGATCTCAGGCCAACAGTTTAGATAAGGTAACATGCCTGAAGTCACATTTAGTAAGTCTTATTTATTTTTCTCTCTTTTATCTACTATATACCAGTTACTATGCCAGGTGCTAGAGATAGAAAATGGAAAATGAAAGACAATTATCTCTCCAATTATTTAGGTGTTTGTTTATTTGCATTAAAATTATTTTGTATTTGTATTTACATAAGTCCTTTACCCATATTGGTACCTTGTCCCTCATATCTTTAATTGTTTTGCCAATTTAAATGGAAATTTTCCCACCTTCCCTTCCTGGTTTATGTTAATAATAAACCAAAATGCTGATATTAAGCAATTTAATGGGAAGAAGGAAAAGTCCCCAGCAACTGGCAAGGGGAAGTTAGAAAGGACTTATATAGGTGGTGTGGGCTCATCTTCAAAAAAAAAAAAGGTAGAAAATTTGAGAGTAAGAGAGGAGAAGAATAAAGAGAAAAAGTACACTTCTTATGTATTTCCTGAAATATGATGTTCAGTATTTTTGTTTTCCAAATCTTTATGGAAAGTCTGAAAACTCTTGAATTACTTATTCTCCAATCAATCCCTGGCTTCAAAGTCAGTTGTTTTGGCTAGAAACCTCAGTCTTCTAATTTTGCTATCTTTTGATTTTGTCCTACTTCTTGTTGTTTTGCCTCTGCATTTTTGTACATCATTCTCTTTATCAGAGTGCCCACCATTTTACTGTCAGATATCATTTTTTTTACATAATCTATTTTCTTTGCTTCTTTTTAGTCCCTAATTTTATTCTTCTATCTTGGATGAGAAGCTTCTAAATCATTCTAAATTAGGGGTTCTTAATCTACATTATGTGAACTTATTTTAAAATATATTTTGATAACTATTTTTAAATGGTTTTCTTTGTGATCCTCTGTGTTTTATTTTAAGTACATTAAAGACATTATTTTGAGGAGTCCATAGACTTCACCAGATTGCCTAAAACAGTTAAGAACAAATGGTCTAGATGATCTCTAATGTCCTATTCCTCCATGATTGATGAGTCCATGAAATATCTTTCTTCATCATAAGAAAGGTCCCATTGTAGGATTCTGTTGAATACTAAGTATCTAATTCTTAGCTGAGGGTAAATAACATCTTAGCTCTGCCACTTATTATCTGCATCTTTTTGAACAAATCACTTCACTATATCACTTTAAATCTGTAGAATGCTTTCTATGATCTTTTCCAACTCTATTTGTAACACACACACATTCAAAATATATACAAAGTAATTTCTGGGAGGAGAACAGGTCTGAAATAAAGGGCTGTTCATTAGCAATAAAATAGAGATTTCAAAGGGCACAGTGGATGATTGACTTATGGGACAGGGATTCTAGAGAACCAAGCTGACTTGAATGGGTATGAGAAAGCAAAAGGTATTGGTCAGATCTTCAATCTGGTTAGCCTACAGCTTAGAATCAAAATCAGAGAAATTAATTGTTAGTTTTTTCTTATTTAATCTGTTGAATAATTGTGTTAGTTCTTTGCTTTGTGTAGACACAGATTAACATCAAGACAACTGGTGATCAAAGGAAACAAGGAAGTAATAGAATGGTTTCACTGTTTTTGAACAACACAAAGCAGACTGTATTTGATAATTGTTTGTTTAATTTGTTCAATTCAGATAATTAAATAATATAATTATTGTAAATAACTTGAAGATTGTCAAACCTCTACTAAAGTTGTACAGACCATCCCATATCTATACAGTACTTTGAGGCTTCCTAAGCTTTGCATTTGAGTTTTATAATAGCTTAATGAAGTGTTACTACTAGTGCCCCCCAACTCCACTTTGCCGATGAGGAGCCTCAATCTCAGAGAGATTAAGTGATTTTCTGAGGATTACACATCAACAAGTGTTTGAGGCAGGATGCAAATCCAAGACTTCCAAACTTGAAATCTATCGATTTTACCAGGCCACTTTTGTCTTATATCTGAATTGTTTTATTCTATAACATTCCTCTTTGAAAATGTATGTAAAGTTCACCTCAAAGGGGTAGTCCTGTTCACTCAAAAAATTTTCCCCCAGCAGGGAAAATATAATTATTGTGCCAAAATTGGAGAAGAAACATGAAGACCACACAGGTGAGTGAAAGGACTTTCAGAAAACAAGGAGAAACCGAAACTAATTATGTGGTTGGAATTCTTTCCTCCATTGAAGAGGGTGATGGAAGGTTCCTGACTCTTCATGTGTGGGAAGATACAAGGATAATCATGTCTTCAACAAAAAGGCATGCTTAAGCCACTCCACAAGTTTCTCCTGCAAACAAGTGGAAGAGCCGGTTTTATTTTCCGGAGGTTACCACTACAGGAAGCAATTGTATTTGTGAAGATGAAAGCCTGTTAGAATTTCTGGGCATCAGCCAAGGAAATCTAACATCACTGACAGGATGTGATGGAGGCTAAGAAACATGTGAAGGAAAAATGATATAATCTTTTAGAATTCAGCCTTTTAAAAGCAGATGTTTTTAAACTGCAAAATTTAAAAAGCTAAAATTTCATAGTGAAATTTTCACTATTTTCACTTAAGATTCATCTAAAGTAAGGTACATAAGAACAAAAAAATGCAAAAATTAAGCCATTTTCAAGGTGTCTTGTTTAAAAATCAGAGATTCCACTCTTTAGATATAAGCCTAAACTAGAGAGTATTCTATGTAGACAATACATAAACAAAAACTAAACACTTGGCTTTTATGTAGTTTTCATGTCTCCTCCTTATTATCTGGAATCTAATTCAGTCCAATTCAGCAAGCATTTATTAAGTGCTTATTGCATACAAGTATTAGACTTCCCCTATGCCTGTCTACCTGAGGCAATACCTCATGCTTCTGGTGATTTCTCCAACAAAATATACTTATCCTGTATTCCATTCCACATCAGTCTTGCTTTGTGAAATAACTTTACAAATTGTTGCTTTTAATTCTTTCAACCTCATCTGATTCTTCACAACCACATTTGGAATTTTCTTGGCAAAGAATTAAGCTGTTATTAATAGATGATAATAATTGAATATAGTGCTATGGTTCAAGAATCTAATCCCATATGTGGCATTTGTATATTAATTCAATGTTGTGGCTAATAGAATTTTAGCTATCAAGCAAAGATGGTAAGAAACTTTGTTCAGGGAAGATTGTGAATACTAACATGAACAGCCAATATCTCTACCTCTATGTATCATCTATTTTATATTTTATATATATTTTATCATACTACATACATGGGGCACATAGGACTGAGAAGTTTTTGTCTGGCACAGAATGGTATATGTGTTTTCCCATAGACTAGATGGCCTAGAGACCATCAATTCCATCCAATCCTCTCATTTTACAGATGAAAAACCTGAGTCTGAGGTTAAATAATTTATCAAAGTCATATACCAGTAAGTGTTTGAGTCAAGACTTCAACACAGGACTTCCTGACAGCAAGCCTAATGCTCTATCTATTGTGTCATTTACATGTTTAACATTTTAGGATATGATGATATTGATAGAAAACTTATGACTGGACTTTCATTTTAAACATTTGTATTACTATGATTTTCCTAGGGACAACTGCTAAAGTTTCCAGGATTTGAAAGTAATTTTTCCATAGTCAGATGTCTGTTTGGTCAGTTTTTCCATCTTGAGTCATTTACTTAGAATATTTTGATTAAAGGAAGGATGAATGTATCACTTTCCAGATGACTCGATGAAAACAGTCTCAGAGCAAAATCCTTCCCATCCTATTGGAAGTTTTTTTTTTTGAGATTTCTGAACAAAAATAAACCGTCAATTGTATTTCAAGTGTGGATTTTGTGTCTTGGTAATATAACAGCATTCCAGGGTGTTGAATTTCTCTTTCAGTTCTGCTTTTCACACAGTTCTTTTAAAAGTCAAGGAGAGTTCTATGCTCTATGCTCAATCAGATAAGCTCCATTGGGTGTGGAGTAGGGTAAAAAATTAGTCTATAAGTCACATTAGCCTTTTTTATACTAAAGTCAGCCTGAACTTTTTTTCCTACAGTGACCCTAAAGCAATATTATATGTGTATATATATATATATATTATATATATATATCTTTTTCTTATGGGAATATGTATATTCCCATAAGAAAAAGATTATAATGAGAGAGAGATTTTCATTTTCCTGACATAAAATTTAGTATCACATATATCAAAGGTATGACCAAAATGTCACAAAAATAAATATACAACATAAATGAGCCTTTATGATAATTTAAATTAGCAAAATTATGCTGTCATAAAATAAACAGAAATGTGAACTTAATTAAAAGATGCTCAGATTTGATTCTAGTTTCTGTATATGACATTGTTTTTTATTTTAAAAGAACAATATTCATTTTGCATTTTTCTAAAATGCCTACAAGAATGATTCACAAATCATTTGGGGGTTCATGAAAATGATTCCAGGGGTTCACACTAAAAATCCCTTAAAGGCATGTTAAGCAGTAAATAATTGCCCAATTATGTTACAAATGCATTTTTCTTCTGTGACTGCAAGTATAAGCATGTTTGAAGTTTCATAGCAAAGTTTCTACAGTAATTTGAACCATCATGATCAGGCATCACTGATTTTGGTGTATATACAGAGATTACATCAAACTCTAGTCATTTCCAACTAAGCTCAATATATTCTTGCAGTTTTTTAACTTACTATCAAATTCATCCCAAAATGCCATAAGACTTCAATATATAAGCATAAAAGGGGGTTCTGTGGGTGGTAAGATGCATGCACAAACTCTCAGTTGTATTCCATACCAAAGTAAAAGCTTCATTTCACTTTATTATTTTGTAATTGTACCTCATCAACATCACTGCTGATGATCACATGATCACTCTTGGGTTATTAGTGCTTATATTAATAGAGTATGGACAAACTTCAAGCATGCATAAACAATGTTTTTCCACAATAACTTAAAAGTGTGTTAGATGATGCTGTCACAATAATTAGTTTTATAAACTTAAGACTAATTTTCTATTTTATACCATTTTAAGCAGAGAGATGGGCAGCAAGGATAATACACCTCTAACAGAGATATTAGGTGACTTTCTGAAAGCAATTATTACTCGTCTATTCGAATTAAGAGAAGAATTAGTTATTTTCTTCATTCACCAACCATTCACTTAATCTGAGGGAATTTACAAGTGCTATGACATGGCTACAAAATTAAGCATATTTAGAAGATATCTTTTTTTTAATTAAAAGAGTCAACATAGCATTACCAGGGGAAAAACCCTAAAAATTTGGAACTATACAGTTAACTTTTTTTTAACTGAGGCAATTGGAGTTAAGTGACTTGCCCAGGGTCACACAGCTAAGAAATGTTAAGCGTCTGAGACCACATTTGAACTCAGGTCCTGCTGATTTCAGGGCTGGTACTCTATCAACTGCTCCACCTAGCTGCCCCTATACAGTTAACTGTTAACTTCTCTGTGACATTATATAATTTTTAATTTTATTTATTTTGCTATAGAATTTGAGTTTACATTTATCCAAACAGTGGAAATGCTCTACTTAAAGAAAGTTTAGTAAAGATTTGACCCAAACTTTGGAATCAGGGTATCTGGCTTCAAAGCTGAGCTCTTCCATTTGCTACCTATATGATTTTAAATAATTTAACTTCTGTGGGCCCCAGTTTTCTCATTTGTAAAATGATGGGTTTGCAAATGTTAAATGATGAAAGGATATGAATAGATAATTTCAGATGAAGAAATTAAAATCATCCATAGTCATATGAAAAAATGTTCTCCATCACTATCAATTAGAGAAATGCAAATCAAAACAACTCTAAGGTAGCACCTCACACTTGTCAGATTGATTAAAATGACAGAAAAAGATAAAGATGAATATTGAAAGGAATGTGGGAAAACTGGGACACATGCATTATTGGTGGAGTTGTGAACTGATCCAGCCATTCTGGAGAGCAATTTGAAATTATGCCCAAAGAGCTATCAAACTCTTTGATCCTTTGATCATACCCTTTGATCCAGCAATGTCACTATTAGGTCTGTATCCCAAAGAGATCGTAAAAGAGGGAAAAGACTCGCATGTACAAAAATGTTTGCAGCAACTTTCTTTGTAGTGGCAAAGAATTACAAAATAAATGGATGCTCATCAATTGGAAAATGGCTAAATAAATTATGGCATATGAAAGTAATTAAATATTATTGTTCTATAAGAAATAATGAATAGGCTGATATTAAAAAAAACCTGGAAATATTTACATAAATTAATGCTGAGTGAAGCAAGTAGAACCAGGAAAATATTGTACACAGCACAGCAAGATTGTGTGTTGATCAACTTATCAGACTTGATTCTTCTAAGCAAGTCAGTGACCCAAGGCAATTCCAATAAATTTTGAATGAAAAATGCCATCCACATACAGATAGAGGACTATGAAGACCGAATGCAGGAGAAAAAATACTATTTTTACATTTTTTCTGTTTTCTCTCATATTTTTTTCCTTTTTGCTCTGATTTTTCTCTCCCAATGTGACTCATGTAGAAATATGTAAAAAATGAATGTATATGTATAATTTAAAAAATTAATATTTTTTTAAAAAATCTTATTTTTAAGCAAGTAGAAAAAATTAAAGAAAAAAAATTTTGAGTAAAATGATTCATTTGAAAATGAGTAAGCTGTAGAATATCCAAGAAGGCAAACAGAATTCTGAAGAACCTCAATTTCATGCTTTATGGGAATCTTAAGAGGAACTGATTCTATTTAACCTAAGAAATAGAAGATTCAGTGAAGATGTGATAGTTATTTTTTAGTATTTGAAATACTGGGATTCTAGAGGATATCAATAACCACCAAACTATTAACCTACTTTCTTATCTCTATAATAAAATATTCCCATTCCTCCAATGATCAACACCTTCTTCAGTGCTGTCATCTATTCAAGTAAGAGGCCTTTTCCAATTCATTCAGTTTTTAGAGCCCCACTTCCATGACATTTTGTATATATATACATATATATATGTAGTTTAAATCTTGTGCTTATTGTGTTATATTTTCCAAGTAAAATATGTGTCTTGAAAGAAAGGACTGTAACATTTTTTTTTAATTTATATTTCTTACACAGTACCTAGTATATAGTAGGTGCTTAATAACAGTAAACAAGTAGTTGCCAACCAGTATTCATGTCTTCTCTGATTTTCCCAAGTATCTCATTCTGACATTTTAAGGTAGCTGAAGGTAAGAATTATGTCAAAGACAAATAAAAGAAAGAGGGTTAAAATTGACTCCCCAAATAGAAACATTCCTCACTGACATAGTTTGATTCATTTGTCAGAGAAAATGAACAGTATCTTCTCATCAATCTACAGCAATACATCCGAACTTCTGCAAAGTCCACATGTACAAGTTCTATCAAGTGATTCTTTTGTAATATGTGGCTATTTCCCTTTAGACAACACTGTGCCATTGAAATGGAGAATGTTGTAATGGGAAAGGTTGCAGATTTGGAGGTATATCTGGGTTTGAATTCTGGCCAAATCTGTCATTGACTTTCTGTATTACTTCAGATACCTGAATCTGACTTATTATTCTTTGTAAAACCAGAACAACAAGGCTTGCACTATATGTCTTCTGGAGCTATTTAAAAAAAGCGCTTACAAATGTTAAAAACAACAGCAATAAGTGCAAAAGTATATGTTATTATTGTCACATATATTATATGGGGAAATGAAGTGGGAAGAGTAGAGAATGTCATGAATCCATTAAGCTAGTAGTTTTAACTCTGTCCCTAATTCATATAAAAATGAACAAGAGAATACCAACCACCTTTCATGTTTTATCTAGCTCCCCCCAAAAGGAAGACCATGGATTTCACACTTTTCAACTACAAAACAAGGTCATTGTATTAGATCCAGTTCAGCTCTGGGATTTAATGATATTCTGTCAGCTGTCAAATGGGGGAAATAGCCCACTCTCCTCCTTATATTATTTGAAAATCAATTGAGTATAATGTTTTAAAAATCAAATTAAAAATGTATAGAAAGTCACATTTATAGAACATTACACAAGACAGTTTTACAAATACTTTAATACCCTATTGGTTCAGTGATTTTAACAGTAAAGGTATTCTTTTTTTTCTCCCCATTTTTTCATCTTGAGCAACTCTTATCCATGTCTTCTCCTAAGTACTACACAGTGAATTTAACCAGTGCTCTAGGGCCCTTCTTCTAAGATTCTTAATATTTTACAGGTAAAAGGATGCCACCTTGGTTCTCAGTTGTCTTTCAGTTACATGATTTCCCACCTTTTCTGGTTATATATATGTTTGGTGATATTCTTTATATTACTTCCTCTTTTTCTCCATCTCTATTAGTCATTTCTTTTTCCTTTCCTCCCTTCCCCACCCTTCCTCTTCTCTGTTGTTCCTACTTCTCTCCTTTTTCCCCCCTTTTTTTCTTTCCTCTTTCTTTTTTTTTTAAAGACTATAGATTCCTGTCTCCTTCTGGATACTCATTCTTATTGGCATAAAAGCTTTGACCTATTCTATTTCTGACAGGTTAGATTCATTTTGAACAACCTAGTTCTACACACACACACACACACACACACACACACACACACACACACAAGCACACACACGCACACACAATCACCCCAATGTAGAATGCCTTGCATGTCTTTTTTTTTTGAAAAATAAATGCTGAGAACAAATGTAATTGGAATGATAAATTCTAAAGACATATAATGAGGGGCAGCTAGGTGGTATAGTAGATAAAATGCCAGCCCTAAAGTCAAGAGGACCTGTGTTCAAATTTGACCTCAGACACTTAATACTTCATAACTGTGTGACCCTGGACAAGTCACTTAACCCCAATTGCCTCAGGGAAAAAAGACATATAATGGATAATTAGTAAAATAATAATAATAATAATAAAATAACTCACATTTATTACAAGCATCCCCAACTGACCCTCTTCAAAATGGATATTGTGAATCTAAAGCTACTATTAAATGGCCAGAAGTGGTGGAATTTTCAGAATAAAATCAGCTGGGAGAGGAGGTAAAGGAAATGCTATAGATTCTCTATATGTATGTTTCATCCTGTCTTCTTGTTTTAGTCTCTCTGTCTCTATCTCTGTCTCTATCTCTCTCTCTTTCTCTCTGTCTCTCTCTCTTTCTCTCTGTCTGTCTCTGTCTCTGTCTCTCTCTCTCTCTCTCTCAGCCACAATTCTGGTGGTGATGGTGGTAGTTAGGTTTCAGGTTCTAGTTTTTGTCCTTTATAACAAAGGAATGATTGAGTCTGGTCTTAATGGAATGACAAAAAAATCAAAATTCAATTATTTTCTGAGATTATATGGTATATAATAGAAGACAGGTCTGTGGTTTCATGTAATCGAAAAGAATCTCTTATACAGTTTTGGAGAATCTTCCTTTTTATAGTATCCCTCATTTAAAAATTTAAAATAAGTTTTAACTTGGCTCTTCTCAACAATAAAGTGATTCAGGGCAATTCCAATAGTCTTGTGATGGAGAGAGTAATCCACATTCAGAGAGATAACTACAAGTACTGAATGTAGATCACAGCATAGTATTTTTATCTTTTGCTGTTATTGTTTGCTTGATTTTTTTCTCCTTTTTTCCCTTTTGATCTTTTATTTGTGCAGCATGATAAATGTGGAAATACGTTTAGAATACTTGCATATGTTTAATTTATATTGGATTACTTGCTACCTATGGGAGGGGGGAGGGAAGGAGAAAAATTTGAAACACAAGATTTTACAAGTGTGAATGTTGAAAACTATCTTTGCATGTATTTTGAAAAATAAAAACTACTCGTGATTGTTTAAAAAGAAAAAATAAAATATTTTAAACAAAACAAAAAATTTAAAACAATCTTTTTGGGGTAATTTCTGGCAGAGATAAATTTGTGGAATAGTGAAAGATCCTCCTGGCATAGAAAGGACAGAAGCTCCCTGTGTATCTCCCACCACCATTTTGCCCTACCTTCATAAAATATCAGCAATAGCTCATATAAACAGAGGACCAGCATTGTATGGTTTGAGCCTGTTCTCTCATGAACTTCCTGATTTCTTTCCATAGATAATGTTTGATGTTCAAATAACTCTATATGATTACATAACCCAGTTGGGCCATAAATGGATAAAAGGAAAGGAGCCAAGTGGTTTGTGGGATAGACAAGAAATAGAAATTGGCTTAACTTATTTTCCAGAGAAACAGAATCCCACTTAAAGAAAAGAAAGCTCTCAACAAATGTTTCTAACCACAGAATTAATATAAAAGGTCTCTGGACTCCAGCTCTATTTCATTAGTAAATATGCTATTTATTGAAGAGATTTTTTTTACCTATATGTGTTGATTGAAACATACTCTGTTCATAAATTATACCAATGGCAATAAGCTTTGTAAAAGCTATTTTAAATTTTTCAGTTATTTTTATTTAGTAACATGGAGAAGTAAGAAACAGTGACCTGAAATTAAATTCAATTCAAAAATTATAAAGAACCCACTGTATTCAGGGCCCTATACTAAGAAATGGTGCAGATGTTTTAAAATGAAAAAAATAAGACCTACTTCTTTACTTCATGGAGTTGACAAAGGGTTATGGCCCAAAGTCAAATAACGGTAATGCAGAATAGAAGACTATAAGTATAAAAGAAAAGTTAAAAGTGATAATTAGGTCTGAGGAAGAAATGATAATTTCCAACTAGAACTTAAGTGTATTGGAGTTCATCCATGCAGCTTCTTTTCTAGCACAGGTAATTTAGCCCAAGAATAGTTTACATATGATATAAAAGAATATGATCCCAGTTAAACTCATTATTAATAATACAAGATAGGAGTGTAAAGAAAGTTGAGTCTGACTATAAAGATGTTTTTGTACAAACTGAAGCTTCATTGAGGTAGGGACCTGCTTCCAACTCAAATAAGCTTACTGTTCTTTAACTTACTTATAACTTCTATAACTTTTAGAGAGTTCCCTTGAAGTAACTGAGAAGCTCAGCATTTTCCCTATTATCATATTGCCATTTTGCAGGTATGGGGAGGAGCAGCTTGGAACTACTTAGGAAAGCTGATTGTTAAATTTTCAGTATGAGCATTTTTCACCTCAGAAATCTACAGTCTACAAATTAGTCTAACTGTTCTGTTGATTGGAACTTTGTCCAGATGTTCTGAGGAGAAAGCAGCTGCTTAAACCCCAAGGAATGAGAAGGACATACACAAGTACTGAAAGGTAAGAGATCATTGGTTAATAGTCAGAACAAAGAAATGAAGTTGTGATCTCTTCCAAGATTTTTTTTTTCAAATGGATGACAAGAAATGAGAGATTTGTTGTCTTTCCACATCATGCATCCAAGATGTAACAAAGAACCTTTCAAGACTTCTAAAACCAGATTAGTAATACTCATTTCTGGTGATACATGTAAGCATAAATGATACTGCCAAAAGGAACTTGGAAAAGCAGTGCTATAAATTATGAAGTCTTGGGCAAAAAAACCAAACAAACAAAAATCCTTATGGTCATGAGGGCATAGGTGGTATTTCCATTTATAAGTGGCTCATCTGTGGTAAGAATATAGAAGAAAAGAGCAGATCTGGAAACTGAGCTTGTTAAGGAAATCATATCTTATTTGGCAACAGGATCTGAATTTCCAGATCACAAGTTAAAATATTAGAATGACAGATTCCTGACCAGGAATGGAGTTCACCTAACAAGGATGGTAAGAATGCATTTCCCTAGCATTTTACAAATATAATTTTTAAAAGTTGCTTTAGGAGCAGGTAGGTGGTAAAGTGGATAGAGCACCAGCCCTGAAGTCAGGAGGACCTGAGTTCAAATCTGGCCTCAGACAATTAGTTTCCTAGATGTGTGACCCTAGGCAAGTCACTTAACCCCAATTGCCTCAGGGAAAAAATTGAAGAGACAAGTAAAAAGTAAAGAAAAAAAAATAGTCATAAAGAATAGTTAAAATGTAATATAAAAAAGAGAGAAAGGGAGAGTACATTTGAGACTCTCAGTAATTCATAGAAATCAAAATCCAAGAAAAAAATCAGTAGTAAAAATCCATTATGGCAAATTTCTGTGTAAAAATACACAAAGTATGGAACACATGCATTATAAATTCAAGGAGCAAATTCGATCTCTTAATTATCAATAACTAGATCTCATGAGACCCTTGTCTAGAATCAGACACGGAATGGGTTTAAATCATTCAAAGAAAATAAGAGAAACTAAGGGGAGGAGAAGAGCTCTGTATATTACTAATGTGAGAAAGCTTGGTAACATGTGGGTGAAGAGCAAAAGAAAAAAAAATAAAACAAGTGATTTCTTTTATCTGACTATACTGCAATCTTCTTTGAATTAGCTAGATGATGCAGTAGATAGAGTACTAGACCTGGAGTCAAAAAGTACTTAATTCAAATCCAGCCTCAGGCACTTGTGACTATGGGCAAATCATTTAAACTCTATTTGTCTTAGCTCCTCCTGTGTAAAATGGGGATGTACTGGAGAGGGAAATATCAAACTATTGCAGTATCATTTCAAAAAAATTCCATGAACCCATGGGGTTGACAAAAAGTCAGACACAACTAAACAATACCACAGTTTTCTTAGATTTTGTGATAGAAGATGGAAAATCGAGACATTTTTTGCTATGCTTTCTCAGTCTTAGGATAATAGATTTCAAAGGAGTCATTCAGATAATGAATAGGTAAGATGTCTTATATGAAAAATTATACAGGGAAAGTCAGCCAAGACTGAATGGAAATCTCTCAAGAATGAAATACTAAAGGCACAAAGACAATTCTGATAAGGAAGAAAAAGATTATAAAAGTCATATACAGGAGATGAAAGAAAAATCAAGTAATGCAAAAGCCACTGCACAATTCTGTGAGAATTGTGTTATAAATACTAAACTCAGAATGCTTTGAAGCTGATAAAAATAAAGAACTGGAGGGAGAAAGGTTTGATAGGATTTAGGGATAAGGGATTGGACATGTTATTTCATTAGCATATTAGTTACTCCTGCATGAGGAAATTCCCTCCACCAGTGCAGCTCAGTATCTTTGTTACCTGAGGGGTGAGAGGAAAAGAAGAGAATAAACTTGTATATAGCATTTACTATGTGCCAGGCACTATACTAAGTGTTTTTTGGCCAGTGAGGGGCTAAGTGATTTGCCCAAGCTAACACAGCCAATATGTGTCAGAATCAGGATTTGAATTCATGTCTTCTCTACTCAGAGGAAAGCTACTCTAAGAAGCTTTCTATCTGCTCTGCCACATTGCTTTACACTTGGAGATTAAATAACTGGGGCAGGAAAGGGATGAGTTTGTTTGACACTCCCACATCCCACTGTATCAGACCTGGAAGATAGGGGTGGGAGGGTTGCTGCAGTATTTAACTTTTAACATGTGGGTGATGGCACTGAACAAATATTCTTTGATAGTGTTAAAATATGGGTATGTGGGACCCAACTTTCACCTTTTAAGCAATCAAACTTTTGCTTCTTTGAGGAAAAGATCTTCCTCTTCTTGTTGGTAAAAAAAATCCATTTTTAATATATCTGTGTTGATCAATCATTTTAGTAAGGTTTGACTCTTCATGGCCTTATTTGAAGTTTTCTTGGCAAAAATATTAGAATAGTTTAGTATATGCTTCTCCAGTCCATTTTACAGATAAGGAAACTGAGGCAAACAGGGTGAAGTGACTTGCCCAGGGTCATGCAGCTAGTAAGTATCTGAGATCAGATTTGAACTCAGGAAGATGAATCTTCCTGATTCAAGTCCCAGAATTATATTCACTGTGCTTCCCAGCTGCCCCATTATTGCTTCATGTGAATTTTTTTTCTTAAAATTAAAATGATAGGATTTTGAGCTATGTATGATTCTGGGCTCTTTGAGGCTGCAGAAATGACTCATCATCAAAGAGAACCTGGGGATAAAGGTATAGCTAATGATCTCAACTTATTAGTCACCTAGCTTGGGACAAGTTAATAAATGTCCTTAGCCTTATACATGAGCCAAAAGCTTAAGGCACTTCTCAACCTGGAACCAAGAATTAAAGGGAGAAAGCACAGCATAGCTTGCTTAGCTTTAAAATAGAAAGATAGGGGCAGCTTGTTTGTGTAGTGGATAGAGCACCAACCCTGACTCTAGCCTCAAACACTTAACATTTCCTGGCTATGTGACCTTGGGCAAGTCAGTTAACCGCAATTGCCTCAGTCAAAAAAAAAGAAAAAAGAAAAGAAATAGAAAGATAAAATAGTTGGTTCTTGAGGATATGAGGAGCCAATTGGTCCAGCAATAATGCTGCTATACTTTGGGAATCTAAAACAATGACTAGGTTTAGGTATGAGTCAGAGCAATAAGCTGAGAATCCTCAAAAAGTTATAACCTATCTTAAGAGCTGGTTCGTTAATTTGCTTTAGCCAAATTGAATGGTACAGAGAGAAATGAATAAGGGATGAAAGAGAACTTCTAGGGGCCCAAATCATGGACTCTTCCAGCAAAGAAGGAAGAGACTATAAGGTCAGTGTTAGATGGCCTGATGTCCAAGAGAAAAATATCTGGGAACACATAGAGAAGTCCCCTTCTTATCTAAGGATACAAGAGGGAAAGTAGAATTTCCAAAGTCAGGACCATGGAAACCTCCAAATCCAGACTCCATTTTCAACTACTTGGAAATCAGAACTCTTCACATGCTCCCATCAAATCATTGCTACCAGTCTTTTATGTCCTACTTTATTTCAAATGTTCCTTCAAAAAAGGATGCAAGTTGTCTCCAATAAGAGTAAAGGACATAGCTGAAATTCTATATAGAAAAGTGTGCAGTCATAGGGCAGAATTTTTGCAGGCCTGATAGGAAACTACTTTCATCAATCACAAGTACCCACATGCAGAGATAAAACCAGATAGCAAGTTCTAAAGTTTGAGAATCCCAGCAACACACTGAATCTTGCCATATCACAGCTTAAACACT
The DNA here is from genome assembly GCA_023553655.1 of Myrmecobius fasciatus. Classification (NCBI taxonomy): domain Eukaryota; kingdom Metazoa; phylum Chordata; class Mammalia; order Dasyuromorphia; family Myrmecobiidae; genus Myrmecobius; species Myrmecobius fasciatus. The sequence continues at coordinate 15,629 of JAJPUD010000035.1, forward strand.
CTATAAATGATTGTTGACTGACTGGCTGACTTCCACATCTTTCTAATCAGACTCTTCCTCAAGCAAGGTGGCAGAAAATTTTCTCTAGCATCCAATCCAAGAAAGGTTTGAGTATGACTGACTTTGGGAATAAGAAACTAAAAGACAAGTGAGTAAAGGAGAAAAATTAAGGCAAATAAGACCTAGTTCCATATGCATTTTAATTTAAGGCAGGTCAACTTTACTCCTTCCGAGACTTTTATAAGACACTAATTTTTCCCCTTCTGTTTATTACTTTTTCTATCTCCTCCATGATTACTAATAGGGAAAAAAAACTTTGATAACCTAAGAATGGTTATATAATTATTCCAGAGACAATAAGGTCAGGGAAAAGTTGAAAACCTGCATTTTTTTCTGAAGGAAAATTTGAAATACAGATAAGCAGACAGAAGAAGGATGTTCTCAATGATGCCAGAAGCCTGTTATGAACTCCAGCTTACCAGGTAGAAGAAGGAGCCTGAAAACTGGCCTATGTCAGAAGAAATGTTCCCAAGACTTAAACATACATTTGAGGGTTTCTGAATGACAAGAAAGATATTACCAACTCATATTCCCAACTGTCTCCCAAGTGTAATTTATTATCTTTTTTTTTTAAATAGGGCAGCTAGGTGCACAGTAGATAGAGCACTCCTGGAGTCAGGAGGATCTGAGTTCAAATGCAACTTAAGACACTTACTAGCTGTGTGTCCCCAGACAGATCATTAAACTCAATTGCCTCTCTCCCCCCAAAAAATCCAAAGGATAAAAAAAAGCACCAGTGTAACTGCACCAGTGTTCAAGCATGGAAAATGAGAAAAATTCCTTTTTGAAAAAAGAAAGCAAAGAGTAAATTGATTTTTACTATTCTTTCTCATTTTTGTTATAGTTCACTTACAGAAATCTTTGTATTCTGTGAGTGTATAAACAAATATTTTTTTCTCCACCACCATTACTAAGACTCATTCTTCCTTCT